>JANPWX010000397.1:46953-77558 GCA_024734555.1 Trochalopteron elliotii
TCTATTCTATTCTATTCTATTCTATTCTATTCTATTCTATTCTATTCCATTCCATTCCATTCCATTCCATTCCATTCCATTCCATTCCATTCCATTCCATTCTATTCCGTTCCATTCTATTCTATTCTATTCCGTTCCATTCTATTCTATTCTATTCTACCACATCATCTCATCCCATTCCATCTTGTCCCATCACATCCCATCTCTCCCTCCCTGCAGTACTTAACCCTTCCCTGCCACAGGCTGTTCCCCCATTGCCCCTAACACGATGCCAGTGCTGCCCCACCCCCTCTCTCTTTCCAGGGAGAAGCGACAAGCGGAGACACAACCATCCTCTGACTACGCTGAGCAGGACGAGGAGCGCCTGAAGCACGAGGGTGAGTGCCGGCCCCAGCGTGGGGGCGGCGGGTTGGGGGACCACCAATACTCCCGGCATGGTGAGCAGCACCTTTCTTCCACACAGCCGAAGGCATCACACGGAGCAGCGATCACGAGCGCAAGAACCCAGTGGCCTTGTACATCCTTAAAGATAAGGTGAGAGCCGGTAGCGCCAGTAGCACCGGTAGCACCAGTAGCACCAGTAGCACCAGTAGCACGCTGGCAGTGTCCCAGCACAGCGTCTCGCACATGTCCCACGTTCTCCTGCTCTTGGCTTTTGGCAGGACTCGCCAGAGGCGGAGGAGGATTCACTGCCTGAACCCCGCGGCACAGTTGAACCGGGCTACACCAGCTCGCCAGTACCAGCAGCCGGACGCTCGCCAGGACCAGTGGGGCGTTCCACTCGCCGTTACCATCGCTCGCCAGCTCGCTCACCCGCCTCGACGCGGACCCACAGGTCACCACCGGGCTCGCCGGCGCGTTCCCGCGGCGCTCCGCGGCTGCTGCGGACTGCCGGCGTCCACGTCATTCGGGAGCAGGAGGAGGCCAACGCCGTGGAGATCAGTGCCTGAGCAGGGGGGACTGTGCGCGCTTTGGTGGCAGCGTGCAAGCGAGCAGGGACACCAGCACGGCCACACTTCTGCCACCGAGCAAGCGGGGACACCGGCACAGCCCTGCTCTCACCACTGGGTGTCATTCTGCTCGGCGTAAAGTCACTAATTTCCTATTGATCCCACCCAGAGCTCCCCTCTTCCGTCCCCCATCTTCCTGGGGCATCGCTTTAATGGCTTTCTCGCCGGGACGAGTGTGCAGGGAGCGTGCAGAAAGCACACATGTGCAGAGAGAACATGCAATCATCGCACGGAGAGAGTGTGTCAGAGGGTGTGCACGGAGCATGCAGAGAGAACGTTGGAGCATGCACAGAGAAAGCGTGCATGGAGGGTGCAGGAGGGCACACGGACTGTGCACACAGGGTGCATGTGGGCAGGCACGAGGGTGTGCAGCAAGTGTGCACACAGTGTGCAAAGAGGATGCACAGAGCATGCAAGAGGACATGTGGAGCCCATGGAGAGAACACACATGGAGTGTGCAGCTAAGATGGCACAGAGTGTGTCCAGAGCGTGTGTGGAGTGTGCAGAGTGTCCACGGAACCTGCATGGTCCTTGTGAGCGTGCCAGCACTGGAGGTGTGTTCCAAGTGTGCACAGAGTGTGCAGAGAGAGTCCGTGCACCACCAGGTGCAGAGGTGCATGGAGCATGTGGAGTGAACGTGCACACAGCATTTGCGTGGGACATGCACACAGCCTGTGGCAAGTGTGCAAAAAGCGTGAGCAAAGAGGGTGTGTGCAACGCTTGCACGAAGCACACAGAGCGTGCATGCTGTGTGTGGAAAGAGTGTGCACAAAGCGAGCAGCTGAGTGTGCTCAGAGTGCATGAGTGAACCTGCAGTGCTGGCACAGGGAATGTGTGGAGCCTGCAGTGAGTGTGCAAAGGGTGCGTGTGCTGTGCTTGCACAGAGTGTGTGTGGTGATTGTGGAGAGAGCACAAAGCAGCTGAGCATGCTTGGAGCGTGCACACGCACAGAGGGAGCACACACACTGCACACCCAACGACCGTGCGTGCACACGTGTGTGTAAGAGCACGGTGCCCACGTGCCGTGGCACAGCCCCCCATGAATGGAGCAGGACATGCACTGGCACACAAGCTCGCCCAAGGGTGCAACATGCATCAGGCGGTCTAAACAGGGGGCTCCCTCCTGCCCCCCAGCTCCCCAGCTGCAATGTCCCCTAAACATGGGCTGGAAGCCCTGGCCCAAGCATTGCCCCTTTGCCATGGTAGGATTTTCTGTGAAAATCCCCCGGTTTGGGGGCACACAATGCTGTCTCTCCCCAAGACTTCATGGGAAATAGGTTTAGGATGAACAGCAGAGAGTGGTCGGCCAAGCGAGCCGGGCCCTGCGGCACCCAGAGTGGGTGCCAGGGCACCCTGGTGTGCTCGGGGTACACTACTAACCAATAAACTAAACGTACTACCCGTCTGGTGGTGGCACCCTTGGGTGTCTTGGGTGACTGGGGTCCTCCAGGGTGGGGGGACACATGAGAACTGGCTGACAGGTAAGACCACACAAACCCGATGCACCTGGCTGGCACTCAAACTGGCACTTGAAGTGCTTGGGAGACCTTGGACTGCTCCCTCTGGTACCTACTGATGGTATCCTCAGCTGAAAGCCCATTTCTTCTTAAATTGTCTTCCTCTGAACATGGCGAAGGAAAAGGGGAATTTATTCTGACTAATTAAATTCATTAACCGCTGGTGTCCCCCACTCTGCTGTCTCCGGGTGCTGCCAATGCCGCCGTGGCCGGGCACTCCCACTGCCAAAGGATGGCTGAGCTGTTTGTGGTCACCGTCACCTTCCCCCCCGCTTCGGTATTTCCCGGCCCCCGCATCCGCCTATTGTCCCCCCCCATCCGGAGCCGGATCCAGCCCCGGTGCTGGCAGGGAGGAACCGGGATTTCGGGAGGAAACGGGAAGGCTGGCCGGGGCCGGCATGGCGGGCGGCTGGGAGACAGCACTGGGCCTGGGGCTCTGCCTCGCTGCCCTGCACCGCGGAGGTGAGTGCAGCCCGTGGGGGCCAAAATCCACTTAACTCTGCCCCCTGCCCCACCCCGGATGTGAGACCATGCCCACTTGGGGCACCTATTGGCATTCCCCTGCCTCCTTGTCACCCTACAGGCTGCCGCCTCCCCAGTGTGGCTACGGCACCCCAAACTTCAGCTGGTAAGGACACCTGGTGGGTGGGTGATGCGGGTGGGGGGACACCAGAAAATCCTGTTCCCCCCACCCACAACGTGCCCTCCCCACCACAGTGCTGCGGGACAATTTCCGCCTGCAGCCAGGTGATTTGGTGACCACAGCGGGGCAAACATTGGAGCTGGATTGTGTTCCCCCTTTGGGGTACCCCGAACCCTACATTACCTGGAAGAAGGACGGGGTGACCTTGGACTTGGTAGGTGGCAGGTACGTGGTCACCAAGGGGAAGTTGCAAGTGGCATCGGCACAAAGGAGCGACTCTGGTCTCTACATCTGTGTGGCGGCCAATGCGGCAGGCAAGAGGGAGAGCCGGGGTGCCCGTGTCTCTGTGCTGGGTAAGCCAAGGGTCTCCCACAGGTGGTGGGCACATCACACCCAGCCCTGGTGCCATGTCCCTGCTGTCCCCCTGCAGAGAAGCCCAGCATTGTGCAGCACCCGAGCGACGCCATGGCGGTGGCTGGCAGCACCGTGGAGCTGGGTTGCAGCGCCCGAGGTGACCCAGCACCGCAGGTGCAGTGGCACAAGGAGCATGGAGACTTGCCCTGGGGCAGGTAGGTGGTGGCAGGGGGGAGGTGTCCCATCCCTGGTGTGGGGGTGAGGCTGATGGAGAGCTGGTGACCCACAGGCACGAGGTGGACCAGGAGCACACTCTGCGCCTCTATGCCGTGACGTCCGCCGATGCCGGCGCCTACGTGTGTACAGCACAGAGCCAGCTGGGCACCGCTGCTGCCACCACCTTCCTCCACGTGGAGGGTCAGTGGTGGCACCTCCGTGGTGGCCTCCACCATCACAGGCACCCAGGGCCATCTTGGGGTTCATGCAAGGGGATTCATCTAACAGGGTCCATCTAAGGGGGTTCATCTAAGGGGGCCATCCAAGGGCAGTCTGTCCATGGGAGTCCATCCCAAGGCCGTCCATCATCCATCAAATAAAGTCCACCCAGCTGAGTCATTTGAGGGGAATCCATCAAAGTGGGCACTTTCAAAGGTAGGTCCATCTAAACACATCCATCCAACAGGATCCATCCAAGAAGGTCCATGTAAGGAGATCCATCTAAGGAAATGCATCGAGGTGGGAGTCCATCCATCCTGGTTCTTCCAGGAGGATCCATTTAAGGGGATGTATGCAAGGTGGAAGTATATTAAAGGGGGATAGAACAAGAAATAGCCACCAAAAGGGTCCATTTAAATGGGGCATATCACAGGGGTGTGTCATGGGATCCCATCCCATGTTCCCAGGGGCAACATATCAAAGGAGCCCCATCCAAGAGGGGTCCATTCAAGACAGACTCATCAAAGGGTGTCTGTCCAAAAGGGTCCATTTGAGTGAGTCCATCCAGGTAGACATCAGGACCTCCATGTGCAGCTATCTGAGGAGGGTGTCTGGGCAGGTCCCAGGGGACCTTGGTCCTGCTTGGTGCTGCCATTTGCCTTCTTCTGCCTCACAGACCGGCTGGCAACGAGCCAGCAGGAGCCTGCACCACGGGACCTGCTGGCCGTGCGGCTGCACCTGGACAACGGCACTGCACTGCCCACTGCTGCCGTCCAGCTCCGCTGGCAGGTTGGTGCCATGCTCAGCTGCCCCCAGGGGATGGGGGAGACGGGACACATCCCCATGTCCCACCTTAACTTGGAATCCTTCCCATGCTCTTCAGATGCTGATGCCGGTGCCGGTGCCTGTGGGCTACGTGGTGCTGTACCGCAGCCTGCTGCCCATCACCACCTCCTGGATCCAGCACGATGCGGGCAGGGAGCTCAGTGCCATCATCCCCGCGCTCCGCAGGGGCTACAAGTACGAGTTCAAGGTCCGACCCTACACTGGAGGGACCCAGGGCTCCGACAGCAACAGCAGGCACCTCTGGATACCCGAGGAAGGTGTGTCGTGTGTCCCCTGGGATTTCTGGGATGTCGGTTGGGGGTCCCAGGGGTCTCATCATCCCTGTCCCGGCAGTGCCCAGTGCAGCACCCCAGCGTGTCACCATCAGCCAGGCTGAGACAGGGAATGGCACCGTGGTTGTCAGCTGGGAACCTCCTCCTCCTGAGGCTCACAACGGCGTCATCCGGGGCTACCAGGTTTGGGGCAATGGGGTAAGGGGACAGGGCTTGGGTCTGCTGGCTTAGGAGGGTAAATCCAAGGGGATCCATGCAAAAGAGAGCCTGTCAAGCGTGGGGGTCTATCCAAGAGGGGAACCATCCAAGGAGTCTATCCAGGAGGTATCTCAACATGGGGGTTCATCCAAAAGGGCCAGCCAAGGTGGGTCCATCCCAGGGTAGCTGTCTAGTGGCATCCAAGAGAGTTCATCCAAAGGAGTCCAGCCTAGGGGATTCAGCCAAGGGCATCCATCCAAAGGGGGATCCATCAAGGGGGGTCCATCCAAGAAGTATTAACCCAAGCTGGTCCATACCAGGAGCATGCAAGCGAGCCCATCCAAATGGGTCCTTCCAAGGGGAGTCCATCAAGGAGATTCATCTAAGGGGACCCATCCAAGTGAATCTCTCCATGGGGAATCCATCAGTGGGAGCCTATCAAGGGATGTCCATCTGAAGGGGACCATCCAAGGGGGTCCATCCACAAGGGAGGCATTGAAAGGGGGGCCATCAAGGCAAATCATCTAAGGGGACACATTCTCTTGGTGCCTGGCAGGTCTGGTCAATGGGTGAGGGCTGGCAGCGTCCCACCAACAGGACAGTGGACGGAGCCACCCGCCGCCTGGAAACTCTCCTCCCACACCCTGGGGCTGAATTCTGTGTCCAGGTGGCAGCTTTCAACAGCGCAGGGCTGGGGGTTCCCAGCAATGCCACATGTGGAATCCTGGGTAGGAGATGGAGAGCAAGGTGGGGTGTGAGTGGGGGTCAAGGTGGTGACATGAAGTGACACTGATGGGACCCTTGTAGGGCTGACAGCAGGGAGCAGCAGGGTGGTCCAGGCACTGCGGCAGCCTGCTGTCATCGCAGCTGCTGGTTCCATGCTCTGGTTGGCCTTACTCGCCCTCCTCCTCCTCCTCTGCCAGCGCCGTGCCAGCCAGGAGGCTGCAGCTCGCCACAGGTGAGAGGCCATGGGGTGGGGGACACGGCAGATCCCTGGTGTGGTGTGGATTGATGCACTCACTGACAGTACTTCCTGCACTTCAGGCTGGTGGCTGGTGACTCGCCATGGCTTGGTGGTCCCTGGAAACCCAGCTGTGCCCCCCGAAACCTCAGCAGCAGCAGCAGCCTCAGCAGCCGACTCCTGGGCAGTGACGGCAGGGACCCCCACCCCTCCAGTGAGCCCCATGGGGACTGGCATCCCCACCCACTGCCATGGGACCCCCACCCCTCCAGTGAGCCCCATGGGGACTGGCATCCCCACCCACTGCCATGGGACCCCCACCCCCCCAGTGAGCCCCATGGGGACTGGCATCCCCACCCACTGCCATGGGACCCCCACCTCCCCAGTGAACAATAGGGTTTGGACCCCCACTTGGTGTCATAGAGCCCCCACTCTCTGCTGTGGAACCCCCACCAGTACTATGGGGCTCCCATCCATCCCATGTGATGCCATTGGATCCCCACCCAGTCCAATGGAACCCTGACCTGCTTCAACAGGATCCCCAGCCCAGGCCCAGGACCCTCACAGAGTGCCATGGGACCCGCAAAGTGTACCCAAGACCACCACCCTATTCCTGGGACCCCAGTGTTATGGGACCCTCACCTTTGTGTCCCCCATTGTCTGTCTGCTGGCAGTGAGGACTTGAGGCCACACAGACCCAAGAACAGAGGGGACAGGGGATACATGGCCCAATGGGTGCCCTGACCTCTCTTACTCTTCCAGCTCTATCCTTGGAGCCGCCAAGCCTTGGCCCCCCCACACCCCCCATCCACAGCAGCTTTCGTGGGGGACACCCACCATCCCTTGGGGACACGGGGTGCTGTGGTGGGGGGGCACCCCGGGGTGCATTCCTCGCCCAGCACCCCAAACCCAGCACCCTGGGAGCGTGTTCGCAAGAGAGGTGGGTGTGGGGGCACAAGGGGGGACATGGGGGGACATGGGGGACAGCAGGGTAATGGCCCATGGCTCTGTGTCCCTCATTCCCCTTGCAGAGCTGCATCAAGTGCACAGCACCCCAGTGCTCATCGCTGGCCCCAGCCACATCCCTGCCTCTGGCAGTGGAGGCGAGTGGGGGGCAGATTTTGGGCTGGCAGCCAGGCAGCCTCAGCAAAGGGGACATGAGGGTGACACTGCCACTGCCATAATGGACAGCAGGGACCTGCAGCTACCCATCTTCAGCTCTCCAAAACCATGTCGGGGCAGCACCTCACTGGCCTCTGGTGTGACCAGGTCACCGGTGACACCCCCGAGGCCACCCCAAGCCTGGCACCCACCAGTGACACGGTGAGTCTGGGTGTCCCCATCCAGATGGGGGCCCTACAACCCAACCCTTTGCTGCAAAACCAAATGTGTCCCTTGCACCTGCAGGTCCCCAGCCTCCGTGTGCCCCAGGGACACATCTCTGGTCACCAGGCATGCCAAGGACATGTCCCCAGGCACTGGGATCCCCAGGGACACATCCCCAATCACTGAAAGCCCCAGGGGTGTGTCAATGGCCAACAAGAACCCTAGGGACATGTCCTTGGTCACTGAGCACCCCAAGGACATATTCCTGGACAGCAGGCATCCTAAGGATGTGTCCTCAGTCACCAGGACCCCCAGGGACGTGTCACCAGCCACCAAGCACCACAAGGATCCATCACCAGCAACCAAGCACCAGAGGGACACAGTCTTGGCCACCAGGCACCCTGAGGACACCTCCCTGGTCACCAGGTGCCCCAGAGACCCATTACCAGTGGCCAAGTGCCAGAGGGACATCTCACTGTCCACCAGGCACCCCAGGGATGTGTCCCCAGCCAGCAGGCACCCAAAGGACACATCCCCAGTCATGAAGCTCCCCCAGGAGATATCCCCAGACACAAGGCTCCCCAAGGAGATGTCCCCACCCACTAGACACTGCAGGGACAAGTTCCTGGCCTCCAGGTATGCCAAGGACATGTCCCCAGCCAACAAGTACCCCAGGGAGCCATCACCAGTGACCATGCACACAAGGGATATGTCCCTGTGCAGCAGGTACCCTGAAAACATGTCACCAGCAATAAGGCATCCCAAGGACACATCTCCAGCCACCAGACACCCCAGGGACGCATCTCCAGCCAACAGGCATCCAGAAGAGGCATCTCCACTCACTGGTCATCAGAAGGACATGTTCTTGGGCACCAGGTACTCCAAGGACATGTCACCAGCCACCAGCCACACCAGGAACATGTCACTGGAGACCAGGCACCCAAGGGACTTTTTCTGGCTCTCAGGTACCCCAAGGACACGCCCCTGGCCACCGGGCGCCTCTCGCCGGCATTCAGTGACGGGGTTCTCACACAACAGCAGGTGGCTGAGGTCCTGGAGATGGACCAGGACACCACCTGCTGCAGGTATTCCCCGTCCCCCTGGGACACTCCCATGATTGCAGCATCCCCTGGTGCCAGCAGTACCCCCACTGTGTTCCCACAGACCGCCCGCGCCGACCACACCACGGTCCTTCTCACCGCTGCACACCTACGGCTACATCTATGGGCCACCAGCCTCTGAGCTAGGGGAAGAGGAGGAGGAGGAAGAGGAGGAAGAAGAGGAGGAGGAGGAAGAGCGTACAGCAACACAGGGCTCTCCAGGAGGGTCACTGTTGAATGGCTGGGGGTCTGTCTCAGAGGACAACTTTGCCAGCACCCGCTGCAGCTTGGTGAGCTCCTGCGACGGCTCCTTCCTCCTGGATGCCAGCTTTGCCCGGGCTCTGGCTGTGGCTGTTGATGGCCTCTGCTACAGCCTTGAGGACACTGATGAGGCTTATGGGGGTGAGTGAAAGGTCCCTGGACCCCCTCTCTGACCCTGAGCATTTCCACCTCCTCAAGGAAGATGGCTCCTCCTCAAGGAAGATGGCTCCATCATGACACCGTGGTGATGCCACCATCTCTTGCCTTCTTCCCTGCAGGTCCCTCACCACCACCATCGCCCTTGGAGCAGGTCTTCCCACCCAGAGTCCACACTACCACCTGGGACTGGTGGTCAGTTCTGGAGGTCCCACAGAGAACCAGGACAGCAGCAGCCATGAACAGTAGCTCACAGAACGGTGTGTAGTGACCCAATGCTAGAGTGGTGAGCACTGGGGGTGGTGAGGTGTTGCAGGGTGTTGGAAAATGTTTCCTTTGCTTTCCAGGTGGCCAGGGGTCAGGGATTGGCAGCCCCTGGGCCAGGGAAGGTGGTGAGCTGAGGACAGGGGGGACAGGAGTGTGGCAGTCCCCAGGGCACAGGATGCAGCAAGGCCAGAGTCCCCTTGGCTGAGCTAAAATCCAGCTTTATTAGGCAGCTCCCCAAACAGGGGCTCCTTACTAGGAAAAGCCACCCACAAAGGGTGGGTGGCACCAAGGTGGGTGGATGGGTGGACATTCCTCCTTATTCAGCATTCTTGTCCTTCTCAAGTGTCCTCCTTCTTCCACAGTGTCCCCATCCCTCCTTAGCATCCCCACCCCTTCTCACATTCCTCATTTCTCCCCAGCATCCTCATCCTCCCCAAGTCTGCATCACTCCAAGTGTCCTTGTCCTTCCTCAGTGTCCTCCTCCTTCCCCAGCATCCTCATCCCCCTTTAACTAATCCTTCTCCAGCCCAAGCACTGCTGTCCACCCTGTGTCCTTGTCTTTCCCTAGGGTTGTTGACCCCCGACCATCCCCATTCCTGCTGACTATTCCCATTCCTTCCAGCTGTCCTTGTGCTTTCTGATAGTTCTTGCCCTTCCTCAGCATCCTTGTCCCACCTT
Organism: Trochalopteron elliotii; assembly: GCA_024734555.1. Classification (NCBI taxonomy): domain Eukaryota; kingdom Metazoa; phylum Chordata; class Aves; order Passeriformes; family Leiothrichidae; genus Trochalopteron; species Trochalopteron elliotii. The sequence goes on from JANPWX010000397.1 coordinate 56,978, forward strand.
CTCCATCCTTGTCTCTCCCAAGTGTTCTCGTTCTTCCCAAGCCACCTGAGTGGCCTTGTGCTCACTCTAAATGTCCTTGTCCCTCCTAATCATCCTCCTTCCCAGGCTTCTCAGCCCTCCCGAGTGTCCTCGTTATCATTGTTTTGTCCCCCATGCCAAGTGTCCTTTTGCTTCCCCACTGTCCTCATCCCCCTGCAACCATCCTCCTTGTCCCTTACTACAGTCCTTGTCCCTCCCAAGCAATCTTGGGATTTTTTCCCAAGTGTCCTCTTCCCCCCAGCAATCCTCAGTGCCCTGGAAATCCTTGTCCTTCCTCCATGTCCTCTTCCCTCCAGGCATCCTTGGCCCCCAGCCTTTCTTGTCCCTCATTAGCACCCTCATCCATCTGCCATGTCCTTGTCCCTGCCATGTAATCTTGTCCCCTGCCAACTGTCCCCTTCCCTTTCAATCACCTCATCCCTCCCAGACGTCCTTGTCCTTTCCCAGCATCCCTGTCCCTTCCAACTGTCCTTGTCTCCAGGATCCTTGCCCCACTTAAGCATCCTCCTACTTCCCAGCGCCCTTATCCCTCTTCTGCTCCTCTGTCCCAACTGTTTCTGTCCCCAGGGTTCATGTCCTTCCCTGAGCATCTCCCTTGTCCCTCCTGAGCTTCCTTGTCCCTCCCCAAGGTCCTCATTCCTTGTGAATTCCTTGCCCCACCCCAAGAATCCTTGTCCCCCCTCACGCTGACGCCCACTGGCCGCGACCTCTGTGAAACCCTATTTGCATGGAGCTACTCAGCAATTAAAGAACATCCCTCCGTGTCCCGTGTCCCCATCCCCATGTCCCCAACTCTGTCACCGACTCGCCCTCTCTTTTATCGCTTCTCCTGCGGCGGGCAGGGAAAGGGGCCCCCCGGGCGGCGGCAGTGGCCCGTCCCCTCGCCGCGGTCCCCCGGCGTCCGGCTGCGCCCCGAGCCGTGGCCGCGGGAGCTGCTGGAGCCGCGGGACGAGACGCTGCCTGTGGTGGAGCAGCTGCCAGACACCTGCCCGCGGGGCAGGCAGGAGGGTTTGCTGTAGGGGGTGACCTCATCTGCAGGGGAGGGGACAAGGTTGGGGCTGGCAGTGACACCCCCAGCCCTTTTGTGGCGCAGTGGGTGGCTCTGGCTTACCGCGGCGGTGGGTGACCCTGCGCTCAGCCCCGCTTGCCTCCAGCTCCGGAGAGGGGCCGGGGGTCTCGCCTGGTGGCGGCAGCGGCGGCGGCGGCAGGTCTGCGGCAGAGAGGGAGGAGATGGCTGAGCTCCCCTGAGCTTCTTCGAACTCCCTATTTTTTCCCTCCCACTCACCTCCCGTCTGCTTTTCCCGGCGGTAGCGGCTGCATTTGGGCTTCGGACGACTTTTGGAGATCACCCCGCGGGTTTTCCCTGGGGAGGTGGGGATGGCAGCGTCAAGCCCCCCCAATAGCCAGTGAGGCCCCCACCCACCCAAAGTGGCCCCTCAGGGCTCACCTGTGCCAGGAGGGCAGCGGGCTCGGGGTGGGTGGCCCTCGCTGGCATCTGGAGTCACCGAGGGACTGAGGGCCTGTGGGGAGGTGCTGACGCCATGGGGGTGTCTCCTGGCAAAGAGGGGGGTGGAGTGAAGCCAGGGTGGGGAGAGTGGGATGGTGACTCAGGGGCCCCACAGCTCTGGCACAAGCCCTCCAGAGCTGTGCCAGAGCCATAAGAAGCCATGTGGTATTGTCACAGCTGGATGGCACTGGTGTAGGTGGAGTGAAGCATCACAGCTGGATAGAAGTGCCACAGCTGGATCACAGCCACAGCTGCCACAGGCGTGGCAAAGGGGGAGCTGGATGAGTGCAGTGGCACAGCTAGGGTGGAGGACCAGAGCCTGGCGATGTTGTGATAGCATGGCTGGCCTGCAATGGCATGTCTGGAGCACAGCTGGAGAAAGGCTGCTCAGCTGGATTACAGCCACACAGCTGGGTTGCAGCAGCACAGCTGGATCACCACACATCTTGATTGCAAGCACACTGGCAGATTGCAGCTGCACATCTGAATCATGACACAGCTAGATCATAGCACAACTGAATTGCAACCATGCAGCTTTGACTGCAGCTGTCCAGCTAGGTCATAGCACAGCTGGATTGCAACCATGGAGCTTGATTGCAGCTGCACAGCTGGAGTGCAGTGACATGCCAGCATTATGATGGCACAGGTGGATCATGGCAGAGCTGGGTCACAACAGCACAGCTGGGTGATGGTGGCCCACCTGTCTTGTGATGGTGCAGCTGCATTGCCTTGCAATGTCATGGAGGTGTCATGACAGCATGGCCAGAGCACAGCTGGAAAGCAGGGGTGGGTGGTGACACCATGGATGGATCACAAAGAGATGCCTGGACCATGGTGGAGCATCCCCAAATGGAACATCTGGACCCCAATGAGACACCTGGACCCTAATGACACAGCTGGCCCATGGTGGCATGGCAGGGCTGGGCAGTGACAACATGGCTGGATCGCGATGGAACACCCAGGCCATGGTGAGACATCTGGGCCCCAATGGGACATCTGGACCCCAAAGGGACATCCAGAGCCCAATGGCACGGCCATCCCAAGCAAGGCCCATCTCCTACCGGGGCAGGAGGGAGCTATTGAAGTCGCGGAGGCGAGGGATGTCCTCCGTGGTGCGAGGTGAGGGCGTCAGCGTGGCCGTGGAACGGCAGCCGGAGGAGGTGGTGGGTGAGGATGCAGCAGTAGCACAGGGGGTGTCCTCACCAGGGTACCACACCTCCATCCCCAACCTGCAAGGTGGAGACCACAGGGTAGGTGCTGGGGGCAGCATGCCCAGTCCCCAAGCCCTCACACTCACCCTCCGGCTGCCTCTTCCTCTTCATCCTCCTCTTCCTCCTCCTTCTCCTCCTCCTGGGTGCACTGGCTGAGCTCACTGGCTGAGGGCGGCGGGGGCAGCAGCTCTGTCCAGCTCACCACCGGCGGTTTCACTGGTTGCCCCAGCTTTGCTTTGGCCCCTGTGCCAAGGAGGGATGCTGGGGGGGGCTGTGGGGAGGGCACCGCACCACGAGCACCCATGTGTACCCCCACCCATCCGACCACCCTACCGTGCTCAGCCCGGCCACGGGGCACCTGGGAGGCTGCAGCATCCATTGGCTGGGAACCCCCCCCAGGGTAGGAGGTCCCATACTGTGAGAAGGGGCGGGGGAATGTGCAGTGCTCCTCACTGTCAACCTCGATGGTGCTGTAAACCGGCCCCTCGCCAGCCCCTGCTCCAAACTGTTCCGTCTGGGCGATGTAACGGGTGATGCCAGCATCTGCAGAGGGTGACCAGCATCATCAGGGCTGATCGTGACCCCCTCAATCAGAGCCACCCAGCCCCATGCTGACCCCTCACCGTTGTAGTATCTCTCACTGGTCCCCAAGCAAGCGGCAGCAGTGGCTGTGCTGCCACCACGCCACGCATCCATCAGCCACGGGTAACCACTGCCGACAGCTGTCCTGCAAGGGGATGGGCTGAAGGAATGCTGGTGGTCAGCCCTGGGGCTCTGGGGAGGGCGGGGGATGCCGGGGGCGTTACCTGGGGTTGCTGCGCACTGGGGCCGGGAAGGCGACTGTGGAAAGAGATGGGGGTGAGGGCAGCGAGAGGCCGTACTGGGACCCCACAGCACTTACAGGCTTACCGGTGGGTGTGTAGGCAAAGGATGCTGTAAAGAGAGGGATGGTGGGTGGCTGGTGGGTGAGAGGTGAGGGGTGAGGGGTCCCCCAGGGGTAGCACCCCCCCTGTACCGGTGAAGTGGCTGAGCTCCTTCTTCCTCCGGCGGCGGCTGTAGAGCCAAGCAGCAAAGGCAGCGAGAATGACCCAGCAAGCACCACCCACGCCGGCAATGAAGGCTGGCTGCCTGGCTACCTCTGCCAAATGCTCAGCCAAGCTGCTCCCGCCTGCTGGCCCCGCATCTCGCTCCACCAGGGGAGCTGCAAGTGACACGGGAAAGAGGGACACACCGGCAGGGTGCCGAGGAGCCATCCCCAGCACTGCAGTGGGTGACCCCATCCTGCCCCACCCATGGGTGCAAGCTGTGACATTGAGACTCACCGATGTGGATGGGGACAGGGGCACTGCGGGCACCCACACCAGCACTGGTGGCAGCAGCAACTTCAGCACGGTAAGGGACCCCAGGGACTAGTCCCTGCAGCACTGTCGCCAGCACAGTCCCCTCCACACTCTGGTTGATGTGGAAGCGGCTCTCATTGCCCAAGCACCAAATCTGGTGAGCACCAGGAGGAAAAGATGGGGAACACCCATAGGGATGCCATGACCTGGTGTCATGGGTGGACAGAGTGAACCTGCCACATCCCTGCTGCTGATGGGGATGCTTACCCTCCCACGCTTACCCGGTAATCACGGATGACACCATTCTGCTCTGCCAGAGGTGGTGGCTGCCATGAGATGTGGACACTGGTACCGTTCCCAGCCACACTGACAGCTCGTGGTGGGGCACTGGGGGCTGCCAGTGGAGGACACATGGGCTATCACCTCCAGGTTGTCCCTGGACCCCCACACTATCCCCTCCATCCCTACACTCACCTGCCTCAGGGGTGCGCAGAGCTCGCACAGCGCTGTCAGGACCACTGAGGTGATGAAAATAGGGCCGGACCTTGACCTCGTAGTCCTGGCCCCGGCGCAGCTCGGTGAGCAGGGCCCCCCGTTCCCCTGGTGCCCACACTGTCCGTGCCTCCTCCCAGCGCCCGCCGCGCTGCCGGTACAGCACCCGGTAGCCCTGAAGGAAGGGTGCCTGGTGCTCCACCTGAGGACCCGAGTGTAAGAGACGGTCCGAAGATCCCTCATCTGCCTCACGACCATCGTCAAGGACAGAGACTGAAACCCCTAAAAGGACTCTAAAACCCCAGCACAGGAGTTCTGGCCTGGCTGAGGTGGGATGTTTGCCAAGTGTTGCCTGCAGGTGTGTTCAATGCACCTGGCATGCATTTCCATGGGAACATCAGAACCTGAGCAGAAACAATGGGCAATTGCACTTGCTGACTGCTGACCTGTTCTCGTTCTCTCAAGATGAACACACCGTGATGATTTCCCCACCTTTTGGCTAACTGCCTGTTGCTTTGGAAAGGACTATAAGGACCCCTGAGTTCACCAAAGACTTTGAGATCTCCCCACAGAAGAAGATGGATCTATTGGCCAGACCACCAGGATTTTGTCTCTCCGTTGGCAGCTATTACCCACCCCCTCTTTCTCTTTTCTCGCTGTCCTTTATTTCCCTTCAAATCCTTCTATCGCATTTGCTGCTGGCACTAATAAAAGTGCATTTGTTTTGTTGAATACTGAAATCCCCTCTGTGTTGTTTTTTGCACTCTGAGATTAGTTAACAGACCATCACAAATCCCGCTTGCATTAGCGGATTGTAACACCAAGGGAAGGGTGGGATGGGGGGATGATCGACACTGGGAGCCCTGTACCAGTAGGGAGGCTCAGCACTCACGGTCCAGGAGAGGTGGACGGTGCCCAGTGGCAGCACCACAGGTTCCTTCAGGTGCACAGCTACTTGTGCCAGCTCCTGCTGCACCTGCTCAGGATCCAGCCCTTGCTGCATGGGGTTAGTGTCTGCTGGAAACATGAAAGGGTGGAGGGTCCATGCATATCTCCACTGGTGTGACCAAGCAAAGGAGCCATGGTGACAGCTCATACCCATGGCAGATCCATGGGAAACTCCACTGGCATCACTGGGCAAGGATGGACCCAAAAATTTTGGGTGTGCAGGCACCTCCATTGGTGTCACCAAGTGGAGATGCACCCAAGGGTGGGGGGTTTGTGGACACCTCCAGTGCTGTCAGTGCTGGATCTCACCTTGGGTACGCACAGGCTCCGAGATGCCGCTGGGGTCACTGAGCCCGTAGGCGTTGACCGCCCGCACCAAGAACAGGTAGACAGTGTCAGGGACAAGGCCGGTCACTGTGTGGGTCTCACCCTCCACATCAGCTGCCACTGTCTGCCATGGGCCACCCGCTGCCTGGCTGCCAGGGAACAGGGGTGACTCGTGACAGGGTGGTATCAGGCCACCACATCATCCCTGCAGCCAGAGATGAGGCTTGTGTGATACCTGAAAGCCTCCACTATGTAAGAGGTGACATCGGTGGCACCACTGTCCTCGTTCCCTTTCCAGCTCAGGGTGACACTGCTTTGGGTAACGTTGGTGACCACAGGGGTGGAGGGTGGCCCAGGGAGGAGACCGGGTGGAGGGGAAGGCAGGGAGAGGTCAGATTCATCACCTGCAGGGAGATGCATGGAAGTCTGGGGTGGCTTTGTTCCCAGTGCCACAGCGTCCCCACTGCAGTGACATTTCCATGACCCACCTTGTACCTCCAAGGAGATGCCCCAGCGTGTCTCGCCCGCTGGGCTGGTGGCCACACACTCATAGAGCCCAGAGTCTCTCACCTGCAGGGGAAAGAGCTCCTGCCCCATCACCCTGAGCACCCATCACCTTAGCACCCACCACCCTGAGCACCGACCATGCTTTGTACCCACCACCCTGAGCCCCAGGAGTGCTTGTACCCACCACCCTGAACCCCAGCACTGCTTGTACCCACCACCCTGAGCCCCAGGACTGCTTGTACCTGCCACCCTGAGCCCCAGGACTGCTTGTACCCGCCACCATGAGCATCCATCTCCCTTTGTTCCACCCCTCACAGCCACTGCCCTGCAGTACCCCCACAGGTGCCCCTGCCGGGGCCGGCTCACCCGGAGGCCGGTGATCTGCAGGGTGCCATTCTCCAGCAGGCTGGCACGGGGCTGGACACCTACCAGGGCACTGCCATCCTTCAGCCACCCCACATTGCCTGGGGGGTCATGGGCCCCTGCTCTACAAGGCAGCTGCACTGTGGCCCCCACTGGCAGCACCGTCTGGTTAGTGGGAGCCAGGCTGATCAGCGGTGGGTGGAGCTCAGTGCGTGCTACAGGGAGAAAATTGGGAATTGCTGGGTGGTGGGGTGGGTGTCACTCATACACTGAATGTGCTGGTTCTCCACTGGCACTGGACTTACCCCCCATCACCTCCAGGCCTGCCCTGGCCAGGACACTGCCGGCCACGCTGATGGCCTGGCACAGGTAGTGACCGGCATCGCTGGGCTGGACGTTGATGATGGTCAAAGCACCACTGGGGCTCACCCAAACACGGCCAGAAGGGATTGGGGGCTGGCCCGGGAACAGCAGGGTCTGGGAGGGAGTGGGATTAGTGGGGGGATGAGAGAGGGGGAGGATAAGAAGCAGGGGATGAGATGAGGACATGGTTAGGGGTGGAAATGGGAATGAGATTGGCGATTGGGATTGGGATGGGAGAGGGGGATGGGATGGGATGGGATGGGATGGGATGGGATGGGATGGGATGGGATGGGATGGGATGGGATGGGATGGGATGGGATGGGATGGGATGGGATGGGATGGGATGGGATGGGATGGGATGGGATGGGATGGGATGGGATGGGATGGGATGGGATGGGGACAGGGATGTAATAGACTGTGATGGGATGGTGATGAGGACAAGATGAGGGATGAGGATTGGCACTGGTGTAAGGTTGAGATGGGATGAGATTGGGATGGAGATGAGATGGGGATGGGGTGGGAATTGGGATGAGGATTATGATGATAATTGGGACAAGATGGAATGGACATGGTGATGGGATTGGGATGAGGATAGGGCTATGATTGGGTATGGGGTCAAGGATGAGGGAAGGAGACAGACCTGGCTCCCCTCCTTCTGCCAAAAGACAGCGGGTGGTGGGTTGCCCTTGCTCTGGCACTGGAAAGTCACGCTCTGGCCAGAGGTGACAGCTTGGTCATGGGGCCCGGTGACAAGCTGGGGGGGCACTGCAGCAGTGTGGGGAGAGACAAGGGCTTGTCTGGGCACTCCACCAGCACCCAAGGGTGCTCCCCAGGCCCCCCCTTACCGTGCACAGTCAGGGTGCCTGATGCCTCTGATCTGCCCACGCTGTTATCAGCCACACAGGTGTAGGTGCCCTCATCCTCCACCTGCAGCCGGCTGATCCGCAGGGTGTTGTCTGGCAGCACCTCCCACCTGGGGGGACCCCACAAGGCTGTGGCACCAGCAGCATGCTGGGGGCACCAGGAGGGCGTAAGGTGCCATGGGGTTGGGATGTAGTGAGAATGCAGGATGTGATGGGGATGTGGGATGTGATGGGTACAGTGGAAATCTGGGATGCAGGAAAATGGGAGATGAGACAGGGATGTGAAATGTGGTGGAGATGTGGAATGTGATGGGGATGTGGAATGTGATGGGGATGTGGGATGCAGTGGAGATGTGGTGAGGATATAGGATGTGATTGGGATTTGGGGTGCAATAAGAATGTGGGATACAAAGAAGATGCAATGAGGATTTGAGATGCAAAGGGGGATCTGCAATGGAGATGTGACACAATGGGAATGTGGAATGCAATAGAAATGCAGGATGTGCTGAGGATGGAGGATGCGCCAGGGTTATGGGATGCAATTACTTGATGCCATGAGGATGCCAGGTGCTCCGAGCACACCAGGCTGGCACACACTGATGCCACCCAGCTTGCCACAGAACCCTGGCTGGTTTTGGTGTCCCTGAGCCACCCCCTTCACCCCCTACTCACCTTCCCAGTGGCATTTCACCCTCCTCCTTGCGCCAGCGCGCCGTCGGCTGCGGATCCCCCACCGCCTCGCAGGCAAACTCCGCCGTCCCTTCCACCAGCACCACTTGGTTGTGGGGCCTCTTGCCAAATGCTGGGCGCTCTGCAGGGTGACTGTCAGTCCCACCAGGATAGCACCCACCTCCCTGACACCCCAACAATTAAATCCCCACGCACCAAAGACGACCAGCTCGGCCGGCTCGCTGTCTCTCTCCCCCACCACGTTGGTGGCCACGCAGACATAGACGCCAGCATCGCTCTTGTGGGTACTGGCCACCATCAGCTTCCCACCACGGATCTGCAGGAAGTAGAGCTCATCCCACATCCCCATCACATCCCACATCCACACTGAGTCTTGTATCCTCATCACATCTCACATCCCTACTGCATCCTACCCCCCACTGCATCTCATATCCCCACCACATCCCAAATCCTCATTGCATCTCTCATCCTGACTGCATTCTGCATCCCCATCACATCCTGTATCCTCACTGCATCTCACATTCCCATTGCACCCACACTCTCATCCCATTGCATCCCAAATCTCTGCTGCATCCCATATCCCTATCCCATCCTACATCCCCATCTCATCCCATATCCATCACATCACACAACTCTCTGCTGCATCCCACATCCCCATCCCATTCCAGACCCTCACTGCATCCCGCATCCTCACAGCACCCACATCCACGTCACACCCCACATCCCCACGGCATCCTGTATCCCTATAACATTCCCCATCTTCCTTGCATCACCTTCAGCCTAGTTCTGGCCCCTCTCACCGTCAGGCGCTCGTCCCTGTTGCTGACCCGGACTCCGTTTTTCTTCCAAGAGACGCTGGGCTCGGGGTGGCCGCGGGGCGGGACACACTCCAGCACGGCCGGTTCTCCCGCCGCCACCACCACGTCCCCTGGGGGCTGCCGGAAATCGTCCCGCAGCACTGCGGGGACACAGCGGCCTCAGCTCCCCAGCCCTGCACCCCCTGGGCTGGGGGCAGCACCAGGGGCATGGTCTGAATTAGCTGTAACAGGTTTTCATTTGTCTTCATTGATTTTATTTGATTTTCAAATGTTTTCAAATATTTTCATTTCTTCTCATTTATTTTCATGTATTTCCAATTATACTCACCTCTTTTAATTTATTTTACCATGTTTTAATTTATTTTCACTCCTTTACAGTAATTTTCACTTGTTTTCATTTATTTCCAATTATTTTCAGTTTTTACATTATTTCTCTTTATTAACTGGCACTTTTTTTCATTTATTTTCACTTACTTTCAGTTATTTTCACTTTATTTAATTTCCCTTTTTTTCCATGTTTTAATTTATTTTCTGTTATTTACATTCATTTTCTCTTACTCCCTTGCTTTTATTTTCATTTATTTTCACTTGTTTTCTTTCCTCATTTGTTTTCAATTAGTTTCATTTATTTTAATTTATTTTCACTTGTTTTCTTTTTTCATTCGTTTCCAGCTAGTTTTATTTATTTCCAATATTTATCACTCCTTTGAATTTATTTTCATACCTTTTCACTTACTTTATTTATTACTAATTATTTTCCCCTTATTTTCATTTATTTTCCCCTCTTCCCTTGCCAGCAGAGGCCTGGGAATGTGAGAGCCCCTCGTCCCACAGGCAGGCTCAGCTTTGATACCAGGCTGGGCTCAGGGATGATACCAGAACCCCAAATTTTCCACCCCTCAAATCCTCCCCGCCCCCTTAGGACTCACCGGCCACCTCCAGGGAAGCATTCCGGCTGGTGGCCTCCCCCAGGTAATTCCTGGCCACGCAGACATAAACCCCCTCGTCCGGCTTTCCCCGCCGCCCGTGCAGGATCCGGAGGAAGAAGAGGGACCCTCCCGGGAGGAGGGTGCGGTGGGAGCGGGGATCGTCCCGGTCCGTCTCCACCCGCTCCCCGTCCTTGTACCACTCCACCACCGGGGGCGGGCGGCCCTCGGCCTTGCAGCTCAGCGTGGCCGGTTCCCCCTTGGAGACCAGGACATCCGTGGGGTGCTCCACGATGCGGGGAGCCGTGTCCTCCAGCTGGGTGGTGGATCCTGCAGGAAAATCAGGAGGGGTAGGGAAGGGGGGTCTGAGAGGCTGAGCATCCTTGGCTGGTGTGGTGCTTTCCTGGCTCCAGAAAGCTTTGCTTGGAAGGCAGGAAGTGAGAGAGGAAGTGTGGCCAGGTCCCAGCCCGGGGTATCCCGGGGTGGGCGGCGTGGGGAGGGAGCAGAATCACAGAATCACAGGATCACAGGATCACAGAATCACAGGATCACAGGATCACAGAATCACAGAATCACAGAATCACAAAATCACAGGATCACAGAATCACAGAATCACAGGATCACAGGATGACAGAATCACAGGATCACAGGATCACAGAATCACAGAATCACAGGATCACAGGATCACAGGATCACTGAATCCCAGGATCACAGGATCACAGGATCACTGGATCACAGAATCACAGGATCACAGGATCACTGAATCACCAGGCTGGAAGAGACCTTTAAGACTGAGTCCAACCCATGCCCTAACACCACCTAAACTATACCACAGCACTGAGTGCCACATCCAATCTTTTTTTAAACACACCCAGGGATAGTGACTCCACCAGCTCCTCAGGCAGACAATTCAGTACTTTATCGCTCTTTTCAGTAAAAAACTTTTTCCTAACATCCAACCTAAATTTCCCTTGACGCAGCTTAAGATAGGATTGGGAGGGCATCAGGCAAGACCAGTAGGACAAAGCAGCTTAGCTCCCAGTAATGGCCTTTTCCATCCAGTTTCCACCTGGGCATCCCTGAGGAAATGGGTTTGGGGCTAAATTCTCCCCAAACAGGGATTTTTCCATCAGCTGCAAGTGCTGACTTTCTGTAGCAGAGCTGGTCATTCTGGGCTGCAGAAAATTCTTAATTTTAAGTTTTAAAAAGCCCCATATTGGGGTTGTGGAGCTGTTCCAAAAAAAACCCCACCAAACTACCCTGCTAGGGCAGGGTAATTAATGGCTGGTCATTAATGCTGGCATAATTAATGCTCATTAATGCTGGGGCTGGCTGGGCTGAACCACGTGTCCTCAACACTGCCTGGCTTGGTGATTCAGTCCCCAAGTGTCACTGCTGGCCCAGTGGCACAGGCACACACCTGCACAATGTACATTACACACGTGTATGCATGCACACATGCATTATAAGTGCAGGTGCATGTGTGCACACATGCATTGCACACATAGGTGCATGAACACGTGTGGGCAGTCATGCAGGAGTGTGCACACACACAAACATGTAGCCGCACACGTGTGCTTGCACTTACACACACACACACATGTGCATTCAGGCAGGGGGGTGCATGCCCTGACATGCACAGATGCATTCACGTGTGTGGGTGTTCGTGCAGGGTGTGCATGCACACACACCCCTGCACACATGCATGTATTCAGGTGGGAGGTGTCCTTACACACACACACGTGTGTTCTGACATGCAGAGCTGCACACATACATTCACACAGGGGTGCACACGCACACACAGGCTGCACACACAGATGCACATGCACAGGGGCACACACAGGGACATGCACAGCCATGCACATCCCTGCACATCCACACACGCTCAGGTGGGGCCATGAGCCTACTCTTACCCACATTGCTGCATGCACACACATGCACACACATGCACACTGTACAGACATGCAAACACCTGCACAATGTATAGATATGCACACACATGCACACATACACACTGCATTTAATTTAAATGCACACATGCACACACATACACACTGCCCATGCATCCACACAGGCATACTGCTTCATAAATGCACACACATGTGCACAAACACACACTGCCCATAAATGCACACATGCACATGCATGCACACTGCATGTAAATGCACACACAAACACAGAGCCCATAAATGCATACATGCACATGCATGCACGCTGCACATGCAGGCACACATGCACACAAATGCACACATGCACACACGTACACACTGTACAGACATGCATATGCATGCACACTGCCCATAAATGCACACATGCACACACGTGCAGGTTGCACATACACACACACCACACGCGTGTCTCCCACTTGCACACGCCCTTCCCTTGATCCCCCATACCCCAGGGCAGGATGCAATTTGGGGTGCCCATGGGGTTGCCATGGGGATGGGATGTGGCTGCCATGGGGACAGAAGCAATGCTGCAGGGTACTGGGCACCCCCGGGGGGCACAGCAGGGACTGAGGGGGCCGCAGCTGGGCCCGGTGACTAATTGGGACAAGCAGGGGGTCAGGGCAGGCCCCTTCCTGTGCTTGGCTGGCTGTGCAGGGGCAGGGGTTCCCATGAGGTTTGGGAACACCCCTGCCCCCTCACCAGCCACCCAGGGCCAGCTGGAGGGGGACAGACTGAAAAAAGGGGGAGAAGCTCAAAATAGAGTCAAAATTCAGGCAGACACCCTCTCCCTCACCCCTCCTTCATCCCCACTCCGTCCCAGCTAGGGGTCATGGGGATGGTTTGGGGACATGGAGGGGATTAGGGCACACGGAGCTGGTTGGAGGACACTGGGATGGTTTAGGAATGTAGAAATAGTTTGGGAACACGGAGCCAGTTCCAGTTAGTAGTGTGGGGATCGGCTTGGGGACACAGGACTGGTTTGGAGACATGGAGTCTCTCCTAGTTGTGTCTGGGAGTTGGTTTGGGCACACAGGGACAGTTTTGGGACACAGGGCTGGTCCTTGTTTGGAGACTGGGGATGGATGTGGGGACATGAAGGTGGTTTAAGGACATTCAGTTGCCCCTGGTTTGGGGTCTGGGGACTGGTCTGGGGACGTGGGGACAATTTGGGGAGCCCACGTCTATCCCAGCTCGTGGTCTAGCAGTTGATGTAGGAACACGGGACAGTTGGGAACAGGGAGCTGCTTGCGGTTCAGGATTTGGGAACACAGGACTGGATGGGAACACCGGGACAGTCCTGACTTGGGGAGAGTGGGCTGGTCTCGGTTTGGGGTCGTGGAGACAAGCTAAGGACACCACATCACTCCCGGGAGTTGGTCTGGGGACAGGGATCTGGTCCCAGAATGGGGACGCGGAGCAGGTGTGGGGACACTGGCTTGGGAAATGGGGCAGGTCCCGGTTTGGGGACAAGGGGACAGGTTGGGAATCCAGTGTTGGTGCTGGTGGTGTCCCAGCTGGGGCTGGGGTCTGCGGGCTACTTCCAGCATCCCGGCTGGACCAGGAGCAGGAACTCCGGGGCAGGGGGACAGGAAGACCGGGGACCACGTACCGTTACCGGGGACGAGATCGGGCAGGTGGAGCGCGGCGATGGAGCGGTTGATGCCGAGCAGGAGCGAGGAGGAGGAGTTAGAGCCTTCGGCTCCCAGCGAGTCGGCGAACAGGTTCATCTGCAGCAGCGTCTTCAGCAGGTACCGCAGCATCCTGCCCCGACTCTGCTCGGCTTGGCTGAGATCGGCTTGGCTCGGCTCGGCTCTGCACGACACTACCCGGCACGGCAAAGACTGGCTCAGCTTAGCCCGATCCGGCTGAGCTCAGTTCGGCTCTGCTCGGCTGGGCTCGGCTCGGTTCAGCCCAGTCAAGCTCAGCCTGGCCAGACTCAGCGACTCAGCCCGATCCGGCTGAGCTCAGTTCGGCTCTGCTCGGCTGGGCTCGGCACAGTTCAGCCCAGTCAAGCTCAGCCTGGCTAGAATCAGCGCGATCCGGCTCAGCCCGGTCCGGCTCAGCTCAGTTCGGCTCTGCTCGGCTGAACTCGGCTCAGTTCAGCCCAGTCTGGCTCAGTTCAGCCCAGTCCGGCCCGGTGCAGCCCACTCCGGCTCAGCCCGGCTCGACGCGGCTCAGCACAGCCCGACTCAGCCCGGCTCAGCTCCCCTCGGCTCGGCTCAGCCTGCGGCACCGCCCCCCGGGTGGGGACGGGCCAGGGCGGTGCGGGGCGGGGTAATGGGGGTGTCCCTGTGTCCCCTCCCCGTCCCCGAGAAGCGGGATGGGGACGAATGCGGCGAGTGTCCCGTATGGGATGGGGGCTTCGTGGTGGCGTGGAACTGAGATGACTTTTTGAGTGGGCAGAGGAAAAGGGGGGTCCTAAAGCTGGAGGGAGGAGAAGGAAGAGACGCAGCAGCTCCCTGGCTTCACCTCAAATTACGTGACACCACATGGGGCTGCTGTCACCCCCCACTCGGGACCCCCCCCTCAGTAAATCCTGAACCCCACAGGGAAATGCGGCTGTTCGAGTGAGTAACGCACCCCAACAGCGGGGTGTGCTGGTAGGGAGAGGGACACTTTGGGGGTGCTGGGACCACCAGTGGCCTTGAATTTGGGGGAGGAGGGGTGGAAAACAAGAAGGAATCAGCACGTGGTGCCAGTGAATCCGTAAGTAGCAATTGGACACTTAATTATTATGTTGGGATTGGTGTGGAAAGCAATGAGCCTCCTTCAGCGAGCACCCGGGGTGGGGAAGGGTTTGGGGGAATTCATTAGGGAGGTTCATTATGAGGGGAGCTGCTGGGGGGGCTCTTTAGGGGACTTTGTTACGGTGGCACTTGGAATAGGGTAAAAGTGGGGGAAGGGGGGAAGTCGAGAGTGTGGGGAACCTGGAAGGGACTCAGGGAAAAACAGAAGGTGAGGAGGAGAAGGGGAAACAGGGAAGGACCGGGGGGACATGCATCTGGGTATGCACATCTGAGATATTGGGAGGGAGAAGGGTCCTCACATCTGCATGCACAGCAGCAAGTGAAATGTGCCCACAGGGGTTTGCACATCTGGGTCCCCAAGGGCATTCACATCTGGAGGACTCTTGGGGCACAGCTGGGGAGGGGGGAGGCTTTTCCACATACATCTGGGGCAGCAAGGATCTCCAGCATGTTCACATCTGGGAGGGTTGGGTGGCCTGGGGGATGCAGCTGCATTCAGATCAACAGCTGGAGAAATCTCTGTCACAGCTGGGCACACAGCTGAAGGCACAGGGATGCCCAAGCACATCTGGACAACCAGGTGGTTTCCACGTGTGCACATCTGGAGGCACAAGGTGAGTGCACACCTGGAGAGCTTGCACACCTGGAGAGCTTGCCCAGAATGCTTTTCCCCACCCAGAGCTGTGCTGAGGCTGCAGACAGGTGCACATCTGGACTTGGCCTCACCAGCATCCTCTGGGCTCACCATATCCCACTGAACCTGCCAGGTGTCCGGTGGGCAATGCATTATTCATCTGTCCCTTGGAGCCGGGCACAGAGGAAGTAAATAAATATTAATTTAGTAGGAGCACAAAGCTTTTCCGCTTCTCCTGCTGGCAGTGCAGCAGCACAGGGATTTCTCAGTAGGATCAGGGGGAAAAACTATCCACAGAATAACAGGTTTATCCAAATATTACCTGAATACTTCTCTGGGATGGGAAATGATGGCAATGCTGGAATATCTAAACCTGCTACATTTCCCTGCCTTCTCATTTTGGGTCCCTCTGAAAAGCTGACTTGAGGAATGGGACATCTCCAACATAGAACTACAGGATGGAAAAGGGTGTTAATCCCTGGAAAGCCTTTGGGCCTCTTTTCACGGAGTTCTTGGAAAATGGGAGAATTTTTAATGGGAATCCTGGAGGTTTTGGGAGCCTCAGGGATTAAAGCACCTCTGTATTAATCCCCCTATGAGCCCTGAGGCTGCAGCGATGGGCTCCCAGGGGTGACACACGCTCATCCAATACCTCCTCTGAGAGAGCTTGTGATGGGGAATGGAGACAAAGGAGCCGCCTCATCCCGATGGATAATCCCCCTCAGATTCATCCCCGTTAATCAGCTGGGCAAACAGCGAGAGCGGGGGCATCGCCTCCTTGTTAGCAGATTTATTCTCACTGCCACGGCATTTAATTGCTGCTTGATTTGGCGATTAGCGGCTGTTTGCCCAGGCTTTGCCCAAATCACCCTCCTCAAAGTTTTCAGGTTGGGGGAGGCTTCCTCCATACTTTGTTGTCCTCATTATTCTACATCGGTTTTGCTGCTTTCTTATTCCTCCTGTTTTTTCCCAATCCTCGCTGGGCGGCATCGAGGGACTGAGGCGGGGGGGAGGGGGGAAACTGAGGCACGAAGTTTGGCCATAATGAGGAGCGACAAGATATTTGTCTGGGCAAATGAGCGGCTGGGTCCCCCCTCCCCGCTGCCAGGGGGGAATCCCTGGCAGCCCCGTTATTAACATTCCCCCCGGGAGCCCCCCACCCCAAGCCAGGCGCTTGGCCGGGAAATGCGGCTTTTTGAATATTTATAGAGGTTGTGGCAGCGCTTGGGGTGGGGAGGAGGGAAAGGGGAGCAGGGGGGCTGCTGGGGAATAGGGAAAAGCAATGTTGAGGACTGGGGGTAGTGGGGATGGAGGGGATGGAGCTGGAATTCTTTAGGGACGATGCTGGGATGGTGTGGGGAATGATGCTGGGATGCTGTAGGGGATGACTCTGGGATGGTGTAGGGGATGATGATGGGATGGTGTAGGGAATGATGATGGGATGCTGTAAGGGATGACTCTGGGATGGTGTAGGGAATGATGATGGGATGCTGTAAGGGATGACTCTGGGATGGTGTAGGGAATGATGATGGGATGCTGTAAGGGATGACTCTGGGATGGTGTAGGGAATGATGATGGGATGCTGTAGGGGATGACTCTGGGATGCTGTAGGGGATGACTCTGGGATGGTGTAGGGAATGATGCTGGGATGCTGTAAGGGATGACTCTGGGATGGTGTAGGGAATGATGATGGGATGCTGTAAGGGATGACTGGGATGGTGTAGGGAATGATGATGGGATGCTGTAAGGGATGACTCTGGGATGGTGTAGGGATGACTCTGGGATGCATTAAGGGATGGCATTGAGATGCTGTCAAGAATAACTCTGGGATACTGTAGGGAATGATGATGGGATGGAGTAAGAAATGATGTTGGGATGGTGTAGGGAATGACACTGGGATGCATTAAGGGATGGCATTGGGATGCTGTAGGGAATGATGCTCTAGGGTGGTGTAGGTGATGACACTGGGATGCATTAAGGGATGGCATTGGGATGCTGTAGGGAATGATGCTCTAGGGTGGTGTAGGTGATGACACTGGGACATATTAAGGGATGACATTGGGATGCTGCCAGGAATAACTCTGGGATACTGTAGGGAATGATGGTGGCATGCTTGAGAGGACAGTGCTGGGATGTTTTAGGAGAATGTAGTGAACGTTCTAGAGGATGAAAGTAGGATCCTTTGGGAGATGATGTCACTCCTTCAGGGAGTGACAAGACTGGGATTGTTTGAGGGGTAGCAGTGTGATGCTTTAAGGAAAGATGCTGAGATGTTTTAGGGCAGCATATGGGAATGACTCCAGGATGCTTTAGGGAATGATGCTGTGATCATTTAAAGGATGATGTTCAGATGCTTTAACAAATAATGCTAGCATGTTTTAGGGCATGGAGCTGGAGAATTTTGGGGAGCACACTGTGATGGTGTAGGGAATGATGCTGGGATGTTGTAGGGAATGACACTGGGATGGTGTGGGAGATGATGTTGGTATGATGTGGGGGATGGCGCTGGGATGGTGTGGGGAATGACATGGGGATGGTGTAGAGGATGATGCTGGGATGCTGCAGGGAATGGTGTCAGGAGGCACTCATGGATAATGCTGTTTAAGGGGAGCTCTCTGGGATGTTTTAGGGGATGATACTGACATGCCCTAAGGAATGACACTGGGATTTTTCAGAGAACAGACTGGAATGCTCTAGGAGATGATGGTGGGATGAATTAAGAAGACATGCTGGCATATCTTAGGGGACCTTATGGCACTTCAGGGTGTGATACTGGGATCCTGTAGGAGAGCAAACTATCATGCTTTAGAAAATGTCACTGGGATGCTTTAGGGGATGAGTCTGGGCTGCACAGAGGGATGCCAGGATGTATTAGGGGATGACAGTAAGACACTGTGTTGTAGTACACTAGAATCCTGCAAGGAATAATGCTGGAATGCTGTAGGGGATGGTGCTGGGATGCTTTAGGGGAATGATCCTGGCAAACCTTAGGGAAGCGCACTGGAATGATTTAGAGGATGACAGTGAGAAGCTTTAGGGGACAATACCAGGGTGTGTGAAGGAATAACGTTGGGATGTTTCAGATGAACATGCTGGCATGATCTAGGGGATGACACTGGGATGCTGTAGGGGTTGATGCCAGGACAATTTAGGGGATGGTGACAGAATTTTTCAGGGGATGACACTGGGATGCTTTAGGAGAGTTTGGTGAGGTGTTTTAGGGGATGTTTCAGAAGATTCAGGGGGATGCACTGAAGTGCTTTAGGGGATGATTTCAGGGTGTGCTAAATGATAAAGCTGTGATATTCCAGGAAAGTGCGCTGGCATGCTTTAAGGGATGCTTTCAGTGAGCAGATTGAGATGCTTTAGGGGATGACCCACGGAGCCTCTGTGGAACGGTGTGGGGATGCCTCAGAGGACGGGTGTCAGTCTGTCTGTCCTCCACACCTGGCAGGCACAGGAGGCCTCTGGGTCGAGATCTCCTCGCGGGCATCCCAGCCTGCCTCATTACCAGCATCTTCAGAAAGCCGGAGCCCATGTGTTCTCGAGACGAGCGGCTTGGGGTATATTAACATCCCATTTCCACCTCTTTAATATAGAGTTTGTCGAGATCATTTATCAGCCGAGCCTCCCTTCAGGGCCGGGGGAAGCCGGGCAGAGCTCGGCAGCTGGGTCATAGCGAGAGGCGAGGGATGCTCATCCCCGAAGGAAGCCGAAGCCGGGTTTAACAGGTAGTGGCTCATGTGCGAATCGCTAGTTTGGGACCGCCACATCATTGGGAAAGGCTTTATCAAAGCTGGGCTTAATTGGGTGGAAGGCTTGTTTGCATGGCCGCTAATGGGGGATCAGAGGGCCGGGGACCCAGCGCTGACGGCCTCACAAAGGCAAGCAATTACTTGCTTGTCTGCATTATGTATTAACCCATCTGGGGTCGGGATATTGGCTGTGAAAGGGAGACAAAGAGGGGGGCGTGCCGGTTGCCCCTGCGCCGAATTAGCCCGCCTGGGTCCCCTTTGTGCAGCGGGCAGGGCAGCTGGATCGGGATGCAGGCGCTCAGGATGCTGATGGGCAGCGGCGTGCGGCAGCAGGGCGCTGCCTCGCTCGGCATCCCCGCGTCCTTCCAAATATTGCATCTTTTCTCTCCTTTCATCAGTTTCCTGCCTGCGGCCACATCTCGGGATAATTACAGCTTTCGCTTTAATTAGCCACCGTCGCCGCTAATAAGTTTATACTTCTTTTCAGCAGCGTATTTTGGCGGCAGGAGGTTAATTACAAGCAGGTCAGTAAATTGCGGAACACACTGCTCTGGGTCCAGTGACTCGTCCGCTCGGCTTTTTGGCGGACTTTTAATTATGCCTATTGAATTGGAAGGTTGACTGGAACGAGGCGGCGGGGGAGTGTCGAGGACCAGGGGGGTGTTTCCCCACTGCCTCCCCAGGCTCCTTATCCCGCCGCCCGCACAGCCCCAGAAGCTGAGAACGCCCACAACTCATTGCATGGGCGAGCCCTGACTGAGAACGGCCACAATTCATTTCGCGGGTGACCCCCGGCTGAAACCACCCAAAAATCCTTGCACAGGTGAGGCTGGGCTGAAAACAGACACAATTCTCTGCACGGATAAGCCTTTTCTGAGAACAGTCACAAGCCTTTGCACAGGTGAATGAGTCTCATTTGAGAGCGGCCACAACTCATTGCGTGGGTGATCCTGGCTGAGCGCACCCACAGCGCATTTCACAGGTGAGCCCGGCTGAGAACGTCCATAACTCACGGCATGGGGCGATGCTGGCTGAGAACTGCCGCAGCTCACGGCAGGGATGAGCCGTGGCCGAGCACAGTCCCGGCTCACGGCAGGGATGA
>JANPWX010000397.1:82523-105263 GCA_024734555.1 Trochalopteron elliotii
GCGCGTCTCCCGCGCTCTGGCCGAGCTGGGCTACGAGCGCACCCCGTCCCAGTGCCGGGAGCGCATCAAGGTACCCCGGGAGGGCGGCTGCCGGGACGGGAGGGTGGGCCGGGGGTCGGCCGCCCGCCCGCGGGTGGGTGGATTGGTGGGTGAGCTCCTGGGGCGGCCCGGGGTCACTTCTCCGGAGAGATGTTCTCCTGAGCGTCCTTGGCTCCGGGCCAGCGCTTCAGTCCCTCCAGCATCTGTCCCGAGCGTCCTTTGGCGCTGGCCGTGGGCATCCTCCTGGCTCAGCCTGGCTTTGGCGGCGCCGTGTCCCCAGGGCTCGCCCTTTCGGGGTCTCCGTGCTGCAGTTTTCTGGAGCATCTCTGGCCTTTGCACGGTTGTGTGAGCCCAGCCCTTTGCTCTGGGTGCAGGGTGTCTCATTCCCTGGCTGCCATTGGGTGCCACGTCCCCTGGGGTTCCTCCCTTGCTCCAGCAGCACCTTTGGGACACGGGCACTGCATCCCCTGGGCTCAGTCCCTCTCCTGTGGGTGGGCTGTAGGAGCATCCCACGGTCCTGAGTGGGGAGGGACAGCCCAGCCCAGCCCAGCCCAGCCCAGCTGTTTGTGTCTCCTCGTGGGGACAGCCCCAGCAGGATGTTTCCCCTGGGCTTTTGGACCACCACATCCCCTGGCTTTCCCCCTTTGGCCCCGAGTGTTGTGGGCACTGTGGTTGACTCTGTCCCATCCTCTGGCCATGAGGGGCTGCCACTGGCTGCTCCCTGTAGCCCCCTTTGGGCTCCCAGTTCCCCCAGTAACCAGGGGCAGCTCTTGCACTCCTGGCTCTGTCCTTTGCTGTGGAGTTGTTTGATAGTCTGATCCCTTCCCTGGCTCGACAGGAACGTGCTGTGGCTTCACAGAGTGATTGATAACCAGCCCCATGGGCTGTATTTTCCAGAGGGGCCTTTCCAGTGCCATCATTCCCTGGGAAAAAAGCCTGGGTTTGGCTGCTGGTTTGGGAGCTTTGTGCTGGTTTGGGAGCTTTGTGCTGGTTTGGGAGCTTTGTGCATTCTGCTTTTACAGAGAGGAGATATTTGGGTGATGTGGAAATCGCTGTGGGGTTTGAGTTTGTAAATGTGGGAGATGTTTGGGAGGGTGAATGACACACTCTGATCTCCCTCTGGCTCTGATTTCTCCTTTGCTGACCCGTTGGGCTCCTGTAGCCACTTCAAATGCTGCTGGAGTGAGAAATGTACCTGTTGGTATTGCTGGGGCTCAGCTGTTGTTGTTGGTTGTTTCTCCCTTCCTCTTCCCATCCCTCAAAAACACCTGCTGGGCTGGGGCTGTCCAGGTGTGCACACCTGGGCTGCCTTTAATGTGCAAAACCCATGGATTTAGGGATGCTGCAGCACCAGGAATGCCTGAGAGTGAGGGATTTCCACCTTGATCCCTGTTGATTAGAGCAGCCTGTCCTGGAAACAGATCCTCCCAACAAACCCACTTTCTATAGAAGTTTTGTGTTCTCAGTGTGTTTTCCTCAGCTCTGTGCAAATGCTGCTCAGGGATCTTTTTCCCAAATATTTTTGGAGAGGAATGTTGCTGCACAGCAAACCCTCTTGGAGTCCCTCATTTTCCTGGTGGCTCTCAAGGTGCTTGTTGCTTGAATCATCCCTCATGCCAACCTGTGAGCTTTGCCACAGGCAGTTGCATGCCAGAACAGTTCCTTGAGGTGGTTTGGCTTTGTCCAGTGGCTGTGGGCTGTGATGGGAGTCAGTGCAGTGGTTGTGGAAGCCCCCAGCCCCAATTTTGGGGCATGCTGGAGGGTTGTGAGGTGTCAGAACAGCCCAGAAGTGGCTGTTTGGCTTTCCAGGGTGCTGATTGCAGGAACATCTTGGTCACTCCCAGCAGTTTGAGCTCCTTGCAGCTGAGGATTCTCCCACTTTCCCTTCAGAAGTGAGGCTTGAACTCATCTTTGCCTCTGAAATGTTCAAGCTTGGAAGAAACCACCTGTCAAACAGCAGGAAAAGAGCTCAAGGCTGACATTCAGCCCCAAGAGCAGCTCCTGACAGACCTGTTAGATGTTTCTAGATGGCAGAACACTGGCATGTTCAGTCCTTCAACACTGTCATGCCCAGTTTTACACCTTTAGGGGAGTTATTTGTGTTCCATCCATGAGTGCCCAGCTTGGCCTCTCCTCAGGCTGTGTGCAGGAGGGGAAGAGCTGATGGAATGCTGCTGTCTCTGGCACCACACACCCCAACTTTGCATATCCTGGACCCCCACAGTGAGGGCTTTCCTTAGCACAGACATCTGGAGCAGCAAAAAATGTGGCTTTTCCAGAGCTTTTGGGCTCTCTGTGGGTTTTGGTCTGGAATTGCTGGGAAATGAGCTCCTGTGGAGAGCTGTAAGCTCTCCTGGGTGTCAAGAATTCACCTTGTTGCAGGGATTTGTTGAGATAGTTGTGGGAGCTGCTGCCAGCCCTAAAGTCCCAGTTTTTGTAGGATTCTGGGCAGGATTGGCTGCTGGACATTTTGATGGTCCAGCACAAAACAAAAGTCACTGCTGGATGTGGAGGGGTCATGGATTCTGCTCTGAGACAGAGCAGGAGGACTGTCATGTGCTGCAGGAACAAGAGGAGGGCACAGGAGCTTTGGAATCCTCCACAGGACTGGGGACATGGTGCTGAAGGAGCACATGGCTGTGTTGTTCCATTTATTACCCCAAATGTTCTGTGTTTCCATGATTTTGTAGGATATTTAATGCCCCTCAGGGACAGAAGCTTGAGGCTTTGCTGCTGGATAATAAATGGTGCTTCAGACATTCCAGGTTCAGCTGGTTTTTAAAGGAATTTGAGATAAGGATGCCACACTGCTTCCCTTGGGAGTCTGCAACCAAATCTTGAGTGTCAACAGCCAGTTGAGCTGGAAAGGAACAAGTCAGCTTGTAGGCAGAGGGTTTTGCAGTTGTATGGTGTGGATGCATTCTCTCTTAATTCAAACAGGGTGTGCACAAAGGTCCTGATGCAGATTTTTGCCTGTCTCTCACCATCTGCATGTGCTTTTCTGCACATCAGCAGCTGGAGCAAGGCTGTGCTGGATTGGGGCTGCTCTGGAAAGGTCTGTTTCAAATTTAGGGATTCACATGTAACAGTTCCAGCAGCTTTTGCTTTGGGATGGGACCTTGAGTCTGACTTGGTGGCTCTGAGGTAGGTGGTTTGGGGAGCCCTGCAGCTGGGAGCTGCAGGGAGAATGGAACATCTTGATTTCTGCCTGTTGCATTCCCAGAAAAGCTGCCTCATGTGCCATAACATCCTCATTAAGTCATGTTCTATCCTTAATTCTTGCTTGTTCAGTGACACTTTCTGTTCTTTTCATCCAGTCCTTTCCTATTCCCTGTGTTCCTGAGCAAGGATTTAGCCTGGTTTTCTGTCCTGGAACTCATCCCCTTCCCACAGCAGCACATGGAGAGCTTTTTGTTTTCAGGTTTGACCTTAGAGCTGGGATTTTAGGGCAGGTGATGGAGTATTTGGAGGTTTGCTGGGAATTTAAACATGGGAAAATGAGCCTTTGCCTTGTGCTGTGAGGCTGGTGAGTGAAGGCCACACAGCTTGGAGATCACAGTCCGTGGGGTACATGGAATATATTCCATAGCTGTGCTGGAACTTCATCATTTCATCCTCTTCCAGCCCCCCCAGGTGACAGGATGCTCTGGGAAAGGGCAGGTGAGCTCAGGTGCTGCAGTTGGAGCTGTGTGAGTCAAGGGGTTTTGATTTTCAGGCAGCAAAGGCTGCTTTTGTTTTAAAGGAATGTTCTTGAAATAATGGGCTCCAGTTGTTTCTTCAAAACCAGATTTTAGGCTTCTTTTTAAACCCATGGGAAATTTTCTGCTTCTCTTGCTTGCATGTGTATGGAAGGTGGAATCAGACCCTCCTCCTCCTGATGGCACATGGCTCAGTTGGGCTGAGAGAGCATTTCAGGGCTGCACATCCTCTGGCTGTGGGTGCAGCTGGAGAGTCTTTCCCCCAGCAGAGACAAATCCCTTCTTAGCAGCTGCTGTTAAAACTAATTTGGAGGCATTTTTAAAATGTCATTTCTTCAGCTACTGCAGGAATGTCAGTCCTGCTTTTATTTTGCCTTTCCCAGAGCCAAGTTCCAACCCATTGATTCAACAAGAAGCAGTTCCAACATCCAAACTCCTGACTGCAGGGATTCCCAAGTATCACTGCCAATCCAGCTCTGCTCTGGTTGGTTTTTCTGTGTGTAGCAACCTCCTCCTCCCCCCCCCAGATTGGAGGTTTTGGCTGGGTTGTGGTTGACCACAAAACTAATTTGTTTTTCAAAAGGAAGAGAAACACCTTGAAGTTGCTGGTTCAGTGCTCAGAAAGAGCAAAGTGTAGATGGGAGTGCCACAAACCCACATGAAATGGGAAGGGGTGGAAAACCACACCTGACTGTCAGCCCTTGGTATTTCTTGCTTTAGGCATCGGGGGGTTTGTTTTGTCTGTGGTTTGAGCTGCTCTGTGGTGTGAACAATCTGTTGGTAAATCTTGCATGGAGTTGTTTTTTAAGGCAGGAAAAGCTGCTCCAGCAATGCTTGCTCTGATCTAGTGTGAGCTGCTGGACGTTAGAGGATTTCAGCCAGAATTCCATCCCTTTATCTTAACTCACATGTACTGTTGTGTACTAAAACCCCAAAATCTTAAGTTTCCAGAATTCCAACAAGCAGCATTCTCATATTCCAGGGTTTAAGATAAAACTGTGCCCTTTCTCAATAGTGTGTCAAATTATATGATCTAAAAGGCCCTTTCTGGCTTAAATTCTGTTATTTTCCTGCAGATTCTGTGGGTAAGATCCTTTTCAGTGATGGTTTTGTGGCAGTGCTGCCCCTCTGTGCCAGTTTTGGGGGTGTGTGACACTGTGGCAGTGTCACTGCCCCTCACAGCACACGAGGTCCTGCAGTGATCTCTGCAGACCTCACCCAGGCTCCAGAAACGGGGCCTTTCCCATCATATCCCTGGGCTTTAATGCTTATTTCTTCCTGCTTCCCAATTCCACACCCTTGGCTCCAGTGGGTGTTGTGGTTGTCTTTGTGATTCAGAGATGTCAAATGATGGAGCATTGGTGCATTTCATAGCAACCATCCACCTTCAGAGCAGCTTTGCCTTTGATTTGAGCTGACAAGAAGGATGGAGAGGGACTTTCTGCAAGGGCCTGGAGTGCCAGGACAAGTGGGAATGTCTTCCCAGGGCAGGGCTATCTTAGGCAGGGCTAGATTGGATATTAGGAAAAAATCCTTCCCTGTGAGGGTGGGGAGGTCCTGGCACAGGGTGCCCAGAGAAGCTGTGGCTGGAAGGGTCCAAGGTCAGGCTGGACAGGGCTTGGAGCAGCCTGGCATGGTGAAAGGTGACCCAGGGCAGGAGGGTTGGAACAAGATGAGCTTTAAGGTCACTTCCAACCCATTTCCATGGTTGTGAGTTTCTATTTCCTTTGAATGTGGTTTATCTTTATCTGGAGTTTATCTCAGTCCCAGCTCCCCGTGCCATTAACTCCCTGGGCTGTGATGTGGAGAGGTGTTCAAGTCACCTCCCATTGTTCCCTTGGCTTAAATACATTCACATGTGCTGGGTTTTCCAGGCTGGGCTGTTCCTTGCCATTCCTTGAATCCTTCCCAGCAGCCCAGCTTCTCACTGGAGGATCTCACCTGCTCCAGTAGGTGGGAGCAACTTTTTTGTTGACATTTACAGCTGGGAAAAAGAAATCCTTCAGTGACAAAGAGCAGATTTAATTGTTTCAATCCTTTCTGGGGCTGTGGCACAGGAGCATTTCTGGGATGTGAGTGTCATGTGGAATGAACCCTCTTGGATTTGCTCTCAGCCAGGGTATTTGCAGAGTGCTGGTGAGAATCTGGCTTGAATTGCACATGCAGGATGAGTGTCTTTAGGATGCAGTGGCTTGTGCAGCCACGTTGTGTGTCTGTAATCCTCTGGTCTGATTGTTCTGGTGTACCTGGGCCATCCACTGCTTGTCCCATGGGTGCAGAATGATTCCCAGAGGGAGTTGGGAGGTTATCTTGTTGAGACAAAACCAGTTGATGGTCAGGAACTCATTGCAGGGGGACAGATTTGCAGAACTTGAGCACTGAATCTCATTTAGGGGAAGATTGAATCCTAGATTGGGCACACACCTTTTTTTCCTGTAGTGTTCTCTGACTGTGGAGGACTTGGGAAGATGTTAAAACCCCTCCTGATTCTTGCACTGTGCTTCAAGCACTGTCCCAGGGGCAGATCCCTGCCTACCTCCCTCTTGCTGAGTGTGTAAATTTGGGGGCCAAGCAGACAATGCTTTCTGGACTGCTGTGGTCTCACCTATCACCACCAAACCTTTCACCACTAGTGGTGAAAATTGGGGTTCAAGGCAGTTTTGTGTTTCAGTTCCAGCTATTCCCACAGATTTAGGGGTTGGTCTCCCTGGTGACATTTTCACAGCACACTTGAGGTGGTGTGGACCTTCCTGTAGAGACCCCAGGACCACACATGGCTGGGACACTGTTGGATGTCAAGTGTTTCAGGGTTCTGAACTGCACAAGCCATTTGCCATGTGCTGCTGCCCATGTTGGTGCCTTCTGCCACTTCAGTGAAGCTCATTTTGGAGAGCTTCCAAAATGAGCTTCAGTGAAGTTTGGAGTTTTCAGCTTGAAGTTTTTCCTCCCACCCATGGAATGATTTGTGCTGCTTTTCCTCTGCTGGGTGGCCTTGTGGTGTCACTCCATTCACTTGAGAGTGAGGACCAGCAGGGATTTGAGTCTGTGCTCACTCAAGGCTTGCATAGATGTGACTTCATGAGTACATCTCAGACCTCTTTTCATCCAGGCTGCTGCAGTTTGGGTTTTCCTTCAAAATCTGAGTGGTGTAATGATGTTTGTCCTGGTCACAGTAGATGCATGAAACTTCAAGTTTGATTTTTGGAGTGAGCTGGTTTCTGAAGGCAAGGTAACCTACTCATTGCTCCAAAGTAATGTTTGAACAGGTCATGCCAGGAGCTGGTTGAGCCTTGCTCAGGCATCTCATCCAGTTAGGCTGGATATCAGAAAAAGGTTCTTTCCCCAGAGGGTGGCTGGGTACCTGCACAGGCTTCCCAGGGAATGGTGATGGCCCTGACCCTGCAACAGCTCCAGGAGCATTTGGACAACACCCTCAGATATGGTGGGATTGTTGGGGTGTCTGGGCAGGGCAGGAGTTGGACTGGATGATCCTTGTGGGTCCCTTCCAACTCAGGATATTCTGTGATCTCTGCAGGCTGAGCTCTGTCTGGAGGACCTTCCACCAACCTAAACTCTTTCCAAAGTCGTTGGCTTGGTGGGTCTGGAGGAGGATTGTGCTTCTCTGCCTTCTCAAGCTCTAACAAGTTCATTCCTATTCTTTCCATCCAGTGCTGGTTTAAGAAAACCAGGAGCTCAGAGCATCAAGAGACAGAGGTGCCTAGCTGCCAGCCTTTCTACAGGCAATGCTGCAGTCTCCTCCTTAGGGGTCTGGCTCAATTAGCAACAAATCCTGAGAGGGATCTGAGTATCCTCAGCATTCTGATAGCAGCAAGCAGTGGAGCATCTTCCCAGGTTGTGGGTTTGAGCCTGTGGGGTCTGTTGTCACAGCACCACTGGTTTCCTCACCCTGGTGGGACACAGCCTGTTAAAGCCCAGCTCTGTTCACCCTTGGCTGCTGGCAAAGTCTTGTCTCATGGGGGCTGACCTTTGCAATTTAAGCTTCTCTTAATAATTCCTGTCCAGGCAAGAGCTTTTTTTTATTATTATTATCATATTTAATTGTGATTTAGAAATTGGCAGTGGTGGCTGTGAGGTTTTGTTCAGTTCCAGGTCCCCCTAACAAAAACCCGTGTCTGCCCTGCCTCAACTGATATTCCCCTGCCTGTGCTGCCAGGGTGACTTTGCTGCTTCATTGTCCAAAGAGAGCTCTGCTTCTTACCTCAATCAACTTGTCTCTATTTACCCCACAACCCTTCTCCCCTCAGGGCATTCCCATCACTTTCCTACTGTACCAGAGCCAAATCCTTTAGGAAGTCCTTGTGTGTTTGGGTAAATCAGGGTAAAAGCAAGGCCTTGCTCTTTGGTGTAGAGAGTAACTCACTGCTCCAGGGGCTGGTGTCCCCAGGGGCTGGTGTCCCCAGGGGCTGTGTCCCCAGGGGCTGTGTCCCCTGGGCTGTGTCCCCAGGGCTGTGTTCAGGCACATGTGCAGCCAGCTGTGGGGCTGGAGCCTTTGCAGACTGGGCTGTGGCAGCTCTTGGGGCTCACCCTGAGCTCTGGGGTTTGAGTGCTGGGCTCTCATTCTGCAGAGGGGTATTCCTGTTTGGGTCCTCATGCTGGAGGTGCATTGATGCCATCAGCTGCCTTCCTGCAGTGGTGTGTGGCTCTCCCAAGAGTCTGAGGTGCTGCTCTTCTCATTTTATTTTTTGATAAACCACAGAAATGGTGCTTGTTGAGGCAATGCCCCATGCAAGTCTTGTGTTCTCCTGCCTTGCACATAGCTTTTTACCTAAAAGTTCATGAGCTGAAGCTATTGCACAGATTTGTTATCTTCTGCTCCCAGGGACTTAAAAATGGAGACTTCAAGCTCTTTCCCTGTCCCCTACAACCACTCCAGACTTCAAAAGCTGTTTCTTTTGTCCCAGTGTAGTTTCATCTTGTGTTTCCTGTGAGTATCCTGGCATGGTGAGGGAGGGAGCTGTTGGGCACTGCTGTTCTTAATTCAGGATATAAAGCTGAGAGCTCCTCTCCATTAAGTAAAAGAGCATCTTTGAAGCTGAGTGTTGTGCTAAGTGGTGCTCTGGGACATCAGGACCCCTTTAGGCTGCTATCAGTGAATCAGCTTAAACAGATGAGTGTGGACACAGCCACAGGCCACCAAACTGCTCTGCAGAGCCCATAGCTTCTCTCTGAGTAAGAGCATGTGTCAGATCAGGGATCTGGAATTCCCTGTTGGACAACCTCAGGTTATATATAAAAAGCTTGCTGTAGTCTGGTTCTCCCTCATCTCATTTTTTGGCTGGAAGGAGAACCATGTCTGCAGCCTTCCTAAAGGTTTTTCTCATCCTCACCCTGCAGTTCCTGCAGAGCTCCAGGTCCTTCGGTGCCTTCACTTGTAGAGATGAGGACTCGTGAGTTAGACATGGTGAGAAAACCCACATTGAGCTTTGTGCCTGTCTCCTCCTTTGCTTTTCCTGATTACAAATTAAGTGGGGATAATGTGTGTTCGTGTTGCAGGCAGTGTTGCAGAGCAATAAGCAAAAGCCTCGGTCTCTTCCAGTCTGAGCAGTCACTGGGCAGTGATCAGGTGTGTTTTCAGTTCCTTGTCCTACATTTCCTGCTTTGTGTATCTGTATCAATATGTGTATGTGCACTGCAGGAGCCACGGAGCAGGAGTTGAGCTGGACACCAGGAGGAGTAGAGGAGGTGCGTAAGAACAAAAAAAAAACCAGATTTTAGATCCTGGAGATCAGAATAACCCGGGGAGAGAAAGGTTGAGGGTTATAAAATATATCAGGATGATAAAATATAAAATTTCCTGAGGTCTGAGCAGTTATTTAGGTCTTAGCAGGCTCTCTGAAGAAGAGAAGCCTGTGGGTTTCCAAGAAACAAGGCTGACTGGTGGTATTTGGAGGGAACATCAGGAGAAGTTGTAGGGGCTGCCTGTTGGAGACACTGGGGAGAGCCTCCAAGAAGAAAGAGCTAGCAGGAGTCTTGATTCTCCAGCACACAAGACTAAGGAGTCACCAGCTGCTTAGCCACAGGCCTTTTGGTGCTTTGGAAAGCCCTATATTTGAGATTATCTCCCTCAAATTTTAAGATATCTGCTTCCAGAAGTGGAGGTAACACAGCCAGGTGAACATCTGTGCAGTACCCCCAAAAGTATCTTGACCTTTAAGGGCAATGAGGAGTCACACTATTGCTCATTTATTTTCATCCCCCTTCCTGTGTTGCTCCCTTTAGTTTTTCTAGTAGTCTGCATTGACTTGCTGCTAAATTATTTTGGTAGTAAAATAAGCCAGACTGCAGCCTGACTGAAATAATTAATTACTACTAGGCTGCTGCCTAGTGTGGGATCCTCTGTGACCCCATTGGTGGGGAGAGATGTTTGAAGCACATGCTGAAAATAGGGTGTGAAAATAGAGTGGCTGAGGGTGTTGGGCATTCCCAGAGGGTTTGGCCAAGCATAGGGATGCTTTGGAAACAGTTTGTTTCACTTGAAAGCTGCTAATAAATTCAGCTGGAGGCTCTAAATCCGTGTTTAACTCCTGTGGATAAGCTGGGGCAGGTACAGGGACTGGGGTTTGGGAAATACATTTTAAAAAATCTAACTTGGATGGATTTTAGAAAGAGTCTGGGAGTGAAATGACTTTGCCATTATCAGTGAGATTTGAGCTGAAAAGAGAGAAATTGGAGTGAGAAAGCTGAATTCTAACAACCACATATATCTATACCCCAGCCTGAGGGAACCTTCTTTGCACCAGTGAATACCAACAGGTTTCCAGGCTGGGTTTTGGTTCTAGGTTGCCACAGCAGGTTGTTTTCCACCCTGCTTACAGACAGAAAGTGAAAACGTGCTGGTGTCCATCCAAAGAGGATCTGCCTGTTTATCCTGAGGTAGTTATGGCAAAAGTGGGAAGGGTTCCACCTTAAACCGTGGAATAACTCATGCCTGTTGCTGCCTGTGTGTTTCTCTGGGTTATTTTTTATTTTGTGTTATTTTCGTGTGTTTTTGTTTAAAACAGCAGAGTAATTCTGACTTGCTGCTTAGCAGTTTTGCTTCTGCCCCCAGGGCTCTGAATCTCAGGAGGAAACTGGTTAGAAATGTATCCCTTTGCTGCTGATGCTGTTAAACCAGTGTATGAGGAGCATTAGGTAGGTTCCAGCTTTCTGGAGTTTTAAAAGTTCCTTTCTTTGGGGGGAAAAAAAAAAACAAGTAGTTTTTGTAATGATATGTCCATTACAGTCCTCCTGCAGAGGTAACAGGAGGTAACAGGATTAGTCCTTCCCAAATTAATGCCTCTCATGAATTCCAGAGACAGCTTTGCCATTCAAGTCAGAACATAAGCAATCTGGTAAATTCAATTTCTAATAAAGTTAATGTTTTTCTAGCAGTTTACCATTCTGAAAAAATACCCAAGACCCAGCAAACCTGGGGCGTATCATTGTCTTTCAAAATCAGAGCAGTGGTAGAATTAACACCACATTGAGGGTTGTGTAGAAGGCTTTAGTTTTTTTACCCCCAAGTAGTAGTCTTTTGCTCCAGATGAGGGGGAAAACATGGATGGAGCCATGTTTTGGCACCATCCATTGGCTTATCTAGCAGCAATGAAGTGGCTTAGCCCTTGATGTGAGATGTCAAAGGGGTCACCAGAACTGGATGAGGCTTTGGCACCTGTGTGGGAGGTTCTGCCACAGCTCTGTTTGAGAGGCTGCTCACCCCAAGCCACCTCAGTGCTGTTACTTACTTGATACTTGATATCCAAGTCTGGGAACTGGGAGCATTATTGATTTGACCTCTTTTAAATTTCAGCAGCTTCACAAGAGACAGAGTGAGTTAGTAAGGAATGCAAAAATATGTAAGTAATAAATATTTTCCTAGCTGAATAGCTTAGGCCATATTCATTTTGTACCTTGTGTCTTCTTAGCAGAGTAAGGAAGGTTGGACTGTCTTTGCTTTTTGGGGGAAATCTTTCTGTTTTCCTTTCTCTCTCCTCCCTGCTTCCCCCTCTCCAAGCTGTGGGCACAACACCAGCTCTGCTTTCTCCTCCTCATATTAGGTGTGCATTTTCCTGGCTGATTGGTGTCTCTGACTGGGGGGCTCTTGGTATTTTTATTTTATTTCATTTTTTCCCTGCATCCATAGGAGATCCAGGGATTTCATTTATTTTTTGTTTTAAGTGAGAAAGAGAATAAACCACCCAAGTTAAATCTGAGGAATCTGTAGCTGCTACACGACTTGTCCTGTGTCATAGATGTTAACGCTAATGTCGGATATCCATGATGCTTCCTGGTGGGTGTAGATAAATTTGGGAGCATTGCTCATGAGCGTGGGGCAAATATGACCAACAGAAATAACCCCCAAAGCCCTAAACTCTGCCTGTGTGACTGTGTGTGAGTGCCTGTCCAGCCCCACACCCCCCTGACTGAGCTGCTTGTCTCTGTCAGACCCTCCGCAGGTGCTACAGCCGCGTGAAGGAGCACGGCGTTGGCAAGAGGAAAAGCAGCTACACGTTTGAACAGCTGGAGCAGGTGTTTGGGCAGGGAGGATGGGACTCCCAGCCCTGCCAGCCCGTCCTCATCAACAGCAGTGGCTTGTACCAGGAGCTGGAGTCAGATGGCAGCACGATGGAGGAATACTCTCAGGAGGATTGGGGAAACCACAGTCAGGATCTGCACTGCTACCAGACCGGCGAGCAGGAATTGGGTAAGGAATCCCATCTTGGCACATCTCCATCCTTGGATTTTACCTGTGCTCCGAGCTGTCTGGCACACACATATCTCTGTACCAGCTTTCACCTCTCAGACAGAATGTGCTCACACTGCTACACACATCCTTGGGAGAAAAGAGACGGAAATTCCTCAATTAATCAAAAGTAAGCCATGGTTCTTGAAGTACTTTAGGATCAAGACTGGAGAGAAGAAGGGCTCTTTGGCCAGAAATAGCAGAGGTGACACCTTCCCTGTCTCTCCTTTCACTCTCAGTTTTACTTTCCCTCACAGGATTCAGGAGATATTTTCCCTTTCAGTGGTACCTGGGTGTTACCATTCAAATACCATTTGCTTAAATTGTGAACAAGGCTTCAGCCCGCTGCTGGCAACACCAACAACTGTAAAAAATGTTGCTCTTTCTTATTTACCTTGATATATTAATATTAAACATGGCAATATATTTATGTCCAGAGGTGTGGCCTTTTTTAAATGAAAAAATAGCAAGCAAGCTCACACTTGATGTTTGAGACCTAAACCAAACTCCTTCACGTGCTTTTCTTGCCCGAATTATTTCTGTCTCTGCCTAAAAGTCAGTATTTTAATCAGTTTGGAGGTTTAATTGTTACCCATGGCTTTTTGAACTTTTTTAAACAGATCAGGGTACCACATGACTGATAGAAAACACTTCAATCTGAGCAGTTCTGGGAAGAAGTGGGTTTCTTGAGGCATATCTCTCTCAAGCCACTGCTCTTATGGGTGTGTGTTCCTCCCTTGCCTGAGGAGGGCTTTTGTCACAGGGGAAGCTTTAAGTTGATCTGATCCCAATGGACACGCAGGTGAAGAAGGTGAATTGTATAAAGGCTTTTTTCCCATTTGTAGGATGAAAGAGGGAGGGGAGGTGCAGTGGGGTGTCTGTACACATCTGTGTTTGGGGGACTGGTGAGTCAGGATGCTTTGAAAGAGCCTTAGATGGCAGTTTAATGTTAAAATTTGCAAGTTGGCTGTTACCCGCATTCCTGCTCCTCAGACTCCTTCCCCGGGGGATTTAAAAGTCAGAAATATGTGGGAGAGAAACAGTGGGGAGAAGAAAACGTTACAAAACATATGTAAATGATGGCTAATTCTGTCTGGTGTGGCTGGTTGTGGTGAGTCAAGCTGGGATCTCCTGGTTTGTCACCAGTTTTGGGGACGTTTTCGTGCGCTCGGGCTGACGATGCCCTTCACGCTCAGGAGCTGTGAGCAAAGCACTTGGCACACAACCCCTGAATTGAGCACAGATGCACTTCTGCTGCTGCTGCTTCCTCTTCAAATGTGCAATTAGAAGCCAAGTTGCTTTTTCTTATTTTTTTTCCTTGAAACAATGTAGTTTGCAGTTCTGTCAGTGTGTGATTTAATAGGAGGGAGTGGAGCCTGAAAGGTTTTGCACTTGCAGAGAGAAATTCAGATCATAACTGACCATATCTCTTCCAAGTTAAAGAAAAACCCAATCAATTACAGAGGGTGTAGGAGCTGGAGCTGTCTCATGCAGAACTCCAGCAGACTGCCTGGCTTAGGAAGCAACTCAGATTTATTTTTTATTTAATTTCTACCTCTTAAAAAAAAAAAAAGCCCTAAGAACATTATTTAAAATCTAATTATGTGTTGGAATTTTACCTTTCAGATGAAATGCCTACCACGAAAAGAACATTAAAGATAAAACAGGAATCTTCAGAAGACACGCAGTAAGTAATTTATGAATGTTTTACCCTGGAATGTATTTCCCTGGGGATGTTGTGCAGGAGGGGAGGATATTTGAGACTTCTGTTTATAATTATAAATACATTGTGCAAGACTATTCATACAGTTGAATCTGCTTTATGCATTATTCCCATTACCTCAGAACAGCTGAAAAGCTTCACAACTCTATTTCTCCTTGGCTTTGCCATTCAGCAAAGAAAACAAGACTTACTACATGGATGTGAGGACTTAAACCACGGACAGAATCCACAAGAACAGCTCCCTTCTTTGGTGGGAAGGCATGCCAGAGCTTGGGAGTCTCTCATTTTCATTTTTATGACTTTCCAGACCTTACTTGTAACCTTTTGGCTGAGTTTAATCTAACAAACACTGGAGCCTTTTGAATGCTTTGAGCATGCAGCTCTCCCTTGCCTCTCCAACAATAACAGAGAGCATTCCCAAAAATGAAAGGAATTGTGCTGTATTTACTCTCTCCAGGGCTGTTTTCTGCCAGCCTTTAGGGGTGGTTGTAGATCTGTCTGCAGTGGGAGTAAACCCAGGCTCACAGATCCTTCAGGGTTCCACACAGGAGCTCCCACACCAGTGGGTTTTAGTGTCACTGGGGTTTCCCATGGTAGAAAATCAGCTGCTGTAGGGCAGGAGGTCAGCAGCACTGGGAACAGCAACAGAACATCCCTGATGAGTCATATAGAACAAAGATTTTGTACTGTAACTCAGTGAAAAAAAGATACTCTAAAAACGTAATATAAAGATAAATAAGTAGAAATAGCAATAATTTTAAAATAACTTAAGAAAATAAAAATAATTTGAAAAGAAAAATAATTAATGAGAAGTGTCCATGGCAGTGGTGTAGCTTTGGCAGACTCCTCACTTCAGCTGGATATTAACATAGCCAAAGGTGACTTTTTTTCTTCACATGGAACAAGTTCAGTTTAATAACTCAGGGACAACCTGGACAAAAATAGCTTTTTCCAGTATAAACTTTCTTACTGCCTCCTTGGTGCTTTTCTGGAGTAATTTTACCTTTAAGGAGCTCCTTTGCAGATAATCCTGAATTTTCTGAGGTGAAGGCTTGGACCACATGAATCTTCGCTTCCAAATTTCAATGTGTACACAAACAGCTGAATTTGATCTTGGTAAATGGGACCTTTCAGAGTTTTATGTTCATTTTTCCCCCCAAATTCCCTGTGAAATGCAGTGCAGTCTGAACTCTGGGGCATTTTGTGAAGCATGCCAGCGATAAACTCGTCCTACGTGCAGAGTGGAAGCACAGAGCATTTTCCAATGCACAGATTTGCTGAAAGCTGATTTTCCCCTTGTCTGTGAGGAGAAGGAACTTGTAAACTCTGACTCAGTAGGTTAAAAGCAGTCAGAAGATGCATGGCTAATACAAAGATAAGCTGGGTATTTATTTTTTATCTTAAAAAAATAAAATTTCATCTAAAAGCCACAGTAGATAAGTTGTTGTCAAACTCTTTCATCTCTTTGCACAGCATTTTAAAATGCAGATAGCCTAGTTCAAAGATGGGTTCATCTGCCTTCTTGGTCAGGGGCAGATTTTCAGCAGAAATTGTCTCCAGAAATCATTCAGATCCTACTGAAACTTGTGGTGTGCTTTTGGACATAGAGAAACAGAATTTTAGAATGGTTTGAGTTGGAAGGAGCCTTAAAGCTCATCTCATTCCAACCCCTGCCATGGACAGGGACATCTTCCTCTAGCCCAGGTTGCTCCAAGCCCAGTGCCCAACCTGGCATTGGGCACTGCCAGGGATCCAGGGGCAGCCACAGCTGCTCTGGGCACCCTGTGCCAGGGCCTGCCCACCCTCCCAGGGAACAATTCCTGCCCAAGATCCCATCCATCTCTGCCCTCTGGCAATGGGAAGCCATTTCCTGTGTTCTTTCCCTCCATCCCTTGTCCCCAGTCCCTCTCCAGCTTTCCCCCAGGCCCTTCTCCTCTCCAGGTGAACACCTCCAGCTCTCCCAGCCTGGCTCCAGAGCAGAGGGACTCTGGCCCTGGCAGCATCTCTGTGGCCTCCTCTGGACTGGCTCCAGCAGCTCCAGGTCCTTCCTGTGCTGGGAGCCCTGAGCTGGAGGCAGCTCTGCAGGTGGGGTCTCACCTGAGGGGGCAGAGGGGCAGAATCCCCCCCTCCCCTGCTGCCCACGCTGGGGGATCAGCCCAGCACAGGGGGGCTCTGGGCCAGGGCCTGTCCAGCTCTCACCCACCAGCACCACAAAGAGCTTCTCCCAGAGCTGCTCTCCATCCCTCCATCCCCAGCCTGGATTGATCCTGGGGTTGCCCTGATCCAGGTGTAGCACCTGCCCTTGGCCTTGTTGGAACCTCATGAGATTCCCCAGGGCCACTGACTGAGCCTGTCCCGATCCCTCTGGGTTCCATGCCTTCCCTCACTCATGGAGCAGGAGCACATGGAAGGCGAGCACGTTGCTGCAGGTCACGGGGCAGGTTTGTGTGAAAGCCAAGAGCTGTTTAAACCCCACCACTGGTGTCTTGTTCTCCCCTCAGATCCCCAAGGACCCAAGGCAGAGATGGCTCTGGGAACTGGCTGCACTGAGCAGGGCTGGGTTAATATTTGTGGTTTTTGGTTGTGCTCATAACTGGCAGTTTTTTGCCATCAGCTCATATAGCCAAGTGCTATGGGCACAGGAATGGATGTGAGCAAAGGAGAGAGCAAGGGACAGGGAATGTCTTCACAGGTTCCCCAAGTACCAATTAATAAATATGGTTGGGTGAAGGAGGGCTGGATGAAGATAAGGTGTAACAGAGCCCCAAAACACTGAAAGGGCTGGGGAAAAGGGAGTTATAAATCTGGGAGGAAAAAAGGTCAATTGCAGCTTTAGGGATGTAGTGGGCATCCTTTACATAGCTTTTAGTTACAGCATGTGTACGACCTGCCTGGGTGTCAGAGGGCAGAAATCCCATCTCCTCTGAATTTCCCAACAATGTGGGACAGCACAGCTGCCCCCACTGGGGCAGTGTGTCCTCAAGTGACACAGAGAGAGCCATGGGCTCCTCTAGGGGGACATGGTAAAGGTGCTGCAAATGCCAGAGCCCCTCTGCTCTGCAGCCAGGCTGGGAAAGCTGGGCGTGTTTACCTGGAGGAGAGAAGGCTCCAGGGAGAGCTCAGAGCCCCTGCCAGGGCCTAAAGGGGCTCCAGGAGAGCTGGAGAGAGACTGGAGGCAAGGGATGGAGGGACAGGACACAGGGAATGGCTTCCCACTGCCAGAGGGCAGGGCTGGATGGGAGATTGGGAAGGAATTGTTCCCTGGGAGGGTGGGCAGGCCCTGGCACAGGGTGCCTAGAGAAGCTGTGGCTGCCCCTGGATCCCTGGGAGTGTCCAAGGCCAGGCTGGACAGGGCTTGGATCAGCCTGGGATAGTGGGAGGTGTCCCTGCCCATGGCAGGGATGGGAATGAGATGAGCTTTTTAGGTCCCTTGTAGGCCAAAGTGCTCTGAGTCTGTGACACAGAGAGATTTCACACCTTTCACTTTATCTTTGACAATATGGGAAGCAAAGGGCACTAGGCAACCTGTGTCCATGTCCCATCCTCCATCAGGGTGCTCCTTCCCCATGTCAGCTCTGCTGTTTCCTGCCCTTGGCTGTTGTCTCCAAATAAACGGTTTTGAAAGTGAAAATACTACTTAGAGACTTTGAGAAGTGGTTTGATTCACTGCCGGTTTTGGGGAGATGAACCAAAGAAAGCTTGTGGATCTTCAGTGGCAGCAGCTGTTCCGGGCCCTTTGAAGTCTGCCTGGTTTGGAAACAGCTCCTTAGAACAAATTTGCGCCTACTCTTGTCTCAAGTCTTTCCTCATTTGAATTGCAAAAGCTTCCAGGGAGGAAGAAATGCAGGTCCCAGACTCCAGCAGGGAAGTGAAGGTTTGCTGATGAGGGAAAATCCAGCTCTAGGGCACCTTCTGCAGCTGAGAAGTGAGATTGTCCTGAGACACACAACAGGTTAAACCCTCTGCTCAGCTCCCATTGTCCTCCTGAAAAATTAATCGTGTTTACAATGTAAATAAAGCAAATACATAAGTACATGTTTAATAAATAATTTTAAACAGTGGAATGAATGAAAATTACCTTTGAAATTAATAATTAAATAATAGTCATTTTTACTGCTTATGATCCTTTTGCTTGGCTTAAGTCATTGAGATCCTGGATACAGCCTGGGAATGCAAAGCTCAACCAAGTCAGGTCCTGGCAAAAGCGAGAAGATGCTAAACCTGAAAAGCAAAACTCCTTAAAATTGATCTTTCCCTGTTCTCCTCTGTGCTGGAAGCCCTGGGTTCCCTGTGGAAAGCCCTTCTCTGTCTGCTGCAGAAGCTCTGCTCTCATGCAATGATTGCCATTCCCTGCAGGAGCAGTCACAGTGACTAATGCAGCCAAGCTCGGGCTCTGGGTTGTGCCGAGCTAAAGCCAGCAGAGTATTTATAGTGCACTTAATAAAGGTGGGGGCTTTGCTTTCAGTTCCTCCCTCTGTTCCTCAGCTGTTGAATGAAAACCTGCCCACGCCGTGCTCTCCTGTCTTTGCCTTGGGAAGGGAATAACTGGAGCTCAGCTGTCGTCAGGAGTCGAGTGTGTGTGCCAGTGTTGACACCGAGTTATGCTCCAGCACTGCCCTGTCCCTTTGGCTGTCCTACCCCCTTGTGCCCAGATGGTAAACTTGCACTTCCAGAAGCCTCAAAAAGCTGCTTTCCAAGCATGGCAAAGCTTTAAATCGGTTTTGCCACAATGTTTGAGTAAATGGAAATGGATTTGGGATAAACACACATTCTTCTTGTCTGGGATTTCTCTCTGTTGCTGCCAGGTAGTGGAACTGACTCCTCAGGAATAACTTGCAGTAGGAATCAGAACTTCAGTGCTGATGGAATCAGCGTTTTTAAGAACCCCTGGCACAGACAGGGCTCTCCTTGTCCAGCCTATCCCTCCTCAGTGCTCTAGAAACTCAGTTACACTCCAGTTGTGGTGGAAATGCACTTCCCAAAGTGCCTTTGAAGGTCTTTTCAGGGAACTTCTGCCATGTTTAGTGCTACAGGACAGGTGAGACACATGAGGTGGTCATGGATGTGATGCCAGTGTCACTGTGAGGAGGGAGCTGTCCCAGCCTGGACGCTCAGAAATGCTTGGAGGGGGTTGGACAACATAGGCAAGGTTTGCAGATGGTGTGCACCAACCATCATATGTCAAACCAGAGCTCTGTGTCCTGAGCCCAGTGCCCTCAGCCTGCTCCAGAGGCCTCCATCACCTGCAAGACACCCAACAGTTGGGGAACCTTGCCAGAATCATGTGCCTTGTAGTTAGACCTATAAAAGTTGGTTTTTTGGGGATGAAAGGCTCTAAAGTGGGGCCTCTCCAGCACCACAGGAAGGCTCTGCAGCTCCCAGTCCAGTTTTCTTTGAACCCTTATAAACATTATGATGGAAAAAGACCTACTCCCCACAGGGATTTTTTGGGCAGGAATGCATCTGCCAGAGTCAGCCTTGGTTGTGGGTGTCATATCTGCTCTTAGAGGCCTTCATGTCCCTCACCAGTCTGATTCTGGACTCCACTGGGAAGCTGTTGGGAAGGGCTGGTTTTAGGGAGTTTAAGTGAGGAGCCTGCAGGAGGAGGGACGTTTGCCCCTCAGAATAAAACCTGTGTTGCCTGGTACAGTATGTCCTCCTGGTGGGATGTGGAAGGAGAAAAAATCCTCCAGGAAGTGCAGTGGCCTCCACAGTTCAGCTTTCCCGATGTGGCACAGTGGATAAAGGAAGGAGAGTTGCATGGAAAGATCCTTTACATCCCATTTGTTGGACCAAGAGAGATTTCTCTGTTAGCAAATGAGTTGCAATATCTTCCTACAGCTTTGATTATAGGACAATAACTCCTCGAATTAGGAGTTCTCCCTACCAGCTAATTACACCCTAATGGTCTCATTTATCCTGGAGGAAGCTGTTCCAGCTCACTGCAGGTGCACAAGGATGCTCTCTCCTGATGTAAACCCCTTTCTGAAACCTTGCTGCTGGGAGTGAAAACACATTTTTGGGAGCGTGGAGATTTCTTTTTTGGCCATCTGGAGGGATTGCCTCTGTCTTTCCCTCAGCATCCAGGATGTGTCTGGGAGCATCTTCTGCTCCAAGGGATTGGTCCCTTGAGCTGTGTTTCCACCCCAGCACCAGGACAGAGCCCTTGGGAGTGGCTTCATGCTCCCATTGGGGGTTTTACAATTACAGTCCCATTTGCTGGCATTGATTTGGGGAGAACAATGAGGCAGAAGTGTTTTGAGTGGCAGGTGTGAGTTCAGGATGCAGCTCACGGACCACGTGCCGACAGAAGCCCAGGACTGTAAAGACCCAGTTGAGCATGTATTTATTCAGCAGTTCCAGATACATGTTTGTCCAGCCTGTCCCTCCTCATCTCCCTTGGAGATGCTTTGATATCAGGAGGAATTGGAGTTGGGTTTGTTTTGGTTTTGTCAAGATTAATTTAAAATTTCCCCATCAGGGCGTCGTTATAACCCATAAACTGCCCCAGAAATGCATATAGTAGTAAGAAAAATTGGGCAAGAAAGCTGATGGGCATTAATGTTTTTGAAGGTTGGTGCATTCACTGGGAAAGTTTTTCAGCTCTGAAGCCTTTATCCTTCTCTCCCTGTTTCTTCATTTCCAGGAAGCGCGACGTCATGCAGAACATTATGCAAATCTTGGAGTCGGTCCAGTTGAAGTGGGAGCTGTTTCAGAGCTGGACGGACTTCTCCAGGCTCCACCTTTCTAACAAACTGGCCATTTTTGGCATTGGGTACAACACCCGCTGGAAGGAGGACATCCGTTACCACTACGCCGAGATCAGCTCCC
This sequence comes from Trochalopteron elliotii, assembly GCA_024734555.1. Classification (NCBI taxonomy): domain Eukaryota; kingdom Metazoa; phylum Chordata; class Aves; order Passeriformes; family Leiothrichidae; genus Trochalopteron; species Trochalopteron elliotii. The sequence goes on from JANPWX010000397.1 coordinate 103,558, forward strand.
AGGTGCCCCTGGGCAAGCGGCTCCGGGAATATTTCAACTCTGAAAAACCCGAGGGTCGGGTGATCATGACCCGAGTGCAGAAAATGAACTGGAAAAATGTTTATTACAAATTCCTGGAGATCACCATCAGCGAAGCCAGATGCTTGGAGCTGCACATGGAGATCGACTGGATTCCCATCGCTCACTCCAAACCCACTGGAGGGAACGTGGTGCAGTATTTATTGCCGGGAGGGATCCCAAAAAGCCCTGGCCTGTATGCCATTGGATATGAGGAGTGCCACGAGAAACTGCCCTCCCCTCTGGCCGAGCACCGGGCACCCGACCCTGGCAATGAGACTCCAGGGGAACTCGAGGTCCCCTCCCCACAGGCCTCCCTCCGGGTGGATATGGAATCTGCCCGGATTATCTACTGTTACCTCGGCATCGCCGAGGTCCGGACTCTCCAGCAGTGCCTGTTTTTACACTTCCAGGCAAACACCAAAACCTTCAGCAAAGATTGGGTCGGGATCAACGCCTTTTTATCTCAGAACTGCGTCGTAGAGCCCGGTGTCTCACCCAAATCCATCTACATCAAATTTGTGGAAGTGGAGAGGGATTTTCTGTCTGCCGGCTCTTTGGTAGAGTGCCTGGAAAAAGCCATCGGGTACCCCTTAAAATTTAACAACTGAGTCTCGTCCTTCATAAGGATCAGGGCTTTCCGCCCCATTCTCCATCTCACTGGGATCCTGTCCGTTCACATCGGGGCACAGGGGACTTTTCCGCCTGTTTTGGGGTGCGTGGGGAGGCTGCCGGGGCGCTCCCCCCACACCGGGCCCGGCTCCGGCCGCGTCCCCAGCGGGGAGGCGTGGCCGGGGGAGCGCCCGGCCCGCCGCACGACTGTCGGTACATTCCACATGGGACAAGCTCGTACACACGGCGTTTTCATACACAGACTGAGGGGCTGGGCTTTCCTTTATTCCACGGTGTCTCATTTGGATGCATCCGTCTCTGAGTGTTACTCTGGATCTGACTCAATAAGCAATAGATAACGGCGAGGGAAACCCCAACTCCCGGCCCGGGGACTGTTTTTCAAAGCCACCCTTAGATATCTTGTATATAATTTAGAACTTCACTTTTTTCACCATCGAGTGTTCTCCTCTCTCCAAACAGTGTTGCCTGCAAAGACTTTGGGTTCCGTGATGTATTCCACATCCTTAGTAGCGTTGCCATATCTTGCTTTTATTTTATTTTATTTTTTTAACATTAAAATAATTCCTGGCCTTTTTATTTTTTATTTTTTTCTCATTGATTTTCCTTATTTTTCTCTTTTTTGTCTTTTTTATCATTATTTTTCCTCTTATTTCTCTCATTTTTCTCTTCATTTTCTTTTTTCTCTATTCTTCTTCTTTCTTTTTTTATCTTTTTATCTTGTCTTTTTGGGGTTTTTTTTAAACTTTATTTTCTTTTTCTTATTTTAATTTTGGTTTTTTATTATTTCTGTTTTCACTTTTTTTACCCTTTTTTTTTTTGGTCTTTTCCTTTTCTCCTTTCGGTTTTCTTTTTTTTCCTTTTTTTTTTTTTTCAATCGAGTTCCAAAACACTCTGTGAGAATAACCTGGCAGCTGGGGAAAAAAACGATGATTATTTTTATTTGTTTTGTTGTCGACCCATTGCTTATGGATACAATCAAAGCTGTGAGAAGGGGAAGGTGGGGAGGGGGAGGGGTT
>JANPWX010000397.1:105621-124999 GCA_024734555.1 Trochalopteron elliotii
GGCGGCGCTGCTGGGTGAGCCCCGCGGGACCCGGGGGGCTCCGGGGGAAAGGCGCGGGACACCGTGGGGGGATGGCTACTGGGAGAGCACCCAACGAGATGCGGGAGGAGCGGGGGATACCGGGCAGGACGCGGGAGAGCTTTCGGGATGCGGCAGGCAGGGTCCGGCGATGCTGGCGGCTGCACCCGGCGGGGCGCGGGGGAGTCGGGGGGAACCGCTCAGGACGAGAGGGAGCGCGGCGGGTACCGGGGCAGGACGCGGTGGTACCGGGGGAGCGCCCGGCGGGACTCGGGTAGAGCGGGATGAACCGGGCAGGACGAGGGAGAGCTTTTTTGAGAGCATCGAGCAGGACCCGGAGATACCGAGCGGGGCACCGGGCAGGGTGTGGGAGCAGCCGGGGGCACCCAGCAAGAAACCCGGGAGCCCAACACCGCCAGGCAGGACCCTGGGGAGCTTTAGGGTGGCACCGGCAAGGACCATGGGGTACCGGGGGTCACAGCACCCACCTGTGTCTGTGCCCACAGTCCCCTACCTCAGCAGGCAGGTTGGCCGGGGGGGAGAGGGGGGAAGGATCCACCCCGCTCCCCTTTTAAGAGTGCCCAGAGTGGAGAAAGTCTGAGTCACCCCAGGAAATGCCATTTGTACCTTGGAGCTTCCAAACAGCCGCCTCCAGCACCCCCAAACCCGAAGCACCCCCATATGGGGACACACCAGGGACTCCAATGTGAGTGTCCAGATTTCACCTCCCTACGTGGCATTGGGCAGGAAAAAAAATCCATTTGTTTTTCCTTGTTTACTGGTGCTCCACAGCCATCCCAGCTGGTTTTGAGGTGAGGGTCTCAACCCTTCTCTCTCCATGGGTTTTTCCCTTCTTCCACCCCTAAATTTCCTACCCTATTTGAGTTTTTTTGGAACTATCACGGTTACTCCAAAAGGAAACATCCTTTGACGTTCCCAGCGAAGGAGAGGCCTTTGGAGAAAGGAAACGGCCCCAAAAACAATGGCAGCAGCATTTCCTTTCAGCAGAATACTGGGTGGGGGTCCTGGAGCCGCCACTTGTTCCTTCTTGAAGGTTTTCTTCCTTGATAAAAGTTAGTTAAAGCATGTTGGTGTGAGGCGTGGGAGTCACTCAGCCCTTAAATCCCACCAGGGCGCTCCTTTGCTGCATCCTGATGGCATTTTTTGCATGGAATCATGATGGATTCCCACAAAAAAAATCACACTTGAGCCCTGGGATGTGACATCACGGACACTGACAGCTCAAAAATGCAGCAAAAAGACCCTTTTGAACCCCAAATGTGTGTTTTTCCTTTAGTTTTGCTTTCAAGCAATCCTTCCTCATCCCGTGGGATCCTCATGGGATTGTGATGGGGAAAAGCAAAATGAGGGATGTTTGCCCTCCCTGTTCTCTTCCCAGTCCCCATCCCATCCCATCCCTGATCCCAACCCCAATCCCTTCCTCAATCCCATTCCAATCTCATCCCCTGCCCATCCCATCTCCATCTCCATCCCATCCCATCTCCGCCTCTCTCTCCCACAACCAGGGTTGAAGCATGTTTCCATCTATAGCAAAGTCACATATGATTATTGCATTATTTAATTTTTTTTCCCCAAATTTGGTCTCTCTGGAGGATACAGCACTTTCTGCCCCCCCACCCCACCCCCGCTGCCCCCGGGGTCGTGAGAAATGCCTCTGTGGATTTTCCCAATGGACACTGCTCCACAGCCCGGCATGTCCTATCTGCCCATTTATAAATAGTCAAAGTTAAGGGAAGAAAAGGAAAAAAAAAAAACCCCAAAAATAATTTAAAAAAGAAAAAAAAAAAAAAAAAAAAAAAAAAAAGGGGGAAGGCGACTGGCTGCGTCACAGTGCCGAGATGCTCCTTGACCTTTTTCCAAGCTTTTTCAAGGGTCCCTTTTCCGGCCAGATTCCCGCTGTGTATTTTAAATCCCAAGCTTGATCTTTTGGGATTTAATTTGGGTCTGGGTTTCACATGACTCCAGTGCCTTAATCCTATCAAGCGGGGTCATCAAACCCCAAGCGCCTCCGGGATTTAATTCCCCATACAGTTAATGGTTTAGAGACGTGGGGAGGGGGCTGGAAGGGGAGTTTGCTTTTTTGGGGGGTCAGGCTGTGCCAGAGCCAGGAAACAGCTTTTTTTGGGGGTGAAATGATGCAGTTTTAGAGGATAGGGTGATTGATATAAGCACAGGGATTAAAGTTAAGATTGCAGGGATTTAAAGGTGATTTTTTCCAATAGGGAAAAAAATTCAAAGGAAATTTAAAGCAGCTTTTTATTTTTTGTCACAGGAAAATTTAAACCATTTTGGAATGCTAAATTGTATCATATTTATTCCATAGGGGAAAAAAAAAAAATTATAGCTATTTCTAAAGGTAAATTTAAGTCTATTCTGCTTTTCCATATGCAAAAAAAAATCCCAGCAGATGGGCTGGGGCGGGGGGAAAACACCCGGGCAGGTGTTTAGCTCAGGGCAGCTGGATAAAAATCCAGGTTTTGAGCCCAAAGAGCAGGCGGGAGGGGCTGAGGGCCCCCGGCCCCCCCGGATTCGTATGAGCACTGCGAGCAGCTTAATTTTTTCGATCTGGTTAAAGCATTAGAGGATTTGGAGCGTCGAGGTGGCCAAAGGCAGAGCTGTGCCAGGGGGTTCAGTCCCGTGCCTGCAGCTCCAGACCCAGCTCCACCAGCCTTTTCTAGGCTCACGTCTGCCTGAGATGAGGAGTTTGGGTGAATTCTGCAAGAAAAATGGGATTTTGGGGAGCGAGCAGCCTTCGGATCTGGATCCATCTCCCTCTTCCCAGTACGCTGGAGGGGAGGTGATGGAGCCGGGATCTCCTGTTGCCACAGGAGTTTTGAGGATGACAGAGCAAAGCAGCAGCCCCAGAGCACAATTAGCATAATTAGCGTGGTCATCATTAGGTTTCAGAGTTAACACACCCTGGTTTGCAGTGCTGGGAGCAGCTTTGAGGCACACGGGGCTTTTTTAATGCCTTGGGGTGCAACGGGAAACCTCTGCTTGGTGCCAGAACATCTTTTCCCTCTCTGGAGCCTAGAATTCCCCAGGAATCCCCAGCACCTTTTTTGTGCCCAAAAGCTCATGCTGATGGAGGAGGTAGGATGAAGAATCTGGTTTTTCCCAGCTGTTGGGGATGCACAGGGGTGTAGAAGCTGTGGAGTCATTTATCAATGCCATCTGCATCATTAATGAACTATATTATGAATAATATTTTATTTTTATTATTATTATCATCATTATACTTATTATCACTCTTTTATTACTATTATCATTATAGTCACTGTTATAAATGGTATTATAACTATTATAACTGTTACAATTATTTTTATTAAATTACAATCATAATTATTCTACGAGGTCTATTACCTGTTATTGCTAATATTTCTAATAGAAATTACAATACAAATATTGAATATAATCTATTTTCTTCTAGATTATCCCAATTTAACCCACTTTTATAATAATGGAGGATCTGGGCTGAAAACACCGGGATTTTCCCAGCTATTGGGAATGCAGGGAGGTTTAGGGGCTGTGCCATCTGCATAATTAATGAACGGCATGATTTTGATCACTATTATTAGTATTAGTATTATCATCTGTATTATAATTATTATGACTGTTATCATTATTCTATTGGAATCATTGTTATAATTATTATATTCACTAATACCATTATCATTGTTATCATTATTAATACCACTTTTATCATTATTATTCCCACTTTTGTAATTATTATTCTCACTTTGATCATTACTCTCATTATTCTGAGCATTATGATCACTCTCACATCCCCACCATTATCCCTATTCTTACAAAAATATACCTATATTTATAACTATTATAAATTATATGTTCTCAGTGATCTATTTTGTTCTGGAAATTCCAATTTAATGAGTTGCCATCCCGTATTTCTTTCCACTTTCTCTAAATTTAATACAATTATCTGTATAATTACATATAAATACACTATAATTACCATTATTTTTCCATACTCTCTATTGGATCTGATACCACAGCTTTGTGTAATTAATAAATAATATTATCAATGATTTGGGACCTGCTGGTGCCTCCAGCATCTCCCCCCTCCCCAAACCCTCCAGGATTTAAAGGTTTATGTTCTTAGCCCGGGTGAGCTATTTTTACGCATCCTCACCAGACTGGGCCTTATTTCTCCCAGTTTTTCACCAGAGAAAGGAAATTTAATTATTTTTTTTTTAATTCCTGAGAAGACTTATCAGCCAGAGCAGAGTTTCCTGCCTGGAGCTGGAAGGCTCCGTCCGGAAATGGCACCAATGCCTTGCCAGGAGGGGGGATGAACGGATGCGGGAGGAGGCTAAAAATACCCCCCAGCGCCTTGTTTTCCTCTTCCCACCCTGGAAAAATCCAATTAAAACCTCTGAGCTCTTAGGGAAAAGTGCGAGGTTATTGAAAGCTCCTGAAATCCTTCAAACCCAGGGGTTTTTCCCCTCAAACCGAGGATTTGGGATGCATCATCCTTTCCCCCCTGCATGCCAGTGTGCAGCATCCCTGGGGCACTGGCAGGAGCAGGGCCAGGCGGGGTCACGGATCGATGGGTGGATGCAGGGATGGAGCTGCTGGGATGCAGGGCCTCGGTGATATTCCCTGAGGGAAAACAAACCCACCCCAGCACAAACCCAGCCTTGCCCAAGCTGATTAATTTTCTGGCTGAGCCTTAGGGGCAAAGCAGGGGAATGATCTTCCCCCAGGAGCTGAGCATCCCTCTCTGCTCTGTGGTACCCACTCCTACCCCATCGCCTTCTCCCAGTGGGGAGATGCTGGGAAGGAGGGGACATGGTGACAGGGGATTGGGATGGGATATTTGGGGTCAAATGAGATGGGGCACCAGAGGCACTCACTCATGGATTATCCCAATTTAGTGCTGGCAGCAAAAAGGGGGGATGCTGGGATGTCAGGGAAGGCTTGTGGGGTGCATATGGGAAAGCCCTAGAAATAAATTCCATGGGATCTGGTGCAGCATCATGGAGGGGCTGGGAGTACCCCAGTACTGAGCTAAGGGGGGTGTCTGCCTGCTGGATGTGGTCATCTCCTGAAAGAGAGGACTCAGGCCTGAGGAATTCCCAAGCCGAGTGTGGGGCGGAAGCTGGGATGGGAGGGAACAGCAATGTCCTGCATCCTCCGGAGCAGGCGGAAAGCCCTTCCTGTGGCAGGGAAGGAGGTAGAATGTTCTACTGGCCCAGCTTCCTGGTGATAACTTGGGAATGTTGTTTTTGTCTTGGGAATAGGGTTTTTTCTCACGATCAGTGAGGTTTTGTGGAGAAGTAGCACCTGGGATTGAGTCATTTCTCAATTTCTTCCCTCTCCCATGGGCAGGTGTTTCCTTGGCTGTGCTGGAGGTGCACGTGGGGACGAGCTTGGTGTTCTCTGTGGAGGGGCAGCAGGCAGTGCTGCCCGTCTGGTACACCAGCCATTCCCAGAACAAGCCCTATGTCACCTGGATGCTGAACAAGAATGCTGCTCACTCCCAGGTGAGAAGAGGGCAGGGGCTGCAGGATGGAGGGGGCCAAGCTGGGAGGATTGGATGGGAGGACCATGGAGGGGGTGCTGGTGGTGCCCATGATGGGGGGAAGATTATGGTGCCAACCACGGGGTAGTGGCCGCGGTGCCCATGGTGGAAGCATGCCCATGATGGGAAGGTGGCCATGATGGAGGGAAGCTCATGGTGCCCACCATGTGAGGCTCATGATGGGATGAAGCTCATGGTGCCAGTGCAGGGAACATGCCCACAATGGGGAAACTCATGGTCGCTGACAATGTGTAAGTGTCCAGGGTAAGGACATGGCGCCCATGGTGGGGAGAGGCCCACAATGGGAAGATGCTCATGGCAGGGATGTGCCATGGGGAGATGTGTGTGGTTCCCACAGTGGGGGCATGCTTGTGGTGCCCATGGTGGAGAGTTGGCCCGTGATGGGATGAAGTTCACGGCGCCCACCGTGGGGAGGTGACCACCATGGGGAACATGCTCATGGTGCCCACAATGAGGACATACCCATGGTGCCATCCCCATGCCCATGGGGAGCTGCTTGTAGTGCCTGTGATGGGATGGTGCCATGATGGGGGAAGCTCATGGTGCCCACCATGGGGGTCTGCCCTTGATGGAGGAAGCTCATGGTGATGTGCAGATGCCCATGATGAGGTCATGCCCACAGTGCCTGCCGCAGGGAGGTGCTTGTGGCACCCACAGCGGGGAGAGACACAAGATGGGGAGAGATCCAAGATGGGGAGATGCCAATGCAGGGAAGTGTTTGTGGTGTCCACAGTGGGAAATGCTTACAGTGAGGAGATGATGGTGGTCCTCATGATCAAGAGGTGCCCACGGTGGGGAGGTGCTCATAGTGCCCTTGAGGGGAGATGCCCACGCTGGGGACATGCCCAGGGTGCCTGCAATAGGGAGGTGCTTGTCATGCTCACAATGGGGAGATACCCACTTGTGATCCCCCTGATGGGGAGATGTTCATGATGGGACAGTTGCTCATGGTGCCCATGCCAGGGGCATTTGTGCCTGTGGTGGGGAGCTGCCTGCAGTTCCCATGTCCAGGATGCTCAGGGGAGGTAAGGCAGGAGGGGGCTTATGCAGCAACCACTGCTCTATGAAATTTGGGATTTGGGGGGCTTTTCTCTCCAGCAACACCTTCCAGAAGTGAAAGCATGTGGATTTTTTCCTGTGCAGATCCTGGCATACCTGGGCGGGGTGGTGAAGAAGTCGGAGACGGATCTGAAGCCCCGCATGGGGTTCCTGTACCCCATGCCCAATCACAACATCTCAATATTCATCAACGCCACCCGGGAGCAAGACTCGGGTCAGTACATGTGCTCCGTCAACGTGGTGGATGACAGCATCAGGATGGACAAGAACGTCGGCATCATCAACCTCACTGTGCTGGGTAAGGCTCTGCCAGTCATCCCTGGCTCCCCTGGATCTCCCCATGGTGCCCCCCAGGACTAATGTCAGTGCCCACAGTGCCTCCGGCTGCCCCCACCTGCCAACTGCACGGCAACGCCATCGTGGGGGCCAACGTCACCTTGAGCTGCTCCTCCAAGAAGGGGAAGCCCTCCCCCATGTACCAGTGGCAGCGAGAACCTCCCACCCTGCAGGTCTTCTTTCCCCCTGCCCAGGGTAAGCTGGCACCAGTGTGGGGTGGGTGGCTGGGCTGCAATATCCTGAGGGATTCTTTGGCTTCATCCCCTCAACCACTTCTTGCACGAGGAGGTGGAGGGTTTAGGGGTGGCTGTGAGGGAGCACCCAAATTTCTCACCTGCAGACCAGATCAGAGGCACCCTCAAGCTGACCAACCTGTCCCTGGAAATGTCAGGGGTCTACGTCTGCAGGGCTGAAAACCAAGCAGGTTCTAAGAACTGCAGCATTGTCCTGGAGGTACACTCAAGTGAGTACGTGTCCACAGGGTTGGGGAGAGGGACACAGTCCCCATGAGATCCCTGTGGGAATGAGGGAGTAAGGGAATCTCTGTCTCTCTCTGGCAGCAAGCACCAAAGCAGTCATTGCCGGCGCCGTGCTGGGCTCCCTGGGTGCCCTTGCCACCATCATCTTCTTTGCCCAGAAGGTTGTTGGCTACAGGAGGAAAAAACGTGACAGCCAGGAGGAGGGAGCCAATGAGATCAAGTGAGGCGCTCTTCCTGTGGAGTGGGTTCAAATCATCATTAGGTTTCAGGGTTAATGGGTGAGGAGAGGGTTTCTACCTCTGGCCCATCATTTCTCAGGTTCAGAGTTAATAGTGGGGAAGAGTTCTTGATCTCTGGCCAGTCATCAATATGCTCCAGAGGTAACAGCTGGGAAGGAAGTTTCCACCTCTGGCCAGTCGTGGTTTCAGAGTTAACGAGGGCATTTTCCACCTCTGTTTTCCCCTTTCCCTTTTGTCCCTCTGTCTGTGGGTCTGGGATATCAGCACAACCTCATTGCTCAGGAAGAGTACGCTGGGGTGGGGAATGGAAGGGTTCCCAGAGCCGATCCCTCTGACGCTCTCCCCTCTTGGCAGGGAAGACGCCGTGGCACCCAAAACCCCGTCGTGGGCAAGGAGGCCAGCCTCAGACACCATGTCCAAAACCAGCACCCTGTCCTCCATCGCCGGCACCCGGCAAACCTACGGAGCCAGAGCCCCCTCCGACACCGCCTCCATCCTCACCACCACCGGCAGCTACCGGGGACCCCCGCCCCGGGGAGGGGGGCGGCCCTCCAACCTCTCACCCCCTGCCGTTAACGGGACCCCCCGGCGCCGCCAGGATCCAGCCGCCGCTCCCATGGGGTCGTTGCCCCCCTCCAGCCTGGCACGAGCAGGTGCTGTTCCTGTCATGGTGCCAGCACAGAGCCGAGCTGGCTCCTTGGTGTGAGCACCGCCCCCCCCCCCAAAAAACAGGGGTGCCCATGGCCAACCCCACTCCCTGTTTCCTGGGGTGTTTTTGTCCCTTTTGGGGTTTTCTTTTCTTTTTAACCGATGCCTCGAGCAGCTGGACTCGTCGTGGGCATGTTTAATGGGTGCAGAGGCTCTCTGGGTTTGGAGGGACTGAGTTCCCCCATAAATATCACCCCCCAAACCAGCCCCAGCTCTGCCTCAGGGGGGTCCCCTTCTTATTATTTTTTTTTCTATATCTATATATCAGGTGAAGTGCGGGATTTTTCATAAAAGAGCATTAAAAGTGGGAGGGTGGGTGACACACACACACAGACACATTTTTTTAGGGGTTTTCTGATTAAAAGCTGCTGCGCTGCCCAGCACCGGCGCTTTGGGTGAGTTTGTGCGGATTTCGAGGTGGGGAGGGATGTCCCACGACCTTCTGGGTGATGTCATAGGGCAGGGTGATGTCACAAGGTCCTCAGGGTGAGGTGACATCATGGTGCGTGTGCTGTCACACCCCGTGACCATGATGTTGCACCCTGTGTCCTGACATATGCCACAGTGAGTGTATGACATCACAGCATCTGACTGATGCCTGTATGATGCCATACAGGCATGTCACATGTCCATCAGGGATGTCACGTGTACCTGCATGATGTCACACTTACCATCACACAGCAGCAGTGACGTGACACGTCTGTATGAGGTCACACCCACAGTCACACCTGGTACTGACATCACACACAGTGGAATGACGTCACTCCAGCCATCACACACACTTGTATGGTGCCACACATCCAGCAGTGACATCACACACACCTGTATGGCATCATACATCCAGCAGTGACGTCACACATACCTCCACAGTGTCACACATCCAGCAGTGATGTCACACACACCTGTATGGCATCATACATCCAGCAGTGATGTCACACACACCAGTATGGCATCACACATCCAGCAGTGATGTCACACATACCTCCACAGTGTCACACATCCAGCAGTGATGTCACACATACCTCCACAGTGTCACACATCCAGCAGTGATGTCACACACACCTGTATGGCGTCACACATCCAGCAGTGATGTCACACATCCAGCAGTGATGTCACACACACCTATATGATGTCACACACACCTGTATGGTGTCACACATCCAGCAGTGATGTCACACACACCTGTATGTGCAGCCGTCACCTGTCCAGTAGTGACATCACCACCCATCTCATGCCAGCCTCTCACAAGTCATCTCCCACCCACGAGTGATGTCACACCACACCCTGTGCACCAGCCTGATGTCACACCAGCTGTCACCCGCTTGGCAGTGATGTCACATGTGCCTGTATGATGTCACACGTTCACATGGGAGATCACTGCTGGGCACTAGCTGCCCCACACCCCTCCCACCCCTGCCCGCTGTGACCTCACCGCTCTGCCGGTGACATCAAAAGGCACCGAGGACAGGCCGGGGCTCTGGCAGGGGTGTTTATTGGGGCGGGGGGTGTCTGGGGTGGGTGGGGGCAGCCAGGGGCAGGGGCAGGGCCTGGCTGTGGGGGGACCCCAGGGGATGCATGCGGGGGGCAGGGCGTGAGGTGGGGCCTCCTGGGCGTCGGTGGGCGGTGGCGGGAGGGGGTCAGTGGCGAGGGGTGTCCGGTGAGCAGCTGGTGGTCCCTGCAAGCAAGGAGAGAGCAAGTGGTCAGCCTGGCCTGGCCCTGCCTGTACCCTGCACCCTGCACCCTCCTGTACCCTGTGCCTGCCAGTACCCTGTGCTCTGCCTGTACCCTGTGCTCTGCCTGTACCCTTCACCCTGCATCCTGCCTGTACCCCAAGCCCTGAGCCTTGTTTGTACCCTGTGCCCTGTCTGCACCCTGTGCACTGCCTGCACTCTGTGCTCTGCCTGTACCCTTCACCCTGCACCCTGCCTGTACCCCAAGCCCTGAGCCTTGTTTTTACCCTGTGCCCTGTCTGCACCTTTAGTGCTCTCTGTACTGTGCCTGCCTGCACCCTGTGCCCTGTCTGCACCCTGCCGGTGCCCTGCCCACACCCTGTCTGCACTCTGTGCCCTGCACATGCACCCTGCTCACACCCTCCACCCGGCCTGCACCCTGCTGTCGTGCTGCTCCTGCAGCCTGCACCCTCTCCTGCCCTCCCCCTGCCCACACCCTGCCCATGCCCTACTTGCAGCCCACCCACACCGTGCCTGCACCCTTGTCCTGCCTCCACTGCTGCCCACACTCTGCCCTCACCCAGCCCAGGAACCTGGGGGGTACCCCTTCCTGCATCCCCCTAGGCAGTGCACCATGGCAGAAGGAGGGGAACCTGACTCCTCTGCTGCCAACCTGCTCAGCACCCCCCAACAAGGCATCTCAAAAGAACCTCTGGGTCCTAAGAAGCTACACAGCACTTGCACTTGGCAGCTGCCTCCCCACTGCAGCCTGTGACATCCTCACTGCAGCCCCAGTGCAACCCTGGAGCATTCTTGCTCAATCCTCACTGCAGCCCTACTGCATCCCCACTGCATCTTCAGTTCATTCCCACTGCATTCTCACTGAATCTCTGTTGCTTCCCCACTGCATCCCCAGTTCATCCCCACCACATCCTCACTGCATCCCCTTTGCAGCTTCACTTGCAGCCTCACTGTGTTTCCACACTGTCCTCACTGGATCTTCACAAAATCCCCACTGCATCCTCAGTTCATTCTCATCCCAGCCTCACTGAATTCCCTCTCCATCCTCAGTGCATGCTCACTGCATTTTCACTGAATCTCCAGTGCATTCTCACTGCATCTCCATTGCTTCCCCACCACGTCTCAGTTCTGTTGCCACTGTACTGTCAGTTCATCCCCACTGTGTCCAAGCTGAGTTCCAGTTCCATCCCCACTACATCCTCAGTTCCTTCCCACTGCAGTCTTGTTGAATCCCCTCTGCATCCTCACTGCATCCTTCTCCTCCCCCCCACTGCATTCCCGCTGCCTCTTCACTCCATCCCCACTCTATCTTCACTAAATCTCCACTGCATTCCCAATCCATCCTCACTGCACCCCAGTCTTATCCCAGCTGCATCTCCACCAGCCCCGCCACACTCACGTGGCCGAGCCGGCAGCACGCCCTCCCCGCCGCTAACCCCGAGCCAGCCGTGCCGGTATCCGGGGCCATCCCGCGCTCCCGGCACCGTCGGGGCACAGGGCACGGCCCGGGCACGGCGCAGTCACCACCCGGGCTCCAATGCCACGCGGCCTCGGCACCGTGGGCGCTTTTTAAATTTACCTTTTCCTGCCAGGAGACTGTGACACAGGCTTTTAAAAATAGCATGTGCTGAGGCGAGGCGCTCGGGGTGGTGTTGCTAAGGGAGAGATTCAATCCAAATCTAGGGCTGCGCCTTCCCATCCTACTTCCCATCCTTCCCAACTACTACGGCGCGCACCCAAAATTAGGGCAAGGCAGGGGCTGCCTGCCTGTGTGCTTCCATCTCCTGGGAGGAAAAACTGCTTCTTCACCCTGAACCAGTGCGGGGAAGGTCACTCCATCCCAAAATGTGTGCAGGGAAGGATGCTCCATCCCAAATCTGCACAGGCAAGGTTGCTCCATCCCAAATCTGTGCAGGGAAGGATGTTCCATCCCAAATCTGCACAGGGAAGGTTGCTCCATCCCAAATCTGTGCAGGAAAAAATGCTCCATCCCAGAACAGCTTGGGGAAGGATGCTCCATCCCAAATCTACACAGGGAATGATGCTCCATCCCAAATCTGTGCAGGGAAGGATGCTCCATTCCAAATCTGCACAGGGAATGATGCTCCATCCCAAATCTGTGCAGGGAATGATGCTCCATCCCAAATCTGTGCAGGGAAGGATGCTCCATCCCAAATCTGTGCAGGGAAGGATGCTCCATTCCAAATCTGCACAGGGAATGATGCTCCATCCCAAATCTGCAGAGGGAAGAGTGCTCCATCCCAAAACAGCTTGGGGAAGGAAGCTCCATCCCAAAGCAACACAGCAAAGGATGCTCAGAGCAGCATCCTTACAGAAATGACCCAGTTTTGGGGGGAAGCAGCAGGGTTTGGGGTGTACCTAGTCGCCGTTGCGGAGGTCGCCGCCGCGGGTGCTGTTGGCGCACTCGGCGTCCTTGGTTTTCCGGTCAATCTCACCCCCTTTGATCTTCTTGCGGGTCATATGGCCACGGAAACTAGCCTGGATCTTGGCAGCTGCCGCGTTGGCATCAGGGTCGTCCAAAGGGATGTCCAGGATGTCCTCGTCCAGCTTTGTGCAGGCTCCCTCCTGATGGTGGCAACGGCAAGGTTACAGCTGGTGGGACCTCAAACAGCACAACCCCCTCCCCGAATTAATCCATTCAAGAAGGTCTTAAATGAGTCCCTGTTCTAAAAATTAGGGGGAGGGCTGCTAAAAATTAGGTTTACTTATTAGAAATTAGGCTCCTTTGCTAAAAATAAGGGGTTTTGCTAAAAATCAGGGTCCCTTGCAGGTGTCTTGGGGAAATGGCAACCAAAGCTGCAGGCAGGGGAAGATGCTTCACCTCCTGCTCATCCCTAAATCCCACCCTGGACCACATGGCTGCAGGAAGCCAGACTCCAGCCAGAGTTAGGATGCAGGGAGAGAAGAATCCATGAGAGCAGAAGATGGGTTCTGGGGGGTATTTTTGGCATGGAGCTGGCATCCATCCTGCACAAAATGAGCTGGTCATGCCTCAGTTTCCCCTTCCCTCGTAGCCTGTTGCATCCTTCTGCATCCCTCCTCAGGGCTTTGGTTGAAAACACCAGGAAATTTGGGAAAGGAGTGATGCCAGAAGGGAGGTAAAGCCGCACCAAGGACAAATCACTGTAACCCATTCCCCCCCTGCCACATCCCACTAGAGCAGTTGGACTCAGCACCAAGTTCAACAGGAAAAAAAACCATGGGAAAATGAAATGAGGTGGAAATGAGCTGGCATTGGATGATCCAGTGCCGGCAGCTGTGGGGGTGAAGCCTTTGTGTTGCCCTACGAGCACCTGAAAGGACTTAAAGGAGTTTTGGGGGGCTTATTTGGAAGCTGTAGGTTCGGGGGAGGAGAAAGCTCATCCTGTTGGAGAGTGTCACAGCTCCACAAAGTTGCTCAGGTTGTTTTACCATTGTGAAAGGTGAGGACGGGTCCAAGGTGGAAATGATATGTCCAGGGTGGAAATGTTATAGCCAGGGCTGGAAATCCTATAGCCAGAGGAGAAATCCTATAGCCAGGGGAAGGAAATCCTATATCTAGGAAAGAAAGCCTATATTCAGGAGAGAAATCCTATATATGCAGAGGTGGGGGAGAACAACCAACCTATATCCAGGGCAGAAATCCTGTATAGAGGTAGGAGAAACCTATATCCAGGGAAGAAATACTATATCTGGAGAGGGGAATCCTATAGTCAAGGGAGAAAACCTATACATGGAGGGGCATATCCTATATCCAGGCAAGAAATTCTATATCCAAGAGAGAAATTCTATATTAGGAGAGAGGAAATCCTATATCCAGTGGAGAAATACCATATACAGGTGGAGGAAATCTATCTATGCGGGGGCATTTCCTATATTCAAGGGAGAAATCCTATATTCAGGGAAGAAATCCTACATACATGTGGCAGAGACCTATATCCTAGTTGAGAAATCCTGTATATACGTAGGAAAATATAGGTAGGAAAAACATATATTCAGGAGAAAAATTCCTATATCCACGGGAGACATCCTATATTAGGGGAGAAAATCAATAAACAGGGGGCCATATCCTATATCAACAGGAGAAATCCTATTTCCAGTGGAAAAACACCATATCCATGGGGTGAAAACCTCTATGCAGCTGATGAAAACTTGTATCTAGGGAAGAAACCCTAAATTCAGAAGCAGAAATCCTACATATGAGGGGAAAAGTCCTATACAAAGGAGAGCAATCCTATATCCAGGCAGGATAAATCCTATATCCAGGCAGGATAAATCCCATCTCCAGGGTGGGCTTTGCCTCTCTGGAGGTGCCCAGGAGGAGAGATGGGGGCTTTTCCCTGTGCTGCTGTCTTAGCAGGATGGGGAAAACGGGGGGAAAAAAGTGGGGAAAGGGGAAAAATAAAAAGGGGAAAGGGGAAGGAAAAGGAAGGAAAGGGGCAGGAAGAGTCAGGGGATCAGGGAGAAAGGGGAAAAGGATGTGGTTTTCTCCCCAAACCGGCTGGTGGCCAGGAGGGAGGGGAGCTCACCCTCGGGTGAGGGGAGAGGGGTGCAACCCCAATTTAAGCCTTTTATCCATATGCAACCCCCGATCCCACCTGTAGAGCAATTGTGCGGTGGGGGGAAGAAAAAGCTAAATAAAAGCTGGATTCGAGGACGGGGGGCTTTCCTCAGTGGGCTGTGGGGTGCAGGATGCTGGCCGTGCTGTGGCCCCGGTGGGATGGATTCCGAACCGGTGTGGGGCAGGAGTGGGCGTGGGGGGGGGCGGGGGGGAGGAAGGGCCTGGGGGGCTGCAGCAGCGCTGGGGGGGTCGCGGAGTTGGTGGGTGCAGCACCCATCGCACCCCCCGCCCCCACCACCCCAAACCCCCCAGCCCGGAGCAGTAAAGATGGATTAAAGGCAGGAGCGGGTGCTGGGGGGATCGGGGGAAGGGGGACCTACATTGCAGCAGTCCATGGCGGAGGGCGGGTGGGCGGCCAGCGGCGGGCGAGGGGCTCCGGCAGGATCTCGCTTCCCCGGCAGCTCTCCCGGCGCAGGTGGCAAGTTGAGCGGAGCCGCTTGCCTACGTAATGCGCTTTCCTCCGGGCGAGCCTATCAGCCCGACACCCCTGCCAGGCTTTTGGGGGGGAAGGAGGGGTGCCTTATTTTTTTTTCCTCCCTTTCTCCTCTTTTTTTTTTTTTTAATTTTTTTATTTTTTTATTTTCCCTCCTCCAATTTTATTTCACAGCCTCCAACTCCCTCCTAACATTTAAAGGAGCCGGCAGCTCGCCCTGGAGTTTCGTGGAACACAACATCACATGCAGAGGATGCGAGCCAAGATGTGATGAGCCTTGCCTCCGGAGTGGGGGGTTTTTTGGGGGGTAAAGCTATAGGAAATGGGGGTAATGGGTTCATTTTTTGGGGGGGCACATGATGCACAGTGATGCTGGAGGCAGGTTTTGCCCCCGTTTGACTTGCACGGGGGGGAAAAAGCCTTCTTGACCTACTTAGGACATGGTCCTGAAGAAGGGTGAGGATGAGGATGGTGAGGATGAAGATGGTGAGGAAGGGTGAGCATGGTGGGACACAGCATCCCACTGAGCACCCACTGAACTCCTGGGCTGATGTGCCCAGCTGCAGGCTCCAAGCAGAGGAGTGGGCTCCACTTCTGGTGTCTGGGGGTCCCTTCCCCACTCACAGGAGCATCTGACCCCCCCACATTTGGGGCGTTCTCCAACCAGACCTGCAGTCCCAGCCACTTTCACAGCCCCTGGTGCTCCCTTCAGACCCTGCTGCTGCCCCTGGACCATGCCGAGGTGCTGAGACCACCAGGATGAGCTGGGGCACCCCGGGAAACAGGAGGGACCCCCAGGGCAATGCGGGGGGGGTGCAGCCCACAGCCCCCCCATCTCCTGCCTCGCTTGCCTCTAATCCGGGTTTGGGAGTTGCTAAGCAACTGCATAAATCGCCCGTGGGCTCCGCGCCTAAGCTGCTCCAGCCAGCCCCCAAAACACTGTGTGGCCCCCCCAAGGTGGGCACCAGCACCCCCCGACCTGTCTGCACAGCCGGGCCACACTGGCTCTCCCCGGCCAAGCTTGCTCACAGGGGTCATCCTGCCTGGGGGCCTGGTGGCACTGACCTTCCTCTTTGCCATCACCACCACCATCATCATCATCACCCGCTGTGAGCATCCCTGTCCCACTGACAACACTGTTTCTGGCACTGGAACAGGCACTGTCCCCACTGCTGCCACCAGCTCTGTCCCCATCCCTGACCTCATGCCCATCACCTCCACCACCTTCTCCATCCCTACCATTGTCCCTGTCCCCATCTCTATCACCATCCCTGTCATGATCCCCATCCCACTTCTTGCTCCCATCCTCTTCATAATGCTAATCCCTGCCCCCATTCCCAGCTTCAACCTCATCATCTCTGTCCCTCTCCCTGTCCCCATCTCCATCATCCCACTCATCCCTGGCCCTGTCCCCTGCTTGTCACCATCCTTGTTCCCATTCCCATCCCACCTCCATCTCTTCCTCCAAGGTCACTCCTGCTGGATGCAGGTGGTGGCACCTCTTGTCCCCTGACACCCCAGCTCCCCAGGACACTCACACACCCCATCCCACTCCACCCCATCCCACCACTGCCACCTTCTTCAACGGCTTCACCCACACTTGGAGGTTAATGGGGGTCACCCCTGCTCCAGCACCACCCAGGCACCCAAATTTCCCTTTGGGAAATGCTCCCAAGCATCCCTCAAATTCCCCTGTGAGCCACTGGCACCCAGTTCTCCCCACTGGAGCCACTTTTCCACCATCACTTCTTCCCACCATCACACCAGAGAGGGGGGAGGGGGGATGGGAATAGCTCTGCTCCAGAAAACCCTGCTCCAGCTTCCAGGAGAAGCCTTGGCAGCTCTGCTGGGATTTTTCATGGGAAGACATCCTTTTCCCTGGATTTTAGACCCTCCAGATCCATCACTATCTGCTCCAATGAGAGAAGACCGGGTGTTTTGAGCGAGTTAAGTGGGAAGGGTTTTTGGGGTGATTCATCCGTCACGGATCTGAGAACTTAGCCCCCAAATTAGGATTAGTCCCTCAATTAGCCCCCAAAAACTGCTCCATCCGTGGCACCCGGGTCCTGGCACAGCCGCCGAGCGCCGCCGTCTCCCGCAGGCTGTGGCTGCGGAGGAGGGACGCGAAATGCCAGAACATTTCTAATCATTAATGGCGGGTTTTGAGCTTGTTCCAGGCTCTGCATTTTTCCACCCTGGACCCCTTCATCTGGATGATGCTTTTTCAGGTGCTCCAGCACCTCCAAAATGTGGATTCCAAGGAAACAACTCAGACTTTGGAAGGGGAGAGCGGGAAGTGCAGCTGGCGAGACCCGCTGAGAACATCCCGCCGTCGTGGTTTGAGATGGTGGCACCGAGGTGTTAAAAAATCTTTTAAAAAAGAAAAAAAAAATCCTTAAAAGAAAAGGGAATTGGATGCTGGAATGATGCCCTGGGCGGGCAGTGTTACCGGCTGCCGAAGCAGGAGCCGGCAGCCGGCGAGGCGGTGCTGGGGGGCGGGTCAAGGCGTAGCTGGTTGGCATCAGCCCCGGCACGGGGTCCCCGCCAGCTTTTTTTCCCCATCCCTCCTTCCTGTTTTTCCCGGGGGAGCCGCTGTCGTGCCCCATGCCGTGGGCGAGCACCACATATGGCGATGGAAAACAGGAAAGAGGGGGTAAAAACGGGGTGAGTATCATGGGGGGGTCCAGCCCTCTCCAAAAATAGAGCAGCCGGCTTCGATGCAAACCCCACTTTTTTGGGGGGGGATTTTGAAACAGTTCTGTGTAGGAAAATATGAATTTCACAGGTAGGAATAGGACTGGGGGGCTCTTGCATGCACCCCAAAATTCCATGGAGGTGTTTCATGGAGGAGCTTATAGAGGAGGGTAGGAGAAGAGCAATGTCACATCATTCCTTCACGCTGGGATGTTATGAAGTTTCTTCCAACCTCCAGGGATGCAGGGGCCTAAATATAGAGGCTAAAAATATCATCCGGTGCTCAGCTCAGCCCCAAACCCAGGATTTTTCGGGGAGAAATCTCAGGTGATTGGCGCTAATAACGGCGGGGACCTCGTTAATAAAGTTCCTCATTAAAACAGCACCGCAGGGGTGGGATGGGAGTGCAGCACCCACCCATGGGAAAAGGGCAGGAGCCAGGGGAGGACCAAGGGTTTTTTTTTAGTTTTGGGGTTGGATGGTGGGAAATGGGGGATTTGGAGCAAGTGCTGTGGTTGCATCTCCGGAGAGGTGTCCCAGTTCATAAGGGTTATGGGGACGTGCTCCCCTTTGGCTTCTCTCCACACATTTTGGGGCAGGATCACGGCGATCCAGAGCTGTGTGTGCTACCTGCTCCTGCTGGTGCTGCCCGTGCCTCCTCCATGTCCTTGGCCTCCTTCAGGTCCCGGAGGAAAGAAAATTTAGATGATGCGGCACAAGGGTGGCAGGGACAGGGTGGGAGCAGGGACCCAGTGCAGGTTTAGGCACCTCAGATTCTCTTGGAGGGGCCTGGAATGGAGGACAGCCTACCTGGGAAGGGGGCCAGGTGAGATGGTCGTCCTCCAGCATGGCTCCCCACGCCACCGGGTCAATGCCACCAGCTGGGGAAGGAGGAAGCTTGATGCCACATGCAATGGGCACCTGGTACCACGGGTGATGGGTACACGGGACAGGCACAACACCCTGGGTGATGGCACAAATGGAAGGCCTGATGGCCATAGGTGGTGGGCATTAGGGACAGGCACAAGGCCATGGGCAATGGACACAAGGGGCAGGTTTGATGCCCTGGGTGATGGGCACAGGGGAGAGGCCTGGTGCTGTAGATGGTGGGCACATGGGGCAGGAGGACTGACACCCTGGGCAAAGGACGTGTGGGGAAGGCCTGACACCCTGGTGACGGGCAGACAGAGCAGGCTGGGCAGGCAGTGCAGTGTGGGGCAGGGGATGGCAGAGTGAGGGTGGGTGCTGGGCGAGGCCACTCACCCTCTCTCTGCTCCAGCAGCTTTTGGAAGTACTGAGCAGCAAAGGCCACCACGTTGGTGGGCTGCTCCCGCAGCACTTCCCGCGCCAGCCCCTCCAGCAGGTTCCGGAAGCCGGCGGGCACCCTCATGTTGGTGTTGGAGTAGGCGATGGACATGGTCGCTTCTCCAGGACTCTCTGCAGCGGCACAGCCCGGGATTAACCACAGCCCCCAGCGCCGGGCGCAACCGGGCAGCGTCGGGACTCGAACCCGCGG
>JANPWX010000397.1:125391-137102 GCA_024734555.1 Trochalopteron elliotii
CGATACCCTTTGAACCCCCAGACCCTCTTTGCTGACGTTGGCACTACCCTGAGCCCCACTTTGGGGCCCTTGGTGCTCTCCTAGCCCCACTTTGATGCCTTTGGCATCCCCTTTAGCCCAGTTTTGATTCCCTTATTACCCCTCACCTGTCTTTCACACTCTTTGCACCCCCAAGCTCTGCTTCTATGCCCTCTGCACTCCCAGAGCCCCAGTTTGATGCCCTCTGCACACCCCGAGTCCCACTTTGACACCCGTGGCATTCCCCCCAAGCCCCAGTTCAATGCCCTTCGCATGCTCTGAGTCCCACTTTGATACCCTTCACACCCCCAGCCCTTCTCCAACACCCTTCACACCCCCAGCCCCTCCCCAACGCCCTTGGCCCAGCACTGCTGCCGTGGGACGATGCTTTACGTAAGGTGGGAGCCGCATGCAGCTCCTTGGTGGTGTCTCGTGGGCTCTCCTCCCTTCCCTCCTCCCTCCTTCTTCCCTTCCCTCCTCCCAGCTGCTTTTTATAGCCTCCACTCTTCCCTGGCGTCTCAGTTTTAATTTTTTTTTTTTTCTCCTCCGACTTGTTTTTTATATAACTCCTGGAGCCTCGTGGCATGAGGCAGTGGGACCAGCGATGCAGCTGACTCCTGAGGGGCCCAGGACGTCGTTCCTTTCCTTCCTAAAACCCAGCCTAGGATGAGCTGCAGAGAAGATGAGGCTCCATGAGCTCTGATTTGGTCACTGGGGTTCTCTGTCCAGATCATCCCTCACACATTGCTCCTGACCCGCTTTTCAAACATGATTTTCTTTTCACACTGCAAAAATGGGGGTTTTGGGGGTGCCAGGGCTGAGCCTCCTGCTTCTGTCCCCACTGAAGGTGCCTTTGCCAATGCTGCACACCCGCTATTTTCCATCCCACCCCTTGACAAATTTTTTTCCAAGGGAAAAATACATCAGAATATTCATTAGCAAGGCTGGGCTGGGAGAGACACTTCCATGTTGTTATTAAAGGAATTTTTACCAAAATCTGTATCCAAATCCATGTAACACAAGATGTAACATGCTCCCTGTTCTTTGGGGAGTGAATTCCCTCTTGTGGACTTTAAATTCTGCCTCTTCCACAGCTCTGTGGTGATTTTAACCACCTTAAAGCTGACCAGGGAGCTGTAAATTAAGTGGGATCTCAAATAATCTGTATTTAAGAGGGGGTCAGAGGCCATGCTGAGGGTATTTTTCTCTCGGAGCTGATGTTTGCACTGTTTGCTTTTTCCAGGGGGAATGCTCAGCTTTGCCTCCTACTATGGTGACCACATGGTGCTGCAGAAGAAGCCATCAGGGGCTGTGGTGTGGGGCCACGGGGAGCTGGGGGCCATGGTGACCGTGACTCTCTCAGGGCCCAGTGGCTTCATCATCATGGAGAAAACAGCACAAGCTAAAGGTCAGTCCCACTGACCTTTTCACTAGAAACTGGGGCTGATGGTTTTGGTGGCCAAAGGACTTGTCTGAGCCCAAACCAGAGCTGATGGTGGGGTGAGACAGAGTTTGGCACCACCCCTGTGTTTGTCACACTGCTGCCCTGGGGCTGCCGAGGCACTGGTGACATCTCCAGCTCATGCATTTCCCTCTCCAGGAGCCCTGGGGGGGTTCAGCCATTCCCCTCCCCAGCAGCAGCAGCCTTTGCTCACTTTGGTTCCCAGCAGTGGATCCCGTGGGCGCCCAGCAGGAGCCGAGCTGCTGCTGCTGCAGTGGGTGGCACCGCACAGGCTGGAGCCCAGTGAGGAGGCTGTGGAGGGGAGAAGGGGAGTTTATCTTCTCTCCATGTCTAAACCAGGTCTGAGGAATCTCCAGAGCACTCCCAGCTTCTTTTTTGGTCTGTGCTACCTTGGAGGATCCTGTGGGATCTCTTAAGCCCTGAAGGATGTTGTCTGTTCAAGCAGACCCTTCCTGGAGCTGGGAGGGCTCAGGGGCACCTCCAATCCCAGCTACATCCCTGCCTGAAGATTTGGG
Organism: Trochalopteron elliotii; assembly: GCA_024734555.1. NCBI lineage: Eukaryota > Metazoa > Chordata > Aves > Passeriformes > Leiothrichidae > Trochalopteron > Trochalopteron elliotii. The sequence goes on from JANPWX010000397.1 coordinate 127,387, forward strand.
AAGGAGCTCATTAAGTGCTGCCCAAGGGCATCTCCATAAGATGAAGAGCCTGGAGGTGTCTTGTGGGAGAGCAGAGATCCAGAAGATCTGCAGGATCCAGCCAGAAAATCCACACTAAGCTCCAGCAGAATATCTTTACGCTTTGATTTGGCACCTCTAAAATTAGCCAGAGACATCTCAGTGTCACACACACCAAGCTGCTCCTGTAATCCCAGTTCCTCCCAGCAGCTTCTGCTCTGACACACATTTGTTTTCCAGGTTTTCTTTTTTAACCCCTAAATTCCTGCAGGAGGAAGGTCCCTTTGATGCCAGAGAGTTTCTGAAATCCACTTCCCCAACCTGTCTCTGTGGTGGGGAGGCTTTTTGCTGTTTCCTGTCCTTCCCCACTGGTTGTTGGCTGTTCATCCAACATCCTGGTGAAGGTCTTAAGGCCTTCAAAAGGGTGGTGGAAGATAAGCACCATCCTCTTCCTCCAGGACCTTCTGGCACTTGGACAACTGTCCTGGACCCAATGGATCAGGGCGGTCCCTATGCACTGACAGCTGAACAGGGCTTGGAGAACGTGACACTGCGGGACATCTACTTTGGAGACGTGTGGCTTTGCAGTGGGCAGAGCAACATGGCAATGACAGTCCTGCAGGTAAGGCCCCACAGCACAGATCAGGTGGGACCAGGCAGGGATCAGGCAGGGAAGCACCTTGCATGCTCCTGGCCCTTCTTCAGGTGGCCAATGCCAGCCAGGAGCTCGCTGCTGCTGCTCACTATCCCTACGTGCGTATCTTTGCTGCGGTGCCTGCCCGCTCCGCTGTGGAGCTGGAGGACCTGGAGCAGATTGACTTGCCATGGTCCATTCCAACGGCTGGTGAGTGCAATGTGCCTCCAAAAGAGAGCTTGGAAATGGCTTTTTCCCCACTGTTTCCCTTAGCACCCTGCTGTTTCTTGAGCAGAAAACCTGGGCCATGGGAATTTCACCTACTTCTCGGCCGTGTGCTGGCTGTTGGGGCGCTCCCTGTATGAGGCTCTGGGGTCCCCCATCGGGCTGGTGGAGGTGGCCTGGGGGGGGACCCCCATCGAGGCCTGGTCCTCCCGCCGGGTTCTGCAGGCATGTGGGCTCCCGGAGGACACGGGGAGGTGAGAGAAGGTGCTGTGGAAACACCTCCTGCCCTGTGCCACACTGCTTTTGGGGAGTATCCTCATCCCTTCCCACCCCACCTCCTCTCCTGGAACCTCACAGCCTCCTCTATGCATCATTATGCCCCCTCTAGGTAAAAACCCCTCTCATGCCAAGAGCATAAGGCACATCTGGGTGGGTAAGGGGGGAATAGAGTGACCCCAGATCTCCCTTTGGCATGGTGCTTGCTTTAACCTAAAGCCTGCCTTGTGCTTTGTATCCTCCTTAAACCTAGCTTTGTCTTCCAGCACCTCCCCACATCAGCATCTCTCTGGCCCACAAGTGCCCTCTGTGCTCTGGAATGCCATGATCCACCCACTGCTCAACATGACCCTGCGGGGTGTCGCTTGGTACCAGGGTGAGCCTCTATTTCTATCCCCCGGGGTGGAGCAGCCCCCACTGTCCCACCGAGCTCTCACCACCCCTTCTTTTTGGGGGACAGGTGAGGCCAATGCCTTCCTGAACACAGACCAGTACAACTGCACCTTCCCTGCACTCATCGCCGACTGGCGCCGGGCGTTCCACACTGGATCAGCCGGACAGACAGAGCCACTTCTCCCCTTTGGCTTTGTGCAGGTGTGGGGGGGTGAGAGGCAAGGCCCCCCATTGTCCTGGGGGGATGCCCAGGGAGGAGGACAGTAAACACATGGACACATCCTGCCAAGTGCTAACAGTCCCAGGCAGGGACCACAGTGGCCAGTTTTGGGATCTGAGGCACTCCCCCATTTCCCCTGTGCCTCACAGCTGTCCACCTACCGCCGTCAGAGTGCAGATGACAGCTTTGCCCGGCTCCGCTGGCACCAAACAGCCGACCTGGGGGTTGTTCCCAATGCCAGGATGCCCAACACTTTCATGGCTGTAGCCATGGATCTGGGTGATGAGCACTCTCCCTATGGCAGGTGAGTCCTGGGCTGGGGTGAGGTTGTAGGGATGGAGTTTTTGGGTACCAGCTCCATCTTCCTCCTCTTCCTGGGCAGTATCCACCCCCGGGACAAGCAGAATGTGGCGCACCGACTGCTGCTGGGTGCCAGGGCTGTGGCATATGGGGACAAGGACCTTGTGTTCCAGGGACCATATCCCACCCGTGCTATCCTGGAGGTGACCAGGGGGCTGCTGAATGTCACCTACAGCCAGGAGCTCATCTGCCGTCAGAGGGATGCACAGGCATTTGAGGTGAGGAGTGGGAGATCCTCTCCAAAGAGCTGCAAAAGGGAAGGCAACACTGATGTGGGTTTCTCCCTTCCCCAGGTATGCTGCTCCAGCCAGGCATCCCCGTGCCAGTGGCTGCCAGCACCAGTGGTGGCAGTGGGGTCCCACACAGTGACGCTGGCCCTGAGTGGCTGCAGGACGCTGGTGCTGGGCCTGCGCTATGCCTGGGCTGAGTGGCCCTGTGAGTACCAGGCCTGCCCCCTCTACAACCCCCAGGGGCTGCCTGCACCTCCCATCCTGCTGGACACCATCCCTGTAGGGAATGCTGCTGGAGGAAAGGAGCTGCTGCTCCTCCCTGGCTCCAGGTTCCCTGTAAATTAGGGAGATGAGTGAGCTCAGGCCTCTGGCAAAGCACTCATGGCTCCTGGCACTGTCCCTTCCTAAGCCCGGGAATCAGAGGTTTCATTAGCACCTTATTAATTAAACAACTTTTCAGCTCCTCTGTGGACTCAAGCCAAGGCTAGGGGGTGGGGGGAAGGGGAGAAAGAATTTACAATTAAATATATGAAAAATTATGTAAGGAGAAGCAGAAAGACACACCAATGGGAGCTGAACCCCTCAGTGCTGCTCCCTTGCCCATGGAGCCTGTCCTGGCCCCCCAGACTCCCCATTTCTCTGGCCACGGACTGCTGATCCTCAGGGTAGGGTGCTCACAGGATCCAGGATCAGCTTCCAGCTGCAGGGTGGAGAGGGGAAGAGAGGAGCTCTGCCAAAAAAACACAGCCAAACACTAAGGCTGGGCTGGGACAGGGAGCTGTGGAGGGCTGTGAGTGCCTTCCACCTCTCTTTTTTAATAAACAGTTAATAAACCATCTCATTTTATTCCTGGATCCTTTTATTCCTTCATAGGAGCATTCATAATCCTCCATTCCCCACCTCCTGCCATAAGAGCAGGGAAATTTGTGTGGAAGAGGCAAAGTGTGGCAGCCAGCACTTAAAATAAGAGACCCGAGAGGTTCTGCACAAAACATGGATTGTTTAACCCTTTTTTGCTGGACAAATGTACATAAGAAGGGAAAGACCAGGTGCAGGAAGCGCAGGTGGGTTCAGCCTGGCTGCTGCAGGACAGCTGTGTCACAAAAGTGGATCCTGGGATCACGGGATCCCTGCCTGCTGCTTGCTTGCTTCTGGGTCAGGCAGAGCCAAGTGAGTCTCGTGAGGCTCTTCCCATCGTTTCCACTCCAGGCTTTGGTTCTAGACAAGGGGGGAAGAGCAGTTAATTAGCTGGGCAATGGCAGACTGGGATCTGGGCTTTTTCCAGCACTGAGTAACTGGCCCAGGAGCCAGCTGTGCTGGCCCTGGGTTGCCATGGTAACAAGGATGCAGAATCTAACTCAGTCTGGATTTTTTTAAACCATAATTCAGACTGTGTTCAGGGCCAGGAATGAAGCCCAGGCCTCTCAGCTCCTGTCTGTGGGGCTGGGCTGTCTCACACAGCCTGCAAACCACTTGCCATGGGTACCAGGGGTCCCTGGGAGACCCCCAAAGAAGGCATCCAGCTCCCCAAAACCCAAAGCACCTGGGAGAGGGAGCAGTGCAGCTCCTGGGAATGCAGCTCTATCTTGGAACCCATCTCCATCTCCACACACAGCCCCACTGTGCCTACCAGTGCCATGCGAACGGGAGGAGGGGGCGGGCATGGCATCCTTGGCATCAGCCTCCCAGGATTTAAAACTCCCAACCCCACTTGCAGCAGGATGAGCTGCCAAAAACAGGGACCCTCCCAGCCCTGCAGTTTGCCCAGAGCTTGGATTTAAGCAGCAATCTCTTGGCTTGCTGTTCCTATAGCAACCCCTGCCCACACCTTGGATCACAGTAACATCACACTCTGGATGCCAGAACCCCTTTCAGGATTTGTCAGCCCTCACAGTGACCCCCAGCTATGCCCTTAACACCTTAAGGTCTTGGCAAAGGATTTTGGGTGGTCCAGCCACATTTTGAGGGCAGCATCCTGTGGTGTGGGAGCCAAGAGAAGAGGGAAGAAGCTGTCTCTACCCAAAAAGCCTACCTAGGGCTGCACCGTTGGGGAGGGCTGTACTGCCTTCGGCCTCGGGGGTGCAGGCTTGGTGTTTGGGCTTGGTGGTCTCCAGCCCAGCCAGCAGCGTCATGAAATCGATGACAGTGTCGATGTCCTCCTTGTTGGCAGTGGCTTCCCTCAGGGCGCTGACGGCATTGAGGCGGCTGAAGGAGGTCAGCTCGGAGATGTTGGCGCGGAGGAAGAGAAGGATGACGTTGAGGTCGTTGAGGGGGCAGGTGAGCATCCTGCGACTGAGCAAGTCGAAGGCAGGCAGCATCTCATAGACAGAGAGCAGCCCCTTGTCCCACTGGCAGAGCTGCAGGGCATTGTAGATGACAATAGGGATGAGAAGGACATAGACACTGCCAACTGAGACGCTGATGATCTGGAACACGGAGAAGAAGACCAGCTTGCAAGGGATGAGCGAGGGGATATGTGGCTCCGCTTGGAGCAGCCCTGTTTTGATGGAGCAGCTGAACTCATCCTGGAAGAAGATGTTAAGGTGGAGGAAGACCAGGTAGAGGCAGGTGGCAGCCAGGAACAGGAGCAGCAGCAGGTTCCGCAGGATGTAGATGGACACCAGGGCATGGGCGTGCTGCTTGCAGGTCAGGTACCGCTCCAGCAGCGGGAACTCAAAATACCTCTCCCGGCGGGCCCTGGGGGTGGAGGGACACAGGGGGAGTGAGAGCCACCCCCCATTTCACCCAGCTCCATGCTGGGTGCAGCCACATGGAGGGACTCTAAGGGCCACAGTGACCTGGCCTGGCCTCACCTCTCGTACTCCTCCCAGAATTGCTCCGGCTCGGCACTGGCCTGCTGGATCTTCTTCATGTGCTGCACCAGGCGCACGGAGCGGTTGTAGGATTTATCCAGCTCGTCGATGATGAAGAGGAGGTCGCAGTGCAGGGCAGGGGCAGCAGAGTAACGCCACAGCAGGTATGGCAGGTACATCAGTACCGCCACCACCAGCAGCGAGTAGGGGAAGACCTGGGCAAAGAAGATGAACGGTCATCGAGGATGTGGAGTTGCTCTTGCTGTGAACATCCAGATGGGATGCAGCAGCACCCAGACATGACTTTGACCCTACCTTGAGAGCCCAGAGGGACTTGGTGATGGCACGTCCCTCAGCATCGAAGCCGTGGTGGATGAGGGAGTCCCAGCAAGCTGTGTCAGTGTAGGCGGACTGCTTCCCCGTGAAGTTAGTGGGAGAGAAGCAGCTGATCTGGGAGCCTGGGGTGAGGAGGAGGAGAGCAAACCTCAGCCATGGAGGGTGGAGGAACACTCCAAAGCCACGAGCCAGTGCCTTACAGGAAGGTAATTACATCTCAGGCATTGCTTTGCATCAAAAAAAGTCTTTTTCATGGTCATTTTGGAGCTGCTGTTTTTCTAGTGAGGACTTTTCCATCTCTTCCCAAACACAAACCCTTTGTGTGTAGTAGTGTGTACACAGTGTAGGGAATTATAGCCTGACCAGCCAGAAACTGGAGTAAAACCAAATCCTCAGGGAGAGCACCTGGATGTTGGCCAAGGCCAGATTTAGCCTGAGGTCTCAATGCATCCATACTGCTGGCACCCTTCTCCTCCTCTTCTTCCTCCTTGGAAACAATCTCATGGCACCCAAAGGTGCTGGGCACAAGCAACTGATGCTGGGCATTGACTCAGTGCTGCTCCTGGGGTTAACAGCTGTTCCCAGGCTCTCCCAGTGAATTATGATCCATTAAAAACAATTAATAAACACCCATGAGGCAGAACAGCTCCTAAAACCGGACTTCAGGCTGTTCTCCTTTGGATCACGACACCATCAAGAATACAAGGGGTTTGCCACGACAACCAAACCACCACTGGTCATTGCCCACGACCCAAAGAAGACATTGGAAAAGCCACAACTCACCAGCAGAGAACTCCCGGGCGAAAGCCAGTGAGACGAGGAAGAGGGGCAGCCCCACGGTGACAAACTTCAGCAGGCGATCGCTCGGCAGCTCCAGCCGCAAGCCCTTGGCTCGGGAGCTGCTGGCATCCGGGAGCAGAGCATCAGAGAGCATGTACTCAGCAGCCGTGTGTGAGAGGGACATTTTGAAGTGAGGAGGGGACACCAGCGAGGGCAGCCTGAAGTGTGACTTTGCCGGGCTGAGGAGTCCCTGCCGAGAGCCTGCTGAGCGCTGTGTCCGGCAGCTGTGAACGACAGCTCAGACAGGGCGTTAAATGGCCTCCTAATTACAGGGGAAGCCTTTTCACAAATAGAAATAGAAAAACCCACCCCAGCAGCCGCAGCAGTGAGCTGGGAAGGCAGCAGGCTGGGAAGGCAGCTTTCCTCCCTGACAGCATTCCTGCAGGGCAGCGTTCCTGCCTGGCCACAGCCGCCCCTGGCTCCCCGTGGTTTTACATCCCTCTCTCATCAGCCAACAGGTTTCTGGCGCTGTGGCCCGAGGGCATGAGGGTCCCCAGCTATTTTCAGCAGGGGACTGGGCCCTCCCACAGCAAGAAGCCCCAGCCAGATACACAGTGGCCCTGTGGGGTACAAAAAGCCCTTTGCAGCACCCAAACCAGCCAGAGGGCCCAGAGAACATCCTGCTGCCCAGCCTCAAGTTCCTCAGACAGGTCAGAACACACCAAGTAAGATAATTTTGAGGCAGAGCATCAGCTGCAATTCCCCAGATCATCAATCCCTCCTCTTGCCTCCCTCTCAGGCACAGGGGAAAGAATCTGGCTCCAAGGAAAGCTCCCAAGGGCAAGGGATCCCAATAAGGGGTTTTAGAAATAAGGGATAGGGTAACTGAAGGAGCAGTGGGACAGAAGTTTCCCAGCAGCACAGTGCTGAGAAACCCACACCAATCCTGCTGGCAGCACAGAGTAGGGGCAGTCTCAGAGCTGCTCAGCCCAGCCAAGGAACTCCCTGTGCAGTCTCTCCACACAGCAAAAAAATAGCACAGTCACTGCCAACTTGCACTTTCGATGAATTTTCCAATGAAGGGACTCTCCAAATCTGGGCTAAACAACTCTGGAGAGACAAGTGAAAGTTCCAAGATCTGGGAAGGGCTGCAACCAGGTCTGCTAAAACATCCACAGGGACTGAGCCCCACCTGGGTAGAGTACAGACACACACCACATTCCCTCAAAGGAACTTGAGCTTTTATTGCCCAGAGACAAGTTCAGAACACAAATCAGGCAAAGCCCAACTTCCACCCAGCCTTGTTTGTCTCAACTAGAGGCTCTTCAGTGTGTCCAGCTGCCTTCCAGGGCCAGAAGCACATGTAGGCAATCACTCTGAATCCAGCAACATCAGCACCAGCACAGAGACTGCAGGCTTCACCACACCACTGGCTCCAAGGTGGGCACAGCTGCTGTCATGTACTGGAGATGCAAAGATACATGGCACCATTCCAGTCCTGCCTCATCAATCCTTAGGGATGTCCAGGTCTAGTTTCCTCATGGTTTTTTGGAAGAAGTGGGGTGGCTTGCAGACAAAGTCTAAGGGCTGGCCCAGGGGCAGGCAGAGCCTGTGGGCATGCAGGTGCAGGGGCAGGTGCCGAGCCTTGCTCTGCTCCAGCTTCAGCTTCCTCAAGGTGAGCTCAGGAAGCTTCTGCAGCAAGGACAGAAAACGTTCCCTTCTCAACTGCAGCTTTTCAGCTGGGACTTGAAATCCCCAGCCCTGATGAGGAGCTGAGGGACACAAGGGGCTGTGTCCAACTCCAGCTGCTCCCCAGTGCAAGACCTGCCTTACCTGGGGCGCCAGTTTGCTCCAGTGTGAGTATTTGTGATCCCCCAGGATGGGGCATCCCAAGCCATAGGCCAGGTGAACCCTGATCTGGTGCTTCACCCCTGAGGAGAAAAGGGGAAGAGGAGAAAGGTGGCATCCAGCTGTGCCAAGCTTTGGCACCCACCACCCTCAGCGCTGCACAAAGCCCTGGCAGTGCCGAAATCACTGGCAGCTGGCAAACAGCTCAGCAGCAAAACATTGCCCCAGCAGGGCTTATTCCCAGAGCTTTGTCCCAAAAAGGATTCCAGTCATGTCTAATGACAAGTTCCCCCTCTTCCAGAGCTGCTGCTGAGTGCACAGAGAGCAGATCCAGCCCTGGGACAGGGGCTCACTCACCAGTGATGGGCTGTAGCTCCAGCAGCGAGCAGGCGGCGGCGGCGCCCAGCCGGCGGTACCGCGTCACCGCGCTCTCGGCGTGCCGGTTCCTGCGGGTTCTCACCACCTTCCCATCCTCCGGACACAGGCGGTAGTTGGGAGCCAGCGTCATCTGAAGGGTGGTGAGACAGGGAGTTGGGGGTGACAGGAGGGGATGCTGGGGCTGCCTGGACAGAATGGGGGTTTGAGGGAAGAGGGGACTCACCTTGTAGTGGGACTGGTGGCTCTGCACCTCTTTTTCCACGATGGGGATCTCCACAACGCCCTCAACAGGGTCCGGGTTCCCCAGGACAATTGCCCTGGAAAGGGAAAGCAGAGGTCTGCAGGGTGCTGCTCTCACAGGATGGGAATCCTTCCCTCGGCCCCTCTCCCATGATGCAGTCCTATAAAATGGTGTTGAAGGGGGGAGTTAAGCAATAGCCCCTACTTCCACAAACCCCCACACCCCAGGGATTGTCCCCTCACCCTTTTTTTAAACCCCCTTCACAGCCCCTTCTTCACTCAAACCTTTCCTACCAGTAGATCTTCTCCACCTGACGGGTTTTGAAGAGCAGACGGATCTTTTCTGCTGCCTCTTTGCTCCGTGCCAGCACCATCACACCCGTGGTCTCCTTGTCCAGCCGGTGGCAGAGGTGGAGGGGCTCAGCTTTCATGTTCTCCAGCATCTTGGCCAAAATGGGCAGCACATCAGCGATGCAGTTCTTGATGCCGGGGCCGCCTGTGTGACCCAGGGCAGCAAGGAGTCTCACCTCTCTACTCCCCATGCACCCTAAATCATCCCAAAATGTGAGGGGAAGGCCGAGATCTGAGAGTGACCAAGTCCCTAGAACCCTCCCTGGGAAGGGAAACCCCAGCACAGGAAGGACAGAGACAGAGGATCCCTGTCAGCACCACAGAACCATTTCCATTCCCCACTGCCCCTCACCATGCACAGGGAGCCCGTAGGGTTTGTCTATCACCACGATCTCCTCATTCTGGTACACAGTTCTCTCCTTAAGGATCTTGGCCAGGACATTGGGGTGAACCTGCTGCAGGTGCTGGCTCATTCCAGTGAGTTCCCGGAGCCATCGCTGTGTCGGGTCCTTGGGGATCTGAGGGGAGAACAAGACACCAGTGGTGGGGTTTAAACAGCTCTTGGCTTTCACACAAAGCTGCCCCGTGACCTGCAGCAACGTGCTCGCCTTCCA
>JANPWX010000397.1:157065-185067 GCA_024734555.1 Trochalopteron elliotii
CCTGTCTAAAGGGCCCTGTGTCCCCACAGATGGCCCTGATGAGCCGGCCATCCGTGTGGAGCCCTTCTCCCCTGAGCAGGGGGGCTTCTCGGCGGGCGAGCGGGAGGACGTGGTGCTGAGCTGCCTGGCTCCCTCCAACCCCCCCAGCCGCTACGTCTGGCTGCACAACGGCTCCCAGGTGCACGTGGGGCAGACCTATGTCATCACTGCCATCGCCCGCGCCCAGGCGGGCACATACACCTGCCTGGCCGAGAACAGCCACCTGCAGACCCGCACCCAGGCCACCATCGTCCTCACTGTCTACTGTAAGTAACCCCGCGGGGGGGGACCGGTAGGTCCCCCTCGGGTGAGACGGACCAGCGCAGCTCCCTGGTGAGGATGGGGGTGGGAGGGGCAATTTGAGGTGGGGCTCGGGGGAACTCGCACTCTCCCCCCAATGCCGATGATCTCCGGCAGATCCACCAGCCGGGAGTCCCAGCTGCTCTGCTCTGGCCTCTGATGATCAGCGGGATGTGGCCCTGCGGTGCCGCTGGCTGGGGGGCTTCCCCCTGGCCCGGCTGCGCTGGGTGGGCCCCCAGGAGGAGGAGGAGGAGGAGGAGGAAGAGGGGTTGATGGGGACCAGTTTTTCCATGGCCACCAGGATCCAGTCAGGGGCAGCCACCAGGAACGGCAGCTCCTTTTCCTGCCTGGCCTCCCACCCTGCGCTGCCGCTGGGGGCTGCATGTGGGACCACCCTGTGTGAGTGACAATGGGCCCATCTGCCCCCCAACCCCCTTTCTGACCCCCTGGTGTCACAGCAGAGCTGCAATTCCCCCGTGCCGTGGCCAAACCACGGGATGGGCACTCCAGGGTGCTGCTGCCTTTCCTGGGACCTTCAGCACCTCCAACTTGCTCCAAAACGGGGAACACTATGGCACAGCCAGGATTGCCAACTCCCCTTGCCCTGGGGGAGGGAGGGGATGTATCTCCTTTTCGCGGGTGCTTTGGCACAGCGCGGCAGTGCCCCACTCTGACGCCGCTCCATCCCACAGGGGTCCCGTCGGGCAGCCCCACCTGCGCGGCGGCGGCCACCAAGGGTGACGAGTATGTGATGCTGCGGTGCCGGTGGGAGGGGGGCACGCCGCTCGTCACCCTGCGCTGGCGGGACAGTGCGGGCCGGACCCTGGGCGACCCCGCACCCTCCACGGCCGTGCTGGTGCTGAGCACCGACGGCAGCCTGGGGGGCCGGGAGTTCGTCTGCGTGGCCGCACACCCGCTGCAGGCCGCTGCCGCCGAGTGCCGCCTGCGGCTGGGTAAGCTGGAGCCGTCCCCAGTGCCCCCTTCGTGTCACGGCGGGGTGGCACGTCCCTGCCGGAACTGTCCCCCCTTCTCGCCGAGCAGAAGTCCCCGAGCTGGAGGCGGAGAGCGAGGTGGCGGTGCTGGAGGGCGGCGAGGCACAGCTCGCGTGCCGGCAACGCGGCAGTGGTGCCAGTCTCGGTGCCACACTGGCTTGGTACGACCCAAAGGAGCGGGAGGTGACACCGGGGCTGGCCAAGTACCGGCTGGAGCAGGGAGAAGCGTGGGTCAACCTCACCGTCCGGGATGCTGAGTGGCCGGGGGACAGTGGGACCTACCGCTGCACCGCGACCAATGCCGTGGGCACCGCCAGCCTCCCCGTCCGCCTCCGCGTGGACCGTGAGTCCTGGGACGGGTGGCAAGAGTGGGCTGGGGGCATCAAGCCCCTCCTGCCCGGTGCCATCTGGCCGCAGGGTACCCAGCCCCGCCCAACGTCACCATCAGTAAGCTGCGGTACACGCGGGCGCGCACCGAGGTGCGGCTGGAGTGGCGGACGCAGGGCGCCGGCAACCTCACCGGCTTCGTGGTGCAGCGGCGCCGAACCAAGAAGCCCCTTCGGGAGCCCCCCAGCCCCTGGGAAACAGCCGCCGGCGACATCGAGCCGCACTCCCGCGACCGGCGCCTCGGGGGGCTGGACCCCGCGGTGCTCTATGCTTTCCGCGTCCTGGCCGTCAACCACCGCACGGCCGGGCACCCCTCCGAGGTGCAGACGCCAGGTGAAGTGGGCAGGGGCTGCTGCTCCGTGGGGGCAGAGCGAGGGTTGAGTGGAGAAGGGCAGCGTTTCCATCCCGGTGGAGCTGAGGAGCCGAGTGTGAGCCGCCGTCAGTAGGTTTCAGGCACAGGCTCGCACCTTCCCCGGCCTTTCTGGGCTCTGCCCGTCCCTGCTGCCTGCTATGTTCCCTCTGCTCTCTTCCAGCCGAGCCTCCCTTCGAGGCCTACCCGGCGGTGACGGGGGCGGCGGTGGCAGGGATGCTGGTGGCCACCGCAGCATCACTCCTGGCCGTGCACTGCATCGCCCGCCACCGGGAGACCCTCCCACGTGAGTGCCAGGACCGCGGGGGCTCATCGGAGGTCACATCGACCCCTGACGCCCTCCCCTCACACCCATCTGTCTCCCCAGGGCTGCACGACCTGCTCTTCCGCACGTGAGTGCCCAAATCTCTCTGCCCCACTGCTCCCGTGCCCGGGCACCAGCGAGACCCGCGTGTCCCCCCAGGGCTGGTCCTGGCGCCCAGGAGGAGGCTGTGGGCGCAGCGGACGATGCTGAAGCAGCCGCAGGCGGGCAGGAGGAGGCAGGGCCAGCACAGGGAGACTCGTCTGTCCCTAGCACAACAGCAGGTGCCGAAGCAGCAGCAGCAGCACAGGGAGACCCGTCTGTCCCCAGCACAGCAGCAGGTACTGGAGCGAGCTGAGCGCTGAGCCACCTGCCCCGCTGACCCAGCACCCACCTGGTGGCACTCGGGTCCCTCCCAACCCTTGCAGAGCCACTCTCGGCAGCACCAGGCACCACCGATGACCCACCAGTTAATGTCACCATCACCGTGACAGCGACACCGTGACCGCTCCGGCTTTTGCTCTTTATTTCCCTTCCCTCCTCTCTTCCAACCACGGGACGGCAGCACCCGCCTGTGCCGCGTCGGGCTGGGAGGCAGCTGGCTCCACATGCAGCACACGGTGAAAGCCCCTCCACCTCAGCCTCGGGCCTGCAGTTACTGCTGGAGCTAAAATAAATATTTAGGCTACAATAAATAGTTTCTCACCGATGGCAAAAGAAAAAAAAAAAAAAAAAAAAGCCCGAGGGCTGAAGCGCCGCTCTCAGCCCCAGGGCTGGCATCGACTGGGGATGCTGCTTTGGGACTGTGCTGAGGTTTCTGTGGTGCAAAAACAGCCACAAAGCTTTTTGTGGGAAGGGGCCTCATCTTCATCCCAAACTCCCCAGTTTCAGGCCAAACCGCAGGAGGTTAAAAATAGTGATTGGAGATGGTTTTTCACTGCACTGGTGCAAGCACGAAGGGAAGCAGGGTCCAAGGAAAGTGTCAGGCAGTTCCCAGCTTTCCTGAGTCCTCATCTTCTGGTGTGTGTGGATACAAGGGCACCTTGGGCTACTTTCTCCTGCATTTGGTTAATAATAACCCATTGGGAAGTATCAAGCCACACGAACCAACCTTGATCAGCACCCACAGAGTATCAATCCCCACACCAGCCATAAAGCAGCATTGATCCCTTTATCAAACCACCCCCAGAAATACAAACCCTACCCAAAGCCCCTGCAAAACCATCACTTCCAAACATGTAACATTCCAAAGGAATATTACAGCTTCTCTGGAAAACAGAGCATCTTTATCTGACACACCCACAATACAGGGGAGATTTAAGTAAGGTTGTTTAAAACCATGGTTAAATTTCAGTGTTTGGGGAAAATGAAGCAGCCAGAGTTAAATCCCAACCACTCCCCTGCCAATCTCTGTTGGAAAAGGGGAAAGCCTTGCAACAGGTTCTGCAAAAGGAAAATCCAGGCTGTGAGGATGAGATAAAAAAGGAGGAGAGAGATCTGTGGTGGCTCTGGGGTATGTGGCAGCCAAAGCCCACGGGTGTGAAGTTCATGGTGTGTAGAGAACTTTGGAATAAGGCAGCTCTAGCTGGGAGGATGCACAATCCTAAAAAAAAAAGGCAAAAGAATAAATATAAGCACAAATAATGCAATAGAAGAGAAGGTTTTGGGGAGAGCTCATTGTGGCCTTCAAGTACCTGAAGGGGGCCTATAAAAAGGAGGGAAAGGGATTTCTCATACAAGCAGACAGTGACAGGACAAGGGAGAATGGTTTCACACAGCCAGAGGGCAGGTTTAGATGGGATATTGGGAATAAATTCTTCCCTGTGAGGGTGGTGAGGCCCTGGCACAGGGTACCCAGAAAATCTGTGGCTGCCCCAATCTTGGAAGTGCCTGAGGTCAAGATGGATGGGGCTTGGAGCAGCCTGGGATAGTGGAAGGTGCCCATGGCAGGGGGGTGGAACTGGATGAGCCTTCAGATCTCTCCCAAATCAAACTGTTCTGGGATTCTATGAAACATAAAAACCCATCCCAACACTTGGAGTAGCCCACAGAGCTGCTGCTACCAAAAGGCTTCCTCCTCGCACAGATATCACTCCCCAAACCCTGTGACTGCTGAAGCTGCACCAGTAGCCCTGAACTCTCCAGGGCTTTGGAGCAGCTGCAGCCAGGCTGGCACAGCTTCCTCCCTTCCCAGGCTGGCCAGGGACTCTCTGGGCTGCATGTGTCACCTCGGGGTGGCCATAACTGTAAACTGTGCTTCATTTCTGGGGCTTTGCACTATGACTTGTGTCGCAGGAGGGAGTGTTTTGCAAGCACTGGTTTGGTTTATTTCCTGGGATTAAATTTGGAGAGGAAAAATTAAAACACCCACCCAAGCCCTGCAGTTAAGGTTGCAGCACCTCCATCGTGCTGTGTCCAGGATGGGCAGGTTCCTGACAGCCGTGCCCAGGGCTGGTGGGAGCTGCTTCACCATGACTGGTTTCATTTCAGAGCTATCCAAGCTGTTAGTAATCCCTCAAACCAGGAATTGAACTGGATTTTGTCTTCTGCAAGTGGGAATGTGAGACAGGCTGGATTTCCACCTGTACTTCTGCAGAAGGGTTATTGAGCACCTAATGACACAGTCACTGACTCCAGTTCTGCTTCAAGCTGCACAGGATAGACTCAACAGAAGCTCATTTTTCTTATTAATCTTCTTATCTCCTCATCAGGATCTTCCCAGAGAAACCAAAAGAGGCCAGGAGGTGTTCATGGAAAGGAGGGTTCAAGTGCCATGTCACAGAGCTGCCAGGGAGGTGGCAGCTGTTGGTCATTTCAGACCTGCTTAAATCCCTCTCCTGTGCTCCTCAGAAGTGCTTGTCCCGCTGGTAAATTGCCATGGAAACACACTCCACATTTCCCATCCTCATTCTTTATATTATTGCAATTCTTTTTTATAGACATAACCAGGCTAATTTTGTGGCGTGTGGGGGAAAGAAAAAAAAAAACAACAAAAAAGGGGATTTCAAGGCATAAATAATATAAAAAGGCAACCATTTTGAAACCAAGATACATTCATATGACACTACTACAAAAAATAAATAGTGACTCTCTCTGTTATAATTAACATCCCCCCGTGACTCCCTTTCAGCGATGCTGCGGTGCAGTTCCTGGCCTTAAGTGGGGACAACGGTCACTGCCTCAGGTTTCCTGCAGCTGGAGCTGACAAAGGTCCCCAGAACCATTTAGGGTGACTCCGGATGAACTCCATCCTGGTTTTTCCTTACAGTCCTTGGAAACAGGCTGAAGAATGAGGGGACTCCAACTCAAAATGTGGTTCGACGTTTCCGAGTGCACGCAGCTGCCGCCTGCAAAGCAAGAGCAGGGCAGTGTTGGGTTCTTCAGGAGATTCTCTGTCAGCTCAACAGACCCACATGCCCCAAAAGCTCTTTAATTCCAGTGGGTGATACTCTTTGGGCTCAGGCTCATTCCCACCATACCAGGCACAAGCACGGGGCATAGGCTCTATCCCAGAACATCACCCATATTGAACAGCTCACGCTGAGGAGGTCAGCCCAGCACTGGAATAATAAAACCTGCTCCAAGATGGCTATTGCTGAAAACAGCTATGAAATAATGCTGAACCTTTAAGATTCATTTGCACGTGGTCACAATTCACATAACTGCTACATTCACCCCAAATCAGCAACAGCTCCAGGCATTTGGTGTAAAGGGGTCAGTGAGGAGTTCATGGCACCAAGGCCACACTCCTGATCTGGCACAGCCTGCCAGAGGTGTGTCCACATGAACCTCCCTTCCCCTCCTGCCACGGGGGGTGCAGAGGGAACTGCCTGATTTCAGCACACAGGAGGCAATGATTCTAGGGTGGGATGAGGAACAGGTTCTCTTTCCACCAACAGAGACCGGGTCCCTCCCTGTGCCAGTTCTGCCTCCAGGTTGTCCTATGTCGGGGCCAATGGGTGTGCTGTGAGTGCAGCACCCATCAGTCACAGCCTCCTTATGTGCTCACTGAGCCCTTTTTAGAGGCATCAATCACAAGGGCATGACAGGACCAGGCACTGCAGCAGCACTGCCCCCGCCTTCCACGATGGGAAAGGCGGGACGCTTCACTTTCCTCCAAGCCTGCTCTTACAAGGGATTAATTACTGCCTTCCCCGCAATAAATTAAGCTCCCTACAGACGTCCTACAGAATATCCCCAGCTCCCCAGCCGGGTGCTGTCCTCTGTGGGATGCCTCACCGTCCATGCAATCCACAGAGAGCTGGCCGATGCCCTCCCGACAGCAGGGGTGCTGCGGCGGGCGCTGCTCAGCGCTGTCCCTGCCGTCCTCCTCCAGGCGGGCGCTGCACTCGGGGCTGGCCGAGGCCAGGCACATGGCCACCATGACGTGGGGGCTCAGGGGCTTCATCTCCACACCCTCCTGCTGGAAAGGGGCTCCCAGGGGCACGATGGGCAGAGCGCTGCTGCCGAAAGTGCCGTTGGTTTTGGTGAAACACCTGCGGGAAGGACGGAGGCCAAAGTTATTCAGAGTGGCTTCTTCCTCCCCTTCTTCTTCCCCCCCCCCCGCAACTTTTAAGTGTTTTGCCATGTCAACAATCAGAGCATTTGTCAAATCGGTTTTAAATATATTTGTGGAGCGATTCTGACATTAAGAAAAGGATTGAGTGGGTTTTTTTTCTCCCAGCAGACAGCTGAAAACATTCAAAACACGCTCAGTTCCTTCCCCCATCAATTGAGACCCAATGACCTGACTTGTGAGTCCATTTCTCCATCAAAGCAACTCCATAAAACATGTTTTCACTGCCAAGATAAAGAGCTCAAATTTGAAACCCAAGCTGCTCACTTAAATACCTTGAAAAATAAATGCTAAGTGTTATTGGAGTGAATGCAAATTAGAAAAATAGATGCAATATAACAAATTTAACCTCCCCCCTTCTGCTGTGTAAGTCAGATTGTGGCCCTGTAACACCTATGTAAAGCTGTGGAACTGCAGTTAAAGTGCTGAATCAATTGTTACAGCTGAGTTATTTAAGCTTTAAACAAAAAGGAGCAGGATTTTGACACACATACCACTGTGACACAAGGGAAAACACCTCAGTGTTTGCAGCCCCGTGAACAATGTGGACTCAGGGAACATTTATATAAACAATTCCTACATAACAAAGCCGTAACTACCCCAAAAGTAAAAGGTTCATTTGCACAGCTACCACAAACTTTGAGAAACTGCATGTCAAAGTGCTCCTTGTTATGCAGTGCAGGACAGAGATGGATCTGCAGATAAACATATGGAAATAAGGATGGAGAGTGTTCACACCCTACAGTGACACCCCAAAATGCTCCTGTGAAAGCTGAACAGGCTTTAGGTCTTTATGTGCTAGTGCAGATACAACTCTGAGCACCTTTCTTCTCTTCCTTTCCTACCAGGTGTAAACCCATCCCTCACCTGCTTTGCTCACAGGGATCGGCCCAATGCACTTGCTATATATCATCCCTGGGGCTGTTTAAGGCTGGCATTTGGAAATAAAAAATTGATCCCTGGGACCTGCCTGCTCAGCTGCTGGCTCAGCAAGTAGCACTGTGTGCTGCTCCAGACTGATTTTGGTCCAAAACTGAACAGAGAGGATGAAAAATTGCTGGAAAAGGAAGAAAGATGGACTGGGACACCAGCAGTGCCAGGGCAGCAGCCAGCAGAGCTGACCTTGACAGCAGCCCAGCACTGAGCTCAGAAAGGTTTAAAACCAGGACATGTTAAGCTTGGCAGTCTCAGTTAAGTCCTGCCCAAGTCCCAGAAACCACTTTTATGCCATTAAAAAAGTCATGGCAATAAGGAAAACCATCACGCTGGAGGGACCTGTCCTACAGACCTGCCTAGGGCCTCAGTTCATACCCGAAACCTGATGAAAACCTGGGATCAATATTGCCAGAATTGAAAGAGCAACAAAACACCCAACAACACAAATAAACTTGTCAGAGGAGGAACTGTAGTGAGCTTCCCCTCTGGCAGATCCTTCACCTGCAAAGCCAGAACAGGACAAATGCCTGCTCCCCTCCCAAAAGCTGTGAGGATGGAGCAGCACTAAGCTTCAACCTTTACTCTCCTATTTTGTCCTTCTGCTCCTGTAACTGCCTCCAAAATCATTATTCCAAGTACCAAAATACCACAGAAGCCACTGGAGAATCCACATGAAACACATCTGGTCCTCAAACAAATCCATTTATTAGTTTGCCTTTCTCTCCGCAGAGGTTTTGACTGCACTCACTTACTATTTAGAAAAAAAGGCTCAGAGAAACCCATCTAAATGTTTGGGTTTGCATGTTTCTGGGGGTTTCTTCTTAAAGATACAGAGGTCAGTGGAGTTCTCTGTATTATTGTAAGAGTTTGAAGGATGTTTCAACACAGCAGCTCAGCCTTCTAAGCTTCAATAACCACATTTTGATGGAAGCTAGCCATGGGGATATCCAGAGCAGAGTTGTGGAGGAGGAGTGATGTAAAATCCCTGCTGTGGAAAACACATCTTCTATCAATTCTTAATACAGAAATCCTGCTAAACTATAATCTAAAAAAATAATAATTTAGATGAAAAAGCTGGAAAAACAAACTGATGCTCCTACATTTGAATTTCGCATTTCAGATTTCTCATCAAAATACAGTGAATCTGCAAAGGAAAGAGATCTGCAAAATGTAAATTCTTCTGCAAATGTCAGGTATCTTGAGAGCTTTAGCACAAAGGCACAAGAGAAGAAAAAAGACCAATTCTCAATCCTGTCAACCACAGGCTTTGTCCACTATAGCAAAGTGGGTCTCCAGTTTTCAGCAGCTTCTCCCTCTGGCAAGGCTCCACGAGCAGTTATGAGGGATAAAGTGCTAATTTAAACAGAAGACCCAGGGATTTCAGCACTGGAATAATAAAACCTGCTCCGAGATGGCTATTGCTGAAAACAGCTATGAAATAATGCTGAACCTTTAGGATTCATTTGCACGTGGTCACAATTCACATAACTGCTACATTCACCCCAAATCAGCAACAGCTCCAGGCATTTGGTGGAAATGGGTCAGTGAGGAGTTCATGGCACCAAGGCCACACTCCTGATCTGGCACAGCCTGCCAGAGGTGTGTCCACATGAACCTCCCCTCCCCTCCTGCCACGGGAACTGCCTGATTTCAGCACATGATTCCAGGGTGGGATGAGGAACAGGTTGTCTTTCCACCAACAGACACCGGGTCAGGGGGACAGCCCTCACCTGTGCAACGAGGTTGAACAAAATGGGGAAAGCACTCCAGCCTCAAATTCCCACTTGCCAAAGTGACAAGTTAGAGCTGACTGCACTAACCCAACAGCCTTCCTCCTCCTCCTCCTCTTCCTCCTCATCACCCTGGTGACAGACCCAGCTCCCTGGTGTAATGCTGAGGCATGTTCTAGTCCTCTCCATTCCCCTCTCCCATGTCCTCTCTCCATTCCCCCAGCACCAGGACAGGAACAGAGCAGTCCCTGCTGTGCAGCTCTCTGCCAAACCGAGGTTAATGATCCCCTCCGGGGCAAGGCAGCTGTAAGGGACAACTTGTTTCTCTATCAAGCAGTCAAATATAGAATGGGGCTGTGAAAACTCAAAGTTCAGGCCCTGCTGATGACCTGTCTGGGAGGAGCAGTGCAGTTGCAGAGGACAGAACTCTTTCCCTCGCTTTCTTAGGGAAAAAAAAAAGAGCAAATAAAAAACTACATGTGTTTAAAACTGGAAGCAAGCTCTTAATTACAGTGTAACACATATGGCATGCTCCAAATTACTGCAAGTCTCAGATATCCTGGTGAGAGCTGCTGCACAGCCTGCTCGAAATCACAGCATTGGTGTGTGAGGGAACGTATTGTGCTTTCCTGAGACCTGCCAGGGACACTGGGCCAGGCAAGGTGTCCCCAGCTCCACCCTCGAGCAGAAGCTTGTCAGCATTTCACTGTCATGCACATATTTAGGGGAGGAAGAAGGATTCAAAGCTCATTATAAGTGGTATTTTAAAAATTAAGACTACGAAAATAAAGTGAGTATGTTTTTTGCCTTCAACAACAGCTTTACTGTTCAACAGGTGTTGGACTTGATGATGCTTGTGGGCCCAAATCAGAATAATCAATGATTCTGTGATTAATTTCTACTCAGCTTAGCCAGATGCACACCTAAAGGCACCAGAAGATTTTAACAATACTGAAAAATCAAAGCATGACTGAAAAAAGAGCCCAGAATCTACCAGTCAGAGCAGCCCAGCATGTCTGACTTTCAGGCCTATTTCTAATCGTTAAAATAACCAGAGATTTAGTCAGAAGCCTAGGAGGATAATAATTCTAAAACTGAAAACGCAACAATTTTTATTAGGTTTCTGACTCCCAGCTACACTGCAGAAGACAGATTTTCCCTTAGCCTACACAAGAATCCTTTTACCCATGAAAAAAATTGTATTCCACTCTGACAATGACTGGCCAATCTCCTCCTGAAGGCCTCAAGAACTTCAAATCCCATGTTTTACAAAGAACAGCATTGTGAAGGCAAAGGGGCAAGTCGGTTAGTGTTCTTAAGGGAATGTCAGGAAGTGTAAAATACAGAAGACCAATTAAATCCCATTTGACAAGCTCCATATGGAATGATTCTGTTATCTCAAAACTGAAGAACACACAGGAAATACGGATTTTTTAAAAAATCCAGTGCCCAACATGCCTCACTTCCTAGAGAGCATCAGAGGAGCACGTTGAGCAAAGTGAGCTCTGGGGCTTTAACAACTTGTTTTATTCTATCCTACGGACAATCCTCAACTGCTCTCCAGGTCATCCATAGAGCTCCTTGTGCCAGCCAGGACTCCAGCTCCCACCTTTTGCCAGCCCCAGCTCCACCCCAGCACACAGAGGGAGGCTGTTCTCTGGGCAGGTTATTTCTCACCTGTTATTGTTGCGACAATTGCGGCAGCTGATGCACTCCGAGGGGTCAGCCTGTGGCACTGCCGTGTACAGCCCACCACCCTGCAGCAGGAAGGATTAATAACAAATAATTAGCAATCAAATCACTATTGGGACACCCAAGAGCTCTTTGCCTCAGTTTCCCCACTCTGATCACGTTATCGATGCCCTGCTCCGGGCTGTACATGGCACGGCAACACTGAGCGATTGTCCAAAGGCCAGGGGAGGGCTTTGCCAGTGTGTGTGTCAGGGAAAAGTAAATAACTGCAGCTTAGACAAGTATGTGGTCATTTCCCTGGTCTGTTTGCAGCTTAATATGCTGAGGTTTAATTTAATAAACACACTGTAAATATATTTATTTTTAACGCCGATGACAGACATGAAAGCGAATTGCTGTTCATTAGCACGCAAGGCTTGTCTAGGGAGACAGAGGATTAAATTTGGAGGGCTGATGTCACATACAAACCCATCCCACTTTCCTGTAATTACTCCGATTAGATCAGTTTACTTCACTACACTGATTTTTGAACCACTTCGTATTTGTACAGATGGGGTAATTCCTCAGCCAGCAATGACTCCGGGTGAGAGGGATTTTGTGTTGTTGGTTTTGGCTAACGGGGCCATTACAAGCCAGTTGAAATGCCCAGATTAACACATACCTCATTGTTAGGGACCAGGCAGACAGTGATGCAGGAGCCACTCCAAGAGGGCTGCAGAGCCAGGCTCCTGCACCAGGCTCCAGGAGGGAGCCAGGCTGGGAAGGCTCACCTGGCTTTTGGCAGCTCAAGTGCTAGGGAACTTCTAGCAATCCCTAATTTTGCAAAAAACAGAGCTTATCCTGAAGTTTTTGAGGGATGGGGAGCACTGAGGAAATGCCTGATTAGTCTTGATTGCCACCCGGGCCAGTTTCTCCCTTCCTCATTTAACCCAATCATTGAAACAATAAAGAGCGACCTAACAAGGAACAGAACATCCTGTTCCTCTGCCTAGCCTCGCCCACGTGCCAGTCCCAGCCCTTCTCCACATCGTGTGACATTGTGTGACTCAAACTTTCTACAACAGGGAGTGGGGAAAGAAAAACTCAACCCTGTCACCTGCTCCCAGCAAGACAGCAGCGTTGGGTGGACACCCCGTGGCACAGAGGAGCTCCAGGCACCAAGACCTGTGTCATCACACATGTAGTTCCTTCTTTCCCCCAAAAAAATAAAAATGGGAGGCACAAAACATAATGCAAACTCCCAGTCTTTCTGCCAGGCAAGCTTTTGAGCACTGCAAATGTTCCCTTCCTGAGGGCTTGGAGATTTTTGGAGAGTTTCACCCACTGGGAGGTTGGACAGGTCAAAAAAACCCCAGTCTGGGCCTTGGTTGCTCTTGAAAACAACCAAAAGTGGGCACGTTTTGCTACATAGGTAGGCCAAGGACAGAATGGGGTGAAGAACTGACTGGTCTGGGCTCAGACTGGAGGGAACTGAAATGGCAACTACTGTGCAAGTGCTAATTTGTTGTTCAATAAAATGAAGTGCTTGTGCTCAATTACCAACACAAACAATTGACCCGTTTTTTTTCTCCAGAAACAGCATGGGTTATTCAGACTTTTGAACTTTTTCTTTCAGTTTTCCTGGGCAATGTTCACAGTTTTGAGTAAGTTTAGTAAGTTTGAATGCAAGCCATCTGTTTCCATAGACAATAATGAAATCATTATTCTCTCTTGGAAACAGGACACGTTTCAGCAAATGAAGTATTTTTCCACAGCATACAAAGGCTGGATCGCAGACTGAAATTAGTTTTTAATTTTATTTTCAATTTCAAAACAAAAAACGAGCCTGTCTCCACAGTCACAAACAGGGGACTGAAAAAAAAAAAAAAGCAGCAGTGTTACTGCTCTGCTGCAGCTCAAGATGTATGGGGCACTTCATTCCATGGAACCTCCTGCGCCATTCGTGCTTTGCCATAATTAATAGCATTGCTCAGAGTTACAGATCTGAAACAGGTGGGGGAAAAACGGGTGATCCATAAAGCTGCAGAATAAGCAGCTATAATTAAATGTATTTAACTTGGAGATTGAGAAATACCATATGTACAAGTAAAGCATCTCAGCCCAGCAATGAGGCATTCTCAGAGCTTACATGCTGTTAGGAGGAGGGTAGAGGCAGATTTCCCAGAGTAAGTGGAATTCTTGCTGTCATCCGATATTCTCAAATGAAAACCATGATGTTTGCATCACTAATATCAGCCCAGTTGCTTCCTCTGGGATAAGGAATTCAGTGGAACCGGCTGTTATCAATGGATGAGTATTCCCCCACCCAAATTAAGCCTGCTTCCACAGCCCCTGAATGAACCCCAAGGTCTGGGCTGAGCCTCCCACCCGGTGTAGGACCTTACGTTCACAAGGTGATGGGGATGCTCGTAGTCCACGTGTGTTCTGGACAGGGAGTTGGTGTGCCCTGGGTACAGTCCTGCTCCTCCTCCACTCATGATCCCATTGACACCATTGGCAACTTTGTGATGGACATGGGGACAGCCGTTGCTGAGGCCGTTGCTGAGGAAGTTTCCGTGGATGCTGCCATTGACTCGGCTCGTCCCAGGTAAGGTCGTGTACTCAATCATCTGCCCATTGAGATCTGCCCCTTGGTAGAGGTAGCCAGGAGGGTCGTATTCTGCAAAAGACATTGTTACTGAAAGCACTTTTATTGCTACATGAGAAGCTAAACGAGCATCTCTAAAAAATAAAGAAGCTTATTTTTTCTTTCTCCAGCTTCTGTGAACCAAATCGGATATCCGACTGCTCATCGTACAAATGTAGACATGGAAAACAGCCACATCCTGGAGAGCAGACCAGAAATGTTGGTCTGGAAGGACCTGGCTGATGTCAATCACTACAACAGCATCCTAAAACCAGACTTTTTGTATCACCAACAGCCTCTCTGCTGTATCTGCTATAAGCTGCTTCCAGAAGATCTCTCTGGGCTGTGGCTGAAGATACTATCTAATCTTGCAAGTTTTGTTTCATTGCTCTCTGTAGGAGAGTAAGAACATTTTAAAAATAACCACCATAAATAAAGGCCATGGCAAGAGCAAGGCTGATTTATGCAGAAGGAGCAGAAAAGGCCAGTGCAGAGATTCTGCTGGCTCTGGGTTGTTGGTGGGTGCAGAGCACCTTGCAAAGCCCCTGCTCCAGGCTCCTGCTCACTAATGAACATGTTTTCCTTATTAACACCTCTCTGGAAGATTTGGCCATTGAATGCCATCTCATTGTGCAGGGACTAAGAGGTAACAAGGGACTTGTCTTAGAGCTGCAAGTTCTCTTGCTTTCCAGATGCACTCAAGAAAGGGAGAGATCCAGGGTTTAACTCTCCACAATTTTGACAAGTGATTTCGATTACACACATTCTGCCTCTGCAATCATCGGAGACCTATGCAGGGGCTCAAAGTTAAAAACAAACTGTAGAAGCTTTGCCCAGGCCTTTCCTACACCATGCTCAGGGTGAAACTGCAGCACAATCCTCCAGGGACACAGCAGGACAGGGAGCACCAGTGTGAAGAAACGGAGACATTGCTGCTCTTAAAAACCCAAGTCTGCACCTAAGGCATACCTGGAATTACAAGTCTCTACAGAAATGCAGGTTGGCTCCTAACAGGAAACTGCTTCCCATCCATAAAACGCAGCACGGACATTCCTGATTTTACTCTGGTAATATTTTCCTCACGAAACCAACCCCCCCCACCACTCACTCTGCATGGCGTTCTGCTGCCGGTTCTTCCAGAGGCACATGGCGATGAAGACGATGAGGATGAGGACCATGACCCCCAGGACACAGCCCACGATCAGGTAGAGCATGTCACTGCTGCGCACGGGGCCGCTGGCAGGCACGGCCCCGCCGCCCCCGGCCCGCTCAGGGGGGTTGGGTGGAGTGCTCAGGTCCCTCACTGGATATTCAGACACTCCTGGCGTGCGTTTCACTGAAAAACAAGCACGTGCTCGTCCACTAAATGCATTTTCTAAATGCGTTTTTTCATCATGAAATGGAAATAATTCTACTGAAAGAAGTAAAAACAAGCACGCGCTCGTCCACTAAATGCATTTTCTAAATGCGTTTTTTCGTCGTGAAATGAAAATAATTACTGCTGAGTCTACCTCGCAAAGGAAGCTTCCAAGTCAATGTTAAATCCTACAATGAGAATGGCAGCTCCTATTGGGTAATAACTGTTTGCCTTGGAAAATGGTGATTGTTCCGCCCGCTCACCCGCTCTTTGAGGTCACTGGAACTTTAACGAGCCGCTCGAGGTACCCGTGGCTGCAACTGCTCTAACTCTCAGCTTGAAAGAGCACCAATCTTTCCACTTCTGAGGTCAGGAAAAACCACAACACTCATTTCTCTCGCCCAGGCTCTGCCAGATGACCTACTCTTATCTGATGTGAACCCTGCTAACCCCCTTTACAAACCACACAGTTGAAAATCAACCAAGAGATGAACAGAAAATCACTGAAAACCAGATGCTAGTTTAACCCAGGAATTGCATTCACATTCGTTTCCAGTACACCACAGTTCAGATTTATTTCATTTGACACTAAAAACCTAAAAGAGGTGCCTGGCTTAGGAGTGAAGCTGGTCAGAGAGATACAAACACCTCCATGCAGGTATGCTGGATAAGCTGGATCACCCTTAGAAGCCTGGGGGAGATAAATTTTAAGGAAGAGGCAGTGTGAATGACAGATTACATCATTTTAAAACTAGAGAAGAAAGTTATATTCCTTGCAGGAGGGAGACCAACCGTGTGTGCAGCCTTGCAGCCCTGCAGCTCCTACTCCTTCCTTCAAATGTTTCACTACTCACTTTGCTGAATTTTGATGCTTCCGGTCCCAGAGGGCTTTTTTCTTTTTTTTTTTCTTTCAAACATTTTTTCATAGCACTGCATTTGAAGTTTACTGTCTGCATTTTCCCTTTACAGCCTTACTTGGTTTTAGAGATTAAAGGAGACAGGAATTCTTCGCAAAATAAATGTGACTGCCATATCTGACACTTCCCGAGAACAGTACAAACTTTGTGCCAGAGGCATGCAGGATTAGGGATGGAGGCAGCCAACACAGCCATCAATTGCTGTGGTCTGCACTTATACAACGTGTCACAGAGCCCTGAAGACATAAAACAGACGTACAAATCAATTCTGTCATCTTCAGGCACATGGTTGTCTCCTAAGGAGAGGCCATCAGCACAGCAGAGGCAGCAGTGCTATCTCTGAGGGCAGGCAAAGCTGCAGAGCTCTGCTGAGAGCCTCAGGAGTGCAACGGATCACTTTCCATATGTTCAAAACAATCCCAGCTTCAGAAGACAAAACAATCCTCCGAAACATTCCAGAAAATTATGGTCATCATCGCAGCTGACTTTCGTGCTGCACAAACATTCCCCCAGGGGATCTTCCCCGTCCCAAAGGCCACCTCGGCTCGGCCCCGCAGCCTCACCTTTGGTCTCGCAGATCATCACGTTGCTGTACTCACTCTCCCCCCCCTCGTTGTAGCACTGCATCTTGATGTCATAAGAAGTTTCAGGCTGCAGGTGATTTATCAGGTGCCACTGCTTCGTACCTGTGGGGGGACAAAAAGTAAACTGACCAACTATCCCAGCAGTCCAACTATCCACAGGAGCCAGAATTATGGATGAGGGCATTGCAGGGACCTTTTCTACCAAGTGCAGGGGCACTGCAGCTTGTCTTGTTAGCACAAAAATCTTCAGTAACAGTTTATGGGCTTAGCTGAAACCATGGTCCATGAGTGGCATCCCTGCTCATGGCAGAGGGTTGGAACTAGATGATCTTGAAGGTCCCTTCCAACCCAAATTATTCCATGACTCTTGCGTTATCTTGGGAAATTGATTGTTAGAAGGACCTTTTGATGAATGAAAGTGAGGGTTTTTCCAGTATTTTCTTTTAAGGAAAGTCTGTCTCTACAAAAGCCAGAACTCACTAAACTCAAAACCCAGACATACAAGTGCCCACACATGTACATTTAAATGCAACAGCAGCCCTGTGCACTCTAAACATGGAACTGCCAAAGGGATGGGTTTAGGGTGGATTATGCTGACTATTTACAGTACACTGGGCAAATAACAAGCTTGGGACAAGGGAAGAACTTGGCTGTGAGCAGACCTTCTAGCGTTGCAAGGTACCACTGCAGCCATTGGTGTCTGGACACATCTGGGTTGCTCAATTTGGCCAAAACCCCAAATAATATAAGGTGCATTTTATGAACCATCCTGGGAACGCAGCAAGGCTGTCCTGGTGCCACTGCCCCTGCAGAGCCCAAGCCCCAGCCCGAGCCAAGCAATCTTCTCTAATAGGATGGTTTTGTCATCTCTGGCCCCCAGCCAGCATTTCATTTAGACACCCTCCTGAAGTACTGAGCACTTCAGGATAAATCACTCCCAGTTTTTACTTTCACGGGCTTGTGACAAATTTCACTAAACAGCGACCCTTTTTTTTTTTTTTTTTTTTTTTTTTTTTTTTTTAGGGAGTTTAATTAACTGTTTGAGTGCTCTTAATCCCTCTTGGAAAATACCACCTTGAACTGTTTCCACTGTTTCTAAGGAACTGTCTACCACCTACTGATTTAAGCATTAATAAAAAGGCTCGGGCGTGCTCGGCAGGCAGGGGCTGTCACCGTGATGCTGCTCAAACTCCTCCGGGACCCCAGCCCAGGTCCAGACCCTCTGCCCGGCCCCAGCAGGGCGGGGGTACCCAGGAGGGTCCCTCTGGACCAGGGGCTGCCCAGCACGGTCCGTGTCCAGCTCTCGCCTGCTGCACGTCCCAGTGAGGGAGGACAAGCCCTGGGTGAAGCTGGAACCGCCTTTCCCTAAATCGCACGTTTTCCCAAGATTCAGACTCGGTTTTCCCGGCGCCCCCACCCCCAAGCATTCCTTTCGGTAATTACTACACCAGGTTTTAGGTTTCCGCTTCAAACCATTAGTGGAACTGGAATCAGTACAGGCACTTTAACTGTCCTCTCCGTGCACCATTAGCAAGGGAAAACATTTAAACAACTGACATCAGACTGCATTTACATTTAAATTTCAATCTCCAGGACCCTCGAAACAGAGAAATTCAGACCAGAAACAGAGAAATGCAGACCATCGCTGCAGGACAGGGGCGATTCTTTTGCTTTTGCTTTAAAGCGCTGACAGATACAGAGGAGCCATCAGAGTCAAGCTTTTTGCTTGTTTTTTCCTTCAAATAAAATCTGATTTTGCCTGTAGCAGCATTTATAAGGGAAAAAAAAAAAGGTTTCTGCAGAGTTTTGAATGTCTCGAAAGACAAGACTTAACAGGAAGCGGTGAGGAAAGCCTGCGGCAAGCACTCAGCTAGCACAGGCATCACAACACTTTTTCCACAACTCATGCAGTCATTTCAAGATAAAATTCCCTGTCAAAAACCAGATTAATTCAAAGGTAACTGAGGGGAAAAAAATGAAGAACAAGTGATTTATGGCAAAAATACCTTAAGTCACATGTTCCTCTACATATTTCACATCAAGTGCTTCCAATCACAACTTAATTGAAAATAGCTCTCTTTTTTTTTTTTTTTTTCCTCCTGAAAAGCTAATTTAGGGGAGCACAGTAAAGAAAAGTACAAGTTTAAATCTTTCCACCAAGTGATTTCTGTTGCAGGCTCTGGCAGAGCAGAGCAGCTGCTAATGGTTTCAGACTGCCACAAAGAGTTCAATACACACACGCTCGGAAAAAAAACCCGAAACAAGCTAATTTCACAGCACAGTGGAGCCCACTTAAACAACTAACTGCTCAGTGTATAAGATTTATAAACACACAAATTCTGTCTAGCAAAAGCTAAAATACATTTGCAGATGAAGGTGCAGCCTGCACAAGGTTCTTTAAAGCCTCTGAGCTCAAACTCTGGATCTTTAATAGCTTTATAGTGTGCAAAAGCTTATGTCATGCATCAAAGTACTATGTGCAGTATTGTCTGGCAGGGGAAAATTTTCAAAATAAAGGTCCATTCCTCTTGTAACTGAATAAATGAGGGGGAAAAAAATAATTAACGTCATCGGGCCAGAATGAGATCACTGCCTTTGCTCAGCCCGAGCAATAAGGACATTAAATAAAATATTTTTAAAAGGGTTTTCCACTTCTGGACTAATATAGACATTATCTAATAACTTCTTCCAGGAAAATGATGATCTAATATGCACAGGGGAAAAAAATAACTTGATTAAAAGGCAAAATGAAGCACAAACATACTTGCATTTGCGGAGTGCTACAGCACTTGAGGCTAAAAGCAACTTCCTTATAGCAGGAGAAATGATTAGGCAAGGCAAGAGGAGAGAAGGGCAATTACACACAAGGTACTACCAGCTTAGAAAGTCCATGCTGGGGTAGATAATTTTAAAAGCCAGCTAGTTGTTAGTACAGTCTGTAACCCAGATGTTTTTATCCTGGGTTAAACCTCATTTACACTGCTTTCTCTTTATACAACTTGAAGCTACACCAGTTTAAATAGACCTTCATTAAGGATTTGCAGCTGTACAACAAGCCAAACTTAAGCCCAGTATTTAGTTCTCAAGCTTCCATGTCAAAGAGGCTTCAGAAGGAAGAAACCAGCTCACGTGTGGGCAAAACCCGACGTCAGGGAGTTGAGATAGCTCCTTCGGTGAGATATATTATAAAGACTGCTTGGGAAAAGCAGTTTAGATTTCATATAAACACAGCCAACATGGCTACAGGGTGTCCTTCCCCTTCTCCAAGCACACATGCCTGGCACCGTACCGTCCACAATATCCCGCTTGTAGTCGCTGTCGTTGTCGCTGTCCGTGGGCCGGTAATAGATGTAAAATCCTTGGATGGGCGTGTTGTTGTTGCTCGATGTGATGTACTACAAAAGAATTTTAAGAGACTGCATGAGAGAAGAAAAGTTTTAACTGAGTCCTGCTGAGTTGTCGTCACTGAGTATCTCGTCCTCTGCAAATATGAGTATTTTTAATAAGGCTGTGTAAGCAAAGGTGACTGAACTCCCCGGAGTAGCCAGAGAGTAGGATGGGGACAAGAGACTGAGCTTGGGCCAACACTTTCCTCCCACTTCCCTTCCCAAATCCTCAGTTAGGGTTTGACCACGTACAGCCCGAAAATCTGCATGATTAATGGAAACGGAAAAGTTAAAACCATAAAACTCTTCAGAAAGAGTTAAGGTCACTCTAAAAATCAGCTCAAGAATCTTTAAGTTATGCAGCCTCCTGAGGAACCAGAGGTTATTTTAAGTTTATTATCCTTAACATCTCTTAAGGCTGAGCTAGCAGAGCAAACTAACACAGGGAACTCTACACATTAAATCCTCCAAAGTATACCAGGGGGTTAGATTTCAAAACAAGAGCAAAGAATTTCTGTGGGTTTCAATAAGGACTTTAAAGTACTTGTTTACAATAGACGAGGTAACAGGGGAAAGGAAAATGTTTCTCTAACATGAAACCTCCACTGGATGTGAGGCAAGACGGCGGGTTTGAAACACACTCCCAGCCACCCCAGCCTGGATTGACAAAAGCAGCAGGAATTGCAGGAAACAGAGCCAACTTGCTCACAACTCATGGCATGAACAGGGCTTGGGACAGAGTTAAGCCCACTGGTGCCTCTGATGTGTCTGTGCCAGAGCAGGTGGACTGGGGCGGCTGCAGCCTCTCACTGGAGCTGCCAGTTGGGCACATCTGGCGTAACCCGAGGAGGGGTGTGTGGGGTCCCCGAGGAGCTGGAAGGGGAGTGGGGTGGAGGGGAGCTGGGAGACGGTGCAAAAGGCAACAGACAACTGACAGGGCTGCCTCTGAGCATGAAAAAGGGTCTGGAAATGGGGTCAAAGGGCTCGAGAGGCACATGTCCCATTAACTCTCCCAGTTCTACCATACAGACGTGAAGCGCCTCAGCCCCGTCTTAGGAAACACAACCATCTCCAGGCCTTGGCGGGAGGAAAACCCCCCCACTCACCACTCTGCAAACAGCTCTCAGTCCTCAAACTCTGCACTACAAACTGTGGGAAGAGGCGTGGGAATGTTGCACCCACCGTCCATTTGAGCATGATCTGGGTGTCGCTGATGGCCTCGGTGTAGGCGATGTGCGGGCCGGCGATGGGCCGGCTGGAGAAGCGGCCGGTGAACCCGGCCACCTGGTAGGGCCGCGACGCCGCGCTCCGCGGGCTCTCCCCGTAGTTGTTCACCGCGATCACTCGGAACCTGTACATTTCTCCTTTTAAGGGAAAGAGGGAAAGAAAGAAGCCCTTGGAGCAAAACGAGTGCTGGAAAGAGGATTCAAGGAGAGACTAAACAGATTAGGAAGTACTCTTTGCACAACATGCGGTTAGAAAAGGAGAGGAGTGCTTGCCACAGACTGATGGGGAGATACAAACACCTTCTAGAAGTCACTCAAGGAAAATCTAAAGGCTGTTGTACATGCAGATGGAGACACCTCCATCAGCTCAGGAAGTCCCTAAACTGGTGGGCACTGAGAAGATGCTTCAAAGGATCCCTATCACCATCTACTCCATCTTCTCTTGTACTTTTTGCCTGAGTTTTCAGGGCTGGACACTGGAAGAAGTCAGGACAGACATTTTTCCATTAATGCATTTTTCTCTACATTCTGAGTGTTCGCTAGAAGGACAATTAAGTTAAAAATAGCAGTGATACACAACCCTCCTCTCCACATGAACAAGTATTAAATTATGGTGGGTTTTTTTTCCACTTGGAAAGCCAGAAATCAACTTGAATTCATGTAACGAGCTCCTAGGCCATACACAAAACCCAAACCTAATCGAGCAGAAACGGGGTAATCCAAGCAGAAGTTACAACGAAAAAAACCCAAAGAGCTGCAGTAATGAAAGATCATTTCCAATACCTGGCTCCAAGTTCCGAACTTCCACAGACAGCTTGGAGGGAGAGATGTTGCCAGCTGCAACGAGCCAGTCGCTGTTGCGGCCCAGACGTTTGTACTCCACCTTGAAGGCAGTGATGGGGGAGCCCCCGTTGGCACGGGGGATCCACGTGACGTAGACGGACGATTCCGATGCCGTGGATATCGTGGGTCGGTCAGGAGCTTCTGGAACTGAAAGGGGAAGTTCAGTTACAAGAGGATTAGAGTGTGCTGAAACTTCATTTTCACTAACAACAGATCAGACTCGTAGCTGATGATTACGTTGGATTTCACGTATTAACGAGGAGAATCTTAAATCCTCCTGAAATCACCACTGCCCTTACTCTGCTGAAAAGGATGGATGATGAGCAGACAACAGAGGAATTGATTATCTTATCAATATAATATTAAAAAATTATATGGTATTGCACTACTTCAACCATTTCTACATGAAAACAGACACATACACTAAGTGAACAGGAAAAACATGGTTATTATTTTCAAGACCCCAAAATTCCCCCCAGACCCAATGAAACTTCAACCCATCTGCATTAACAGGTGCTGGAGAAATGAGAAGGAAGAGAGAACAAAGCATGCACCAGGATGTACTTACGGAACTCACTGAAGTTACAGGCAGCAGTGGGACAGAGAGAAGGGAAAGAGGGGTGTTAGTAAATCTGGCTGTAAGAGCTGTGAGGCTTTACTAAACCAGCCTGGGTTCATGAGCATGGAGCTGCTGCTGAGGAGAGGAGTGGAGCAAGGAGCAGCAGGCTGGCAGCTCTGGAGCATGAAGCAGCTGAGCATTTGCAGCCAGGCACAAGTAAGGCCCTTGTGTGGCTCCTCTGACATTCAGTGCTGCCACAAGCTCAGCTCCTGACCTGTGTTATCAAACCTCTCCACACACCTTTGGCTTTACCCCAAATTTTAGATACCTTTGAGATCACAGCCCCTGACTAAATCTGCCTGAACCAGGTCAAGGAGTTCCAAGGCTTGGGGAAGGGGGGGGTGAAGGGAAGGAGTATAAACGTGCCCTTTTCACTGGAAACCAGGCCAAACGTCACATCTACTGGGAAGTGCTTATATCTCCTCACCAGCAGAAATAAGCCTGTCCCTGGGAAGCCACAGGAAAACATTCACAACAGGTATCACACACTTTGAGCACTTAAAGCTCTGACACAGCCATTTCCCATTTCCTCTTCCTCTGGCTCTTTCTCAGTGGAAGGAAAGAGTATTTAGCATAAAGAAACCACAGGTTTAAAAATGAGCAGTAAGAACATGGGTTATAAGCGAAAATTCTCTTGATTTTTGAGAGCTACACATGCAGGCAGCAGCATCCTTGGAAACATCCTATGTAACAAGGTAACCTCAGAATAAACAGGTAATAGAGGAGGCAATACAAGCACCTGGAGCAGTAACAAACACGGGTTAACTCAGATGCAGCTCTTTGCAACACAACTTTTAGTGCCTGTATCACAAACCATCCACACTCTTACCTCCACTGTGACGAGACGGCTCCGGAAGGATGACACCAAAATTATTTGTGCCTTCATGAACAATGGGATGTTTGGGGATTCCCACGGGTGGAGATGGAGCCTGTGTGTTTTTCGAGGATGATGTTCTTTCTAAGATTTGACAGACATTACATCAGTGTAGGGCCTGCACAGGGAAATGCTGTTTGTCAATGCTCACTCTACAAGGTCACTCACTACCATGCTGCCCTGGCTCCAAATCCCAAGCTGAACAGTCAGGACAGCAATCAGGGAGTTTCTCTGGGACAGCAAGAGAGATTTCCCACTCAGGCACTTGGCTGTGGGTGAGTGACTGTCCATCTGCAGTACTGACATCCACAGTGGTCAGTGGTGATGCAACCAGCTC
This sequence comes from Trochalopteron elliotii, assembly GCA_024734555.1. NCBI lineage: Eukaryota > Metazoa > Chordata > Aves > Passeriformes > Leiothrichidae > Trochalopteron > Trochalopteron elliotii. The sequence continues at coordinate 181,158 of JANPWX010000397.1, forward strand.
CTGCCTGTGCTGCCAGGCCCACTCATCACATCATCACCAGGTGGGGAAAATGACACACTGAAATTCATTTCTAAAGGAGTAAAAATGCTGTGGAAGCAGCTGGAGCCAGTACACCAGGCTGAGAGAGCTTTTGATCTGCTGCAGTGGGGGTAGCAGGACAGTACGGAGCAGGGTTGGGGTGGCAGTACTGACTCGTCTGAGTTTGCCAGGAATTGACCACAGGACTGTGAAGAGGAAGCATCATCTGTGTTTAATATGATGGGCTGTGACAAGTGGCTTTGCTGGTGTGAAGCTTGCTTGGCCCCCCAGTAAGCTGGGAGGGTTAGCAGTAGGAGGAGCATGAGTAGGAACACTAGGATGTCTTTTATGGAAAGGTATGGGTGGAATGGGATTTTGCCACAGTTTGATACAATCCCCTGGGGCTTGAACCTGACTTGTGGAAGAAGGTGGGGTGGAGGAATGTGCACCTGTGGTGACAAAGGGAGGAGGTGTAGGGCAAAAAAACCAGGTAAGTGTGGGGTTTCCTACAGAGAATCCTCCTCATACTCATTCTCTGAGGGTCTGTGCAAGGAAGGGGATGGATGAGAACAGGCTGGGGATGGATGCCTGTGGCCTCTCAAAATGGTGTTTGACCTCATGGTAGGACACAGCCTATGAAGGGGGAGCAGGAGAAGGACTCCTGTGTAAGAGGTTTCCTTGTGTAAGTAGGAGCCAAAGTAGAATCCTCATCCAGCCTGCTGATGTATGCAGATGAAGAATGAGGCTCCCTTTGGAGCAAGTGAGGGACCAGTCAGCCATACTGAACATTTCTGTGTGTCTGGGCAAGGCTGGTGCAGGCTGGAGCTGTGTCTGCTGGGCCGTGTAGGGTGAGTAGTAGGTCAGTCAGGATTTGAGTTGTTAGGCAGGTGCCTGAGAGGGACCCAAAGTTTCATCAGGCAGAGATGTTCTGGGGGGTGGGTAGGTCACAATTAGGGAGTTGTTGGCATTTTTAGAGAGGGGGAGATTTTCAGAGGTTGGGGGCCATCAGTATTGTATCTGCTGATTGATAGAATGACGATAAGGATGGATAGGGCAAAGGATCTAAGTATGTTTCAGAAATTTCATGAAGACATTAAATTATTAAAAGAAATTTAAGCTATCCTGTCCTTCATAGAATTCCAGAAGAGTGTGAGTCAGAAGGAACCTTTAAGTTCATCTTGGTCCACCTCCTCCCCTGGGCAGGCACAGCTTCCACTGTCCCAGGTTGCTCCAAGCCCCATCCAACAATAGCTCCTACAGCTGGCCATGAATACTTCCACAGTATTCTCTGGGCACCTTGTGCCATGGCCTCACCACTCTCACAGGGAAGAATTTATTCCAAATATCCCCTCTAAACCTGCCCTCTGTCACTTAAAAGCCATTCTTGGACAGTAGTACAAAAAATGTCTATTTGTTTGTGTGCTAAAGAGCACAGGCACCAGCTTTCAAGCTTGAAAGAAAAAAATGCTCTGATTAGGAATGTTGTGTTTGTTGCTGTCTGCACACAACTATCAGAGCAGCTGGCCCGTGGTCAGCAGAGATTGTCACTGAGGTGTCTGCAAAGCAAACCAGGAACAGCTTTGTTGATACATGAAAACTCAATGGTGCAGGGTTTCTTCTGTGATTAAAAACCTCAACAAGGACAGGCTGCTCCTGACTTTGCTCCCTAAAGCAAGAGAAACCTCACAGTACAAATCTTAACAATCACCCCAAAAGTAATATTATCAAGCTTTTAATAGCTTCTACTCACCAACAGCCTCACGCTCAGGGAAGTTTGCCCTACAGCAATTCTAGCTCTTAGGGGCTGTTCTTTAGCAAATAAATTGCAGAATATTTCACATATGGCTTAGCAGATGCCATTAAACAACTGATGTCATTAAATAAATGTCTCTGGAAGGCCAGGACACAGGGCACACTGTGCTGCANAGTTGGTTTTGACTGGGTTTTTTTTTTTCATTTTCACTTGTAGCTAAAACTACAAGAGCCCAAATGATTTTCAAGCCTTCAGTCAGCCTTCAGCTGTGTGCTACTAAAGGGCTGGACCCAATACTCTAATGAGAAGGAGACTTTCTCTGTACTAGCCCAGCTTTCCCTGTACTTCAGCATTTAAAAATATTTATAGGCTAAAATGGGCAACAAAAATTATGTTTTAGCTACTCCTTAAAGATGGGAAAAAAGTTGGCAGGGAGACCAAAGATTTGGGTTTATCACTGCATGTTTCCTTTTTTTTTAAACAGAAACACTTTTTACTTAACAGTGAAACCACCAGCTCCTTTAAAGAAAAGAAAGACATTCTGGGTAGTCTCTTAATGCTTGACCTCTGCAGAAAAACATTACCCCAAATCCCAAAGGAAAAGACAAAGATTCCACCAAAAATAAACTACTAAACAATATAAGACTTTAATAAAACATTGGAGGCAGATCTAAACGCTGTGGATTATCAAAGGTTATGCCAGAGGTCTTTGTTCAACTATTTTCTTCTACAGCAACAACTCCAAGGCTTTTATTCCCCCAGCTTCTTTTTTCCTCTCTTAAAGAGGGAAATCAATAAAATAATTTAATGACATAAAGAGAGCACCACCCTAAAAACCAGGATAAATTCAATGCTGAGAAATGCATGAGTGAGCACATTTAATGTGGAAAGGATTGGTGTGAGAGAAGGGAGAGCGTCAAAAAGGTCAAAAAAGCATTCAGAGCTTCCAGGGCTTATGTGAACCAACAGCCTTTGGATGAGAAATTATCACCAACAAACTCTGACACTTGGTTTTCAGGAACCAACAGGTCAAAAATCTAAGCATTCCCTCCAGGCTAAGACAAGATCAGGATGTAGAGGATTAAAAAGCTTATGAAAAATAAATCAAACAGCTTTGCCACGCAGAAAGCTGGTTTGCTTGGAAGAACAGATGCAGGCATTGCTTGGTTCTGATTTTAGAATCACAGAACCTCCTGAGTTGAAAGTGGCCCACAAGGATCACGGAGTCCAACTCTTGCCTCTGCACAAGAGACCCCAGAAATCCCACCACGTGATGTTAAGCCAAAGAGCCCAGTGTTGACACACCATTTTTAATGCCATAGTAGGTATTGCCCCACAAATTTCAGTTCACTTTCATATTTGATAACTTCAGTTTAATTGATTCCCTTTGGGACCAAGAGCAGCAAACTCGGTGATGTACTAAGGTAAAACTCAGCTTCCCTTCTGCTCTCACTCACAGATTCAAGCTGGCTCACATTTAAATGCATTTTTAACCCCACTGACTCTGCACACAACACACCCAGGAGCCCCATTCTCCATAATGACACTGTAAAGGATAGAAAAGCCTGGATAAATCTCACGTAAAACTAGACAGAGCAGTGTATTGGTGACAATATCAGCCATCCCTCAAACAAGCTGTGTGGGCACAGGAACGTTGTGCTTCAACTCCCCACTGTGTTCTGCCTGGCCTGAGCCTGTGTTCTGGCTAACACCAGCACTGCTGGTTCCTTGGGAAACTCAATGGAACCATGATGTGTCTGTGCCTGGGGGGCTGGGGATGGCTGTTTGGGGATGGCTGGGATGGCTGGGATGACTGGGGATGGCTGGGGATGGCTGGGGATGGCTGGGGATGACTGGGGATGGCTGTTGGGGGATGGCTGGGGATGGCTGTTGGGGGATGGCTGGGGATGGCTGGGGATGGCTGGGGATGGCTGGGGATGGCTGGGGATGGCTGTTGGGGGATGACTGGGATGGCTGGGGATGGCTGGGGATGGCTGTTGGGGGATGACTGGGATGGCTGGGGATGGCTGGGGATGGCTGGGGATGACTGGGGATGACTGAGGATGACTGGGGATGACTGGGGATGACGGGGATGACTGGGGATGGCTGGGGATGGCTGGGGATGGCTGGGGATGGCTG
>JANPWX010000397.1:185163-216299 GCA_024734555.1 Trochalopteron elliotii
ATGGCTGGATGAGGACAGTACCTTGCGGTATTTGACAAAGTAGGCGTTGATGGGCAGGCCCCCGGCGCGGCCCGGCCTCCACACCAGGCTGTAGGTGTCCGGTTTTGGGGTCTGTGGGGGGCTCAGGATGATGGGGGCCTCGGGTGGGGCGGCCGCGCTCGACGCTTTCTCCATCGCAGCCGCATCCAGAGGAGATTTTGTTGGAGGAGAGCTTGAAAATGCCATTTCTGCACCAAAATCAGCGCCGCTCTCGTCGCTCTGGGCGAGCTCCAGAGGAGCTGTTTCTGCTGCTCTCGTGCCAGCTGCTGAAGGAACTGCAAAGGGAGGGTCTGGTTACATCCCCACGATGACGTACGTTCGCCCCACGCCGAGGGGACGCTAAATCATTTCAGAGTGACATTTCCAAACAAGCCCTGCTGCAAAATGCCAGGTCCAGAGGTGTCCACACAGATCTGAGCCTGGTGCCAAGCTGCGGCCTGGGTGTTTTTTCAGGGCACAGCAGTGGGGTTCAGTTTGTTTTATTTGGTTTGGTGTTTTTTTCACAGCAGCAAAGAGAGAAAAACTGAAACTCAAGGTCTACGGGCACAGTTTGACCGTATCTCCACTAAATTAAGTCATGGCAATGCAGGTTAAAAGAAATAAATAAGTATATAGCTAAATTTGTGAGACAAACAGAGTAATTTGTATGTCAATGTACAAGGAACTTTTCATGGCCTGCACTGGCATGCACACAAGAGAACATTCTCCTACCCCAGTTTCTGAGGTTTTAGCTGTAATTTAGAGAAGCTTTGAAAGCTGTACAACTCAACTACTTCATTTGAAAATTTATGCTGAGAATAAACTCAGTTTACAGGAAGATCTACATGCCATTTAATACCAACGCATTTCTAGAAATCCTTCTCCAGCCTCCTCCATCCTATTTACTTTTGCTGGTATGAAAAAGAAATCTATATAATATCAGTAGTCTAAAAGAGGTCGCAAGACAAAAAAAAAGCCCTGTTCAGCTGATGCAGGGCTCGTCAGAATTCCAGGCAGGAAAAGGGTGGCAGGTTGGACATCTGAGATTATCCAGGACAAGAAAACATCAGTATTTAAAGCAAGGAGGTTTGGGAAGCAGCGCAGCTCCTCAAGGCTGCACACGGCAGCAACAGGACAGCCAGATGTTCAGAGCCCTGTCCGTCCTTTCAGATTTGTGTAGGTTTATGTTACGTGCCGGGGTCTGGAAGGGGAAGGGAATGAAGGGAACTTGGTTTACAAAACAAACAAATTCCTTGGTAATGTAAAGCCTAGGCAGTGTTAGCCTGGCTGACTCAGATTCCTTCAAACCTCCATTAAAATACCAGCAGCAAGTGTGGCTGCTATTTTTGGCCACTTTTTAAAAAGCTGGGAAGGAAAGTTCTCTTTTCAAATTGAAGACACGCTCTCGGCAAGCATTCCTTGTTTGTTTCTTCTCATTTATTTAGCAATGCCACAAAACTCAGAGACAGGAAGAAGGCAACAACGTGGGGAGGATGTCCCCAAAGCCCAGATGGTCTTAAAAATGCCAGACACTCCCAGAACAATCCCTGAGTGAAAGGGTATCTCTGCTGTCAGTGGAGCAGTGGGGAGGGCGTGATATTGGAAACAAATGGGAGGAGGTGGAAGGGCCTCAGCACCGTAGTGGACCCCGAGGATGTGGGTGGGCACGGTTTGGTTTGACGCCTGCTGGCACTGGGGACACAGACTCCTGGAGTGGAGAATGAGTTGTGGTTTCAGCTGGTGACAGCAGACCCACAGCCAGCACTGTGTTCACTGCTGCAGCAGGGGAGTCGTCAACAACTGCTGGGTTGTTGTATTTTTGCTTTGGAAAACAACCCCCAGGCAACAATTCCCATTAAGTAATTCAGATCTAAGCTGTTTTTGCAAAGTTTCTGGTATAATTACTACCCATATAACCCAGCACATCAGTCTTCTCTCTGCTGCTGTGTCATTATGCAACTTTTTTGGCTGTTGCTTTCAGTGCCATCCCTTTCCCCTTAGCCATGGAGATTTTTCTTCCTCAGCTTCCCAATCCCACCAAGAACACCAGCAGCACTGAGCTGAGTCAGGCCAAAGGCTGTATGCACCCAAAATCTTGATCCCAGCAGCAACCAGAGAAGCACTGAATGTCCCAAATTTGGGCATTAAAAGAATGTATTCATAGAATCTTAGAATGATTTGGGTCGGAAGGGACCTTAAGGGCCATCCAGTTCCATGCCCCACTGACCTTCCACCAGGCCAGGTTGCTCCAAGCCCTGTCCAACCTGGCCTGGAATGTTCCCAGGGATGGGGCAGCCACAGCTTCTCTGGGCACCCTGTGCAGGGCCTCACCACCCTCACAGGGAACAATTCCTGCCCAATATCCCATCCATCCCTGCCCTCTGGCAGTGGGAAGCCATTCCCACTTGTCCTGTCACTCCAGGCTCTAGCACAAAAACCCTCTCCAGCTCTCTTAGGCATGGGAAGGGTGTCTAAAATCTCCTCAGATCCTCCTCCAGGATGAACCATCCCAATTCTCCCAGCCTGGCTCCAACTCACACATTCCATAATACCCAGTACTCTACTGCCTGCTGTTGTTTCTCCCCTTCAGCTGCCTCATTACAAAGGGGAAGAGCCCTCACTTTTTCAGCCTCTCCTCCTGCAGAAACCTCTCCCCACCTGCTGTGTTTCACAGCACCTTTGCTTGTTCTCCTGACCAGGGTACAGCCACAGGCACAGCCCAGCCCGCTGCTGTGCCCTGGCTGTGCCCTGGGTTTTATCTCTGCTGTGCAAACAGGTCACATTCCCCAGGCACTTCTTCCCTGCTTCTTTAACAGTCAGAGGATCCTCCCTGCTTTGCAAGCTCTCCAAATACCTCAGCACAGGGAAAGCCCTTTGAAAACCTGGATGCAGCACACGAGTGAGGTCACCCACACCTGGCACGTGTTTCAAATCACATTAGGACTTCTCAGAGCTTCTCTAAGGTTTCTGTGGGAGCAACTGCAGCCCATTTGTCCCTGAAACACCCGTGGAGACTAAATGGTCCTTGTGTTTTTCACTCCCTCTCCTGCTACTCAGACTGCCTGCAGTGTATTTTTCTCCTTCATTTCCTTTAGATGAAGTTATTTGGGAGATTTAACCTTGTGTTCAGTAGCTCTGGGAAGCTCCTGCCATGCAGGCCAACCCCACAACTGTCTAAAAAAGACTCAGAAAAGGGAGGGCCGTGGGTACAGGATCCAGAGGCATCATTTTACATTTTGGTGGTTTCTCACTATGATGGCAGCTGAAATTGTCCTGCCTGCTGTAAGACCATGCAATGAATCACAGCCTGGAATAGATCCAGCAGAAGGAATGAAAAAGAGATAAATTTTTCAGCCAAATGGGCTCTCTTACTGTGTGCTGGGACAAGGCAAATTATGGGACTGGGTACTGAGGCTGAGAGGTGCTTAAGCTGATCCTTCTACCAAAGAAATGCTCTGGAATTTCAGCTGACTTCATTCAGGTGCTTCGGAAGTGTTACCTGGCAGGAATTCTTCATTAAACAGCTGAGTGTCTGAGCATGTCTTTGGCATGGCTGGGAGCTGTTCTAAACCCCTAACAGCTCCCAGAAAGTCCTCAGGGACTTTTATATCAAAACCAAATGCCTTAACCACCCTCTGCACCATAATCAGCAGCCAGTACAACATATTAGAAACCGATAAAAGTTAATAAACAAAGCATTAAAATTGAACTCACTGCCATAAAATTCTGAGGCAAAGCAGTGGGATTTTTCTCTTTAGCACAGGCTGAATTCTGGGATGATATTTAGTTTCGTGTTTCCACTCAGCAAGGTCCAAAAATAACTGATTTATAAAACTACATGATGGGATCACTTTCTTGAGGTTTCTTCTTTCTTTTTTTCCCCCTAAGTAAATCTTTAAGCATCTTTTCATGTTATTTACAGGAGTTTTAAACTCTAACCAAAGAACTTTAAATATGGGGCCACATATTTCCCACTGACCTGAAATCTCCCTGCCATTCAGCTAAATTAACTAAGGCAAGGTGCTGAAAGAGCTGAGAAACTTAAGTAACTTCATGTAACTAAAAATCTGTACCTCAGTTCTTGTGAAAGGAACTTGGGGGAGCTCAAACCTGATATTAACATCACATAATATTCCAGTGTGAGAAAACGCTCTTTCCCATCTTGCTTTAGTGTAAGTACTGTCTTTTCCTAGTAGCAATTTCAAGAAATAGATAAAAAATACCACCCTTGGATAGTTTCTGTCACACAGAAGATGCTAAGTCCACGCAATGCACACAGCATTCCTCCTGTGCCCAAGCTGCGAGGGAGAAACCGGTCCATGAAGACAACTAAGACTCCTCTGCTTCCTTTCCCTGAGACTCCACCCCACCCAGCCACTCATTTCTTATTTTGAGGCATTTCTCACCTGAATCAGGTAGCCAAGAGGGCGGCTGGGGGCTCAACTTACCGACAGTGAGGAAGGCTGTGGCCAGGGCAGAGCCGTGCTCGTTGGTGGCCTCGCAGCGGAACTCCCCGGCGCGCTCAGGGGTGACGCTCCGCAGGCGCAGGGAGCCCCAGCCCAGGTGGGGCACCGAGGGGCACGAGGGCTCTGTCCCTGCCAGGGGAGGGCTCTGAGCTTTGGGGTGAAGCCCCTGGGTGGGGTGGCTGATCAGGAGGCCTCTGCTGTCGTACCAGCGGATCAGAGGAGCGGGCAGGCCGGTGGCATTGCAGGACAGGGTCACGTCCTCACCGGCCACCACAGTGGTGTTGGCTGGGGAAGAGATGATGATGGGGACAGAGTCTTTGCCTGGGGGGAAATACAACCAAAGAATGAATTCCACTAAAGGATATGACACTTAATGCCAGAACAAGTCAATACAATTAAAAAAAACACACGTGGTTCTTTCTAACCATTTTAACAATTATTTCTTCTCTACACAGCATCTCTAGATTCCCCTTCCAGACTGAAGAGATCAGCACAGACTCCTCCTTAGAGAAGGCTGATAAAAACCTACACTCAAACCACACTTTAAATTCTCTAAATGACAAAGACTTGACTGTCAGTGAGGAAAACAGTGCAGGCTACACCGGCTTAGTCCCCTCCACACACGCACAGGCCACGAAATCTCTGCTCAGCCAGGCTCTGCACAGCTCACACCAAACATAACTGGTCCAGAGAAGGTTCAAAGCTTCAGCTACACACGACAGAGAGAGAACAGGGACAGCAACATCTTGCCAGCATCGTTGTGCCAGCAGAAATCCACTTCTCTGAGTATTAGAAGGTATCTTAGACAGAAAAGAGATCAAAAAGATTACTGGTACCTGATCCTGCCAATCTGATAGAGGGGAAGTGTGCATTAACCCCAAACCTGATGATTGTTGTGTAAACTTCATTATGGAACAGGCTTAACTACTCAGCAGCCAATACTACTAGGAGTACCAGCTCATCCAGCACAACAGGATCCTGATTCTATTTAAGAATAAATCGCATCAAATCCAATCATAAGCTGATTTGATTGCAGCTGATAATCCAGGTTTTAAATATCAAATAGCCACACTACCCCAGAAATCCCTACATCTTTTAAAATCCAGCTGAAAGCACCTTCTTTGTCAGATTAGTGGTCAGAAACAAATTAATACATAATCTAGGGAAAAAAAAAACCACAAGAGAATAAAGCTTAAAGTATTAATGCTCAATGTGAGTTCTTGAGGGCTGCAAGTGCTCCTACCTGGCTGGACACGGAGTCTCCCCGTGGACTGCACAAACCCAATTCCATTGTTTGCCACACACTGGTACAAGCCAGAGTCCTCTGGGGTGACCCCACAGATCCTCAGGTGGTTTCCCATGGGGAAATGTCGTGGGGAGGGATGGAGAGGAGCTGCATTGTGGAGCCAGGTGAGGGAGGGAGCAGGGCTGCCACCAACGTCACACCAGAAATGGACACTGGCTCCAGCAGCCACGGTTTGGTCCTGCAGTCCCCTGGAGAGTGAGGCAGGTTCTGGAAAGGGAAATGATTCTACATAAACAACTTAGGCCAAGTCCTGAAAAAACTGCTGTGAAACATTACACAGGCTTATCACATCCAAAGGCTGAGCAAGTACCACAAACTGCACTGCCTGAAGCTGGTTTTCCCACACATGGGCTTGTTTGAATGGTTTCTCCCTTTTATTCCAACAGCCACATGTTTGCATTAATCTTGTAAATAAAACACTTCTATTTTCAAAACAATTGATTAGTGACATCCCCCAAAAAGAGGCGTGTTGTGAGTCAACACCCTGTTTGCTGAGTAAATCTAACACACACATTTTAAAACCCAAACAAAATCCGTCATGAATGCAGAAAAACTCAAATACCAGGAAAATCTGCTACAATGGAAAGGGGAGGGCAGGAACAACTAGCAGCCAAACAAAAGAGGCCAAATATATGATTATGTTTCTTTTGCTTTTGTTTAGCTTCTCATCCAAACATATCACCTTCCCTCGCCAGCTTTTTGTTCACATACAGCCTCAAAAGAAGCAAATCTGAACCCTGGCACATTACTGACACTGGCACTCTGTAGGAAAATAAATGGATCAGCTCTTCCCTTGGAGTTTGTTATCCTTCACTGTTTCATTATTTCAGACTGCAAATGGTTTGAAGAGATAAATAATTATGGATTTTAACTTGGGAGAAATGATGGGATATGATCATTATAAACAGATCTTTATTCTTTATTTTAATACACTTAAGGCTGAGAAAGAATGCAAGGCTGTTTGGAAGCACATGCCAAAACTAGCAGGTATACGAAGGGTACGTTTGCTGCCTGGGTGTGAAAAGGTCTTTACTTCTTACCAAGTACAGTAAGCGAATAGTTAACATATTTCACTGCTCCAGAGTCACTCCCCACCACGCAGGAGTAATTTCCAGCATCTGATGGCTCGAGCTGGTCCATCACCAGGTGAGAGTGCAGCAGCTTCCACCTGCCTGTCCTCAGCACATCCCGGCCGTCCTTCACCCAGCGGATGGGGGCTGGAGCTGACCCACTGACCACACACTCCAGGGTCAGGGCGCTGTGCCGGGGCACTGCCAGGCTCTGGGGAGCCAGAGGGTGAAGGATGTGGGGGCCACCTGAAGAAGGGCCTGGAGGAAAGGAGATGAATTGTGGAATATAATCACAGAATGGCTTGGGCTTCTGGTCACCTTCCACTAGGACAGAGTTGTTCCAAGCCCTGTCGAGCCTGGCCTTGAACACTTCCAGGGATGGGACAGCCACAGCTCCTCTTGGCAGAGAGGCTCACAGGGCCTCACCACCCTCACAGTGACCCAATATCTAATATAAACCTACTCTCTATCAGTGCCATTCCCCCTTGTCCTGTCACCCCAGGCCCTCTCTCTCCATTTTTCTTGTAGGCTCCCTTCAGGTACTGGAAGGTCACAATCAGGTCACCCCTAAACCTTCCATTTTACAGGCTGAACAATCCCAATTCCCTTAGCTTGTCCTTGCAGGAGAAACCAACCAAGCTTTTAAACCACACCCTCCCATCCCATTCTCTGTCCTCCTCCATGTCTTTCAAACACTGCACTTGGGACTGAGCACGATGTTTTAACACTGTCTTCCAGAAGTCCTGCTCCAAAATAGATCTGACAGAAGTATAAGCAGTACTCCCTTTCCAAAGGTGACTTCCTGGGATTTGAAAAGCAGCCACACTGCTCCTCCACAGTGAGGGGAAATAACTGAATGTGCAAAGAATGCAGGAGAGATCTTACATTATATGGTGTTGGAAGCACTGACATGCCCTTGCTAAAAACCTTAGGGATGTTATTTATTCTGTTTGAGCTGTATTAATTCTGGAAAGTTGAACTGGATACTCACGTGTGACTGTGAGCTTCCGTCCAGTGAGTTCTACTCTGAGGTCGTGAGTAACTGGGTTGTATGCTGCACACTTGTAGGAACCTTTGTCTTCTAAAGATACATTCAAAATTTGCAGGTTTCCAGATGGAAGAATTAGGTAGTTGTCTAAACAAGTGGGGAAGGCAAAAAGAGGATTAAATTTAATTTATTTTCAAAAGATTTTTGTTATTTTTAAAGTTAATTTGTCTGCTATACCTATTTATAGTACGTATACAATCACAAAGAAATCACCATGCAAAGGAGACTCATTTCCAACGACACGTTTAGATAAAGAGATTTGCACAGGAAGTTCTGCAAGTTTCCAGAGGGTTTTTTTCCCTTTAGGCTCAAAGAAAAAACTCCAGGCAAGCTTTTGTTGGATACTTATATTGCACAAAACACCTCACCTGTTGATTGTTGCAGCCATTTCCCCCGCACTTGGAAGCGAACCTGTGCTTTGGGGTGACTTTCTGGCACCTTGCACCCAACGAGAGCTGTGCCTCCTTCCTCTGCTGTAACAGCAGCTGTCCCCAGAGCATCAAAGTCAGCTAAACCTGGAGAGAGTTGGGAACAGAGTAAGAGAAGCCATGGCTTGGGAGAGGGGAAGGGCAGTAAGCTCAGTATTTGTGTTCAGAATACAGTTGGTTTCATGCTGATCATCTTCTCTGGTGCAGCCTTTGGACATTCACATCAACAGGCCCGGTCCACCCTGCAGCCCACAACAGCATAAACCCTCCTTATCCACTTCCTTACTACAAAAAGGACCAGCTTTTACATGGGAACAGTGAGGAGAAAAAGTAATTCCTGCATCCCTTCAACTGCTCCCAGAAAAGCCAGCAGAGATACTGGAAAGGCTACAGGACTCCTCACAGGCTCTGTGGGCACTACAGAAGACAATTCACACTGACAGCAGGAAGCCTGTCCATAAAAACATGGAATTGTCTTTCTGGGATGATAATGAACACAGCAGTGCCGTGAGGCAGGCAGAGAGCTCCCAGCACCTTCCTGTGTGCTGCCAAAATCTCTAAGGGAGGAGGGAAATGGAAGTGTGAAAGCTGCTCTTCTGCTCCCTCCATGTTCAAACTTCTTTGAGGCTGTCAAGTTTTCCTATGTTGGCCACCATTGGAGCTCTCTTGAGAGGGGCTGGCCATGGGTCAGTACTTTACCAAAACACTTATAAGAGATTTTCCTCCCAAGGGGATTTTGGACATGCTCCATAGATGAGGTACCCTTCCAGAGAAATCACTCAAACCCTGCTTGACAAAGACCTGATTCAGACAGCCCTCAGATCCCAAGCAGACAAATCATGCTCATGCAGGAATGTTGTACTCCCCTTCTCAGCACTGCATTGTCCTTTCCATGTGGAACACATTGTCTTTCCTCTTCCAAATCCCTTAAGGTCACATAATTTACAGATCAAGCATCAAGGCAAAGACTGATCAGAAGAACCGGTGCAACTAAGAGAAGGGAAGCTGTCCCTAAGAGGAGAGAAGACTGTCCCCACCTGAAGAACATCAACACTGGTTTCATCAAATCAAATTAAAATGAAAATCTGCAGCTCCCACTTATTTCTCAGGCAACAATTCCCACAGATTTCTCCTCAACTCTCAAGCACACTTCTGCAATGGCGTGGCAGCTCAGCTGCTCTTTCAACATTCTTTGTGAAGGGAAGCATTTGGGAATCTTGTATTTTCAGGCCAATTCATGGAAATGAATATTATTGCATTGAATAACATTTGTGTTTGCTGAAGGAGACCCTTGAGGTCCTTCAACTCGAAATGCAGCTGACACCACCACTAAATCCATCAGGTATGGTTTGTTCTAGCTGAAGCTTTAAAAGCCTCCAAGGATAGGGATGCACAAGCTTTCTGGGGAATCTGTTCCAGGGCTGCATCACCTGACAGATCTCAGATGATGTAATTAAAAAAAAGGCAAGAAGTGTACAATCCATCATACTGTATGCACTGGCTGAGGAAAAAAAAAAACCCACCACAGAACATTTTGCTCTAGGTGTTTCCTAGAAGTCAAAGAAGAACAAACCACACAAGGCAGCTGAGGTCTATAAAATTGGCAAGGGGCAAAGAAGAGAAATGCAGATGAACTTACTGCCCATGGACACGGTGGCCGGCCGGCTCAGCACGGCACCCACGCCGCTGCTCGCCACGCACTGATAGCGCCCACACGTCGCCGGGCTCAGGGACACGATTGTCAAAGATCCTGACTGGATTTCCACTTCTCCCACCCTGCTGTGCAGAGGCTCCCCATTAAACAGCCAGGAAATGTGAGCTGTGGAGGGCTCGGCAGAGCAGCGGAGTTGGACGGGCTCACCAGACTTCTGGACAGTAGATGAGGGCTCAGAAATAAAACGGGGAGTTAAATCTAAAAGGAAAAATAGACATATATTGAGTCAGAGATCAGAATTTTGTATGGACACAGGTGATAAGGTTAACGATGTGCTGATTGGTAGGAAAGACTCACCATATAAAGGGTCTCTAAACTCTGAGTTGCACGTGATACTCAAGCAAGTGTTGCCTTTTCCTTGGCAAGAGGAACTCAGGAGAGATTCCTGCTCACTCTCAAACACTGGGAAAACGTCAAGGTTCAAACCCCACAAAGGGGGTAACAACAATTAAATGGAGGTAGGTGCAATAAGGGGGAGGTACATCCCCAAGTGTGCACAAGGCAGAGGCGTCACGCTTGCCAGGGCCAGCAAAAATTGCAATCCCACTGGATTTATCCAGAGGAAAACAGCACCCGTCACCTGAAGAGATGGAGCACAGGAACATGCAGCTGTAGCTGATCTGTCCCATATGAAGCAGGCCCGGACGTGACTTGTAAAATGCTAGAAATGGCAGGAGCCTGCCAGGTATTTACACAGAACCGTCTCCGAGTCTGCAGAACTAATTAAAAATAGCCAGATAAAAAAAGCTGGACGAACAGCAAAGGCTCTTGCTAATTCCAAATACATGGACTTCATCAGGACAAGGATGATGAATTGGGCATCCATTATCTTTACTCAGTAAAGATGAACAGAAACAGGAAGAGCTGCTAATAAATAAAAGGTTCAATTCCACAGAACTTGGTTAGGAGAATCCATTTATTTGCCAGAAGAAAATTCTTGCTTGTTGGAAGAGATTTTTTCCTATCCTGGCCAATGAAACACTGGGAAGTATTTCCATTTGTTTTCTATTTCTATTTTCTATTTCTCCACTAAAGATTTTGCATGCAGGAAGCAAGCAAAAGGCAATTAACACCAGTAATACTTAATTAGTTAATAATATAAATTAGGAGAAAAAACTAACTTAAAAATAAACACATTGGCAGGGAAAAACAACTTCTATTTTGTAAAGGATCTAAGGAATTCCAGATAGTACGGGTCAAGATGATATTAAATGACATCCAAGTCAGAGACAGTTTTCTTATAGGTGGGGCCCTGAGTTCATGCTTTTCTTCTCAAGGCAGTCCATCCCAGCTCTGGTTATGAGTTTCAGATGACAAACTGCACATTTTTAACTGAACCATAAACTATCTGCATAAACATAAAATAAAACTGGAAATTAAAGTGTGGCTTCACTTAACAAAAAAAGATGAAATCCATAAAAATGGTATCCAAGCGTTTCGCAGGACTCCAGATGTCCATTTTTAGCTTTTAATTAGAAAACTGTTTTTCCTATTAGTTCAGTTTGAATTGCCAGGGATAAGAAAGAAGCACTGACCTTTCAGTTTGCTTGCCACCAATTGCTATGAAATCACACTGCTACTTTCATCTTCGCCCCTGCCCTCACTTCTGACACCAACACTGCACTTCGCGTAAAAGGCAAAATTGGTAGCAGTGACCCTGCAGCTGGAATTTATCTCCTGTGACTGCTTGAAAAATAAAATTTATCCCATTTGCTCATAACAACTGGCTATGAAGTGCTAAAAGTAGTAAAAGCTTCTTTTTTGTGTGGTTACGTTAAGACAAGCTGACTACACAGAGCAGATGTGTCAATTAAAACCATCCCTCTTCTCTTTTTTAATACCAGAGCTGTTCCAACTGCAGCCACGCATCAGCTTTTGCATTTCAAAGGGCTGATTTCCCTCTCCCCCTGCAAATCCAAACCCCTCCCGACCCCTGGGAACACAAGATGCACTGCATGCAGCAGAATCAGCATCCAGCTGAATCCATGGAGATCCCAAGGAACAAACCCAAGCAATCCAGTTACTTCCATGTTCTGGCGCTTGTCTTGAGCCAAGTTTTCACAAGCAAAGTCATATATTAAGTGTAAGGCTGCGTTTCAGTGCCCCATGCTTCTTTAAAAGCAGCTTATTGACAATATCCATTAAAGTCAGCCACTTTGAAATGCACTCCCAAGCGTTGTTTGTTCCAAAGTTTGGGCTCAACCCCAAAACCTCCAAGTCCCCGGCTTAGGCGAGGCCTCACCTGTGCTGGTGACAGTGACAAGGCTGGTGGCAGTGATGAGGAGCAGTGCCTGGAAGCGCCCAGGGGCTGGATGCATAGCGCCAGATTTTCCAAACTGAAAGCCCAAAGCTCCAGACTAAGACGAGGCACGGAAACAGCTACAAAACAAACAGGCACATGTCTACTGTGACTCTCAGGAGTTTGTCTTTTAACTCTCTTACAACAAAGTGTATGGGGTTTAAAGAAAAAAAAAATAAATAAAAAAGGCACAACCAGGAAACAGCCAATATTCTTTGCAATATAGAAACCATCTGTAAAAGTGAGTTAGAGCTGAACTTCACTGTGGTTCCAAGTACTATTCTTAATGTAAGTTTTTCCACAGCTGGGGCATGAGGCATCCGCATTGAACCGCTCTGCCTTGATAAATTAGACTCCGTTCCACCCAGAGGAGCTGGAGTCCAAAGTAAACAGCTTATCTATTGGAGATAATATTGTTTGCAAACAATAATCATTTGACCATCAATCATCAGGCTGCACTTGTTTTACAAGTTTCTATGAATCTACTGCTGCAATGCTGCTACCGTTCTCAGTTGCTCTAAACCTGCTCACTGAGACCTGTCATCTGCTGGCTCCTTCTGCTGGGCTTTACAGGCAAACTATAGCAATGAAAAAACACCAGTATTAGTCTTGTTCTCATTTATATTCCCAAAAAAATGATGCTTTCTCCTATATTCTTTTGGGGCATCCATTATATCCACTTTTATCTCCATGGCTCCTTCTAGAGAGAGCAGTCCCTTCCTTGGCCATATCACACACAATCATTCAGCTGTGTGAGATCTCACTTTCCTCATCAAAAACAAAAAATACATCATCAAACTACCAAAACACAAACTAAATATGATCCCAGGGGTCTTTTCCAACCTAAACAACTCCACAATAAATTGTTAAACCAGCAAAATACGAACTAAATCATGGAACCAGCAACAGAACTTGCATGAAGTGAATCTCAGGAACGGTGTTTCTGACGCTCTGAGTCTCAATCAAACACTGGTTTTTCCAAGAAAACAATAAATCCACAGCTGTCGTTCATGTAAATGTCCTATTGGCCTTGTGAAATGCTATGATGGATAAGATCTGAGCTCATTTAGCACAGTTACTTCATTTATCAGCCCAGCCATACAATTCCACTGCTGATAACACTCAACATAGACTTTAAACATCTCATCTATCAGCTGTATATATAAACACGTATCCAACACACATACAATAACTGGGAGTTTTACTTGAGCACAGAAACAAGTGCAGCAATACAACACGCTTGGTAGGAGTAAGTCCCAATTTATTGAGTGTTCACAGAGCCATTTGTTTTCCAAGAAGCTGGATCCAGATATCAACAGCAAAATTATTCCTGTGGTTTATTTAAAAATAACCATACTTTATCATCACAGCATCACCGTAAATTATATATGCAAATTAAGCATCCGGAAAAGCCTCCAATCATAATTTAAGGATCACTCTGGATTTTATGGAGCTGTCTGCCCACTGCCACTTCTGCCCACAAACTGCACTCCGGGTTACACTGACACCTCGAGAGGGCGGCAAGAAATGCTGTCGAGTTCTGCTCCCGTTCCTGGGCAGTTTTATCTGATCCAGCAAATTCATTTCAGCTGTTGGGAAGAGCTGGCGATCCTGTGGCCCAGGCTGGTTCCCAAGGCGAGCCGGGGCTGTTTTGGGAAGCCACAGATGGCAGAAGAGCCCAGCTGTGCCGAAGGGGTTGGTTTATTTGAATTCTCCCTCGGTTCAAGGGCAGGAGCGCCGCTCCACCAGCGCACGCAGAGGACAAAGTAAACACCCAGAGAACTTGTTAACATCAAACACTTTGCTGAAGAGGGCTGGGGGCAATGTTGCTTTTTGCCAAATCTTCCCTCCACTATTTATTTATCAAAAGCAATGAAACGTATATTCTGGGTCAACTTTAACCCCAGCACATGGAGCTACTGGGTTATTTTGCAGCTGTCTTTTTAAACAAGGCCAGCTCATTATCTTTAACTAAACTTTATCTTTGGAGATCTACTTTATCCAGGCTCTGATTTCCCTCTGTTTATCTTTCTCCTTACATGTTCCTCGCTGCCAGTGTCAACAGCTACTCCTCTTTTGACCTACCAGTTTGGCTTTTGCAGCCTTGTGGAGTGGTAAGATCAACTGCAAAGCAGTGAGTACACACAGCAAGCCACAAAGACCAAAGTTCTTTGACTGGGGGGAAAAAGGGAAAAATATTGGCTTTAACTGGAGTCGGATTGTTCAGCATCAACACCTGGGCATCTGAATGAAGCTTCTCAACATCTGCTTCTGAAGGGATGGCACAAACATCTTGCTCACTGGTACATCTGGGAACACAGGGGAAGATAAGACCCAACAACACAACATAACCCAGAAACTCTTCCTTTCTTTTTCTTCTGCAGATGGTGACACTCCAAAAGCCCCTTGTTAAATACAGAAAAGAGGGCAACACCACAGCTCATAGTTTTTTGGTCTTTAGAAAGCCTGTGGAGAAATTTTGCCTCTTTAATATTGTATTAAAAAACCCCTAGGGAAGGAAAAACACTACTCTTTCCCTTTGCCATCTTTTCAACAACCCTGAGGGGTTGTTTTGACAGCAAATTTGAGACATTTTGAAAGCAAGTACCAGTCACTGGGTCCTGTTGGGGTCTGAAAGAGAAGCACCTTGGTTAGATGTGACTCCATTTTAGTGTCCTAGACCCAAGACGAGTTCTGCTCAGAACAACTCTGCCCTCTGTTCACTGTTCCTAGACTGGGAGGATGTATTTCCATCACTTGTGGATCAAACAGTTGAAATTATTTTGAAGTAAGAGGTGTCAGTGTCTGAGCATTTTAAACTAAAAGAGGAGTTATTCATATAAGTACTTGAATAGAGACAGACATGGTTTTTGTGGATCAGGAAAATGTACATTTCACTTTCACTGGCCATTCCTCCAGCCCAGCAGAAAGGCACAACGTGGCAAAGGCCACATTTCTCCCACTTCCACCCAGACCTCTTCACCTAACGTCATCCTCCAGTTATCTTCATGCAGCACTTGACCTCCTTGTCAGCTCTAAAGTATGTTATTGCTCTTGGATCAAGTGAAACAAGGAAGATAAGAGACTTGTGTCAGGGGGAGGAATCACCCCGACCATTCCAATGGATGCCTGCCCCTCGGAAGCACGCTGCACACACAGGGGCACCCAGAAACGTGTGCCTGCTACTTCTGGATGCAATCAGTAAGATGAACTATTTCTGCAATGACACAACTCTAGCTGTGTGTCTCATTTGTCACAGACCCTTCATATGAAAGGAACCCCTGGGCACAGAGCTGTGGGGACAGGCATCCAGCAGCTCCCAGTTACAGCCCCGCAACCGCATGCACAGGCAAGAAAATAAACCACTACCTCTAACTCTGAACAGAGGGGAAGAGGCAGCTCAACAATGGTTTCCCAGTGCAAGAGCAGGGGCTGTCCCCAGTGCCAGAATGGCACATCAGCCTGGCACACAGGATGCTGCAGGGCAGCTGGCACAGGGTCACACGCCTGGCACGGCCTGGAGACCTCACCAGGATGGACATGGGTCATCCCAGACCAGGGAGCAGCCCGTGGGCTCACTGAAGCACCCCACTGAGCCAAGATGGGGGGTACAGGTACCACAGCAGCTGGGATTTCTGCAGCCCTGGCAGTGACGCTCTTGTCTCTTCCCAAAGCTTCATGTTTGTCACTGTTTCTCCAGAAACCAGTGGTCTTCAATGTACAGCTCCACAGGTCTGGTCCTGGCGCCGTAACTTAACCCTCACCTTCAACTTAACTCATCCCTACCCATGTTCTCCCCCAAATAAGGTTTCACACTCTAAAAGAAGACAAAATGCTGTTTTCCATGCATTCCCATGGTGCCAAGCTCCAGTGTCCTTCCAAACACAGCTGAGATCCTGCCCCACTTATTTACTGGACCGTGAACTTCTCCTCTCCACCCTTGCAGCTGAGGGCAGAGTGACTATGAAAAGAGCATTATCTCATCCCCATTTTGGTTTAGCTCCCTGAATCATCTTCCTGCCACCTCAGACCAGCTGGCAGGACAACACCAGGACCTCCCTTCCCAACAGCCACCGCCCCATCTCGATCTGTTACTGTACTCCTGCTCCATCACTCCCCACTCCAACACCCTTCCAACCCTCAGCGAGCTGTTCCATGAGGAACAGCTAAATGAGGAAGGGTTTTTGCACCACCCAAATGCTCCAAGTCCTATAAATGTTGGGTAGAGCAGAAGGAGGAGGAGGAGGAAGGAAACAGCACGCTCAGGAACAGAGGCAGTTATTCAGGTTGCCCACTCCACCTCCAGGAGCTGACAGCCTTTGCTAGGAAGCTCAAGGAAAAAGTGACTGAGCCTCAGGGGTGGCACTGCCCACCAGCCGCATGGTGACAGCCCTCTGGAGTATACCAGCTTTGGATACACAGATTTCTCATTTTTCCTAAACAGCAGCAACTCAAAATTGATTCATCCCACCTCACTTTATAATGCCATATGTGATTTAACACCCAAAGCTCAGCAAAATGGGTTTTTTCCCTTAAGTCATTTATTAGAATTAGCAAGAAAAAATTCATTTTAACCTGCTATCACTACAACAAAACCCACAAATTTTCAAACCACCTAAATTTAGAGCAAATGAATCCCCTTGAAAAAACTAAAATACTCTGGCTTCAGCTTGAGCAAGCTGAGTTAGATCATTAAATCTCACACCAAGACACCTTAAAAAAAAAAAAAAAGAAAAAAAAAAGAAAAAAAGGAGGTATTGAAGCCTGTGGCATTCCAAGAGAAAGCAATCAGACATTCCTGCCGCTCGGCTCCTCAGTGATCTCCAGAGCCTTTGATCACTGACTGTCTTCATGCTGTCCTCCTGGGGTCTGGCAAAATGAGTGTAACAGCTGGCACATAGACTTCATTAGCTTTCTGCGCTGGGAGGAGCGGGCTCCAGCCCGGGAGCCACCGGCAGCCTGCCCGCGGCTTCACGGACCAATCTCCCCGGTTTATTCCCGGCGTTTCGGGGCCGGGACACGCCGGGGTGGCGCGCAGGTGACAGCGGAGCGCTTGTCCCCAAAGCCACCGCTGCCCGCGGGATGCGACGGACGCGCTCCCCGCGCCAGCCCCGCGGGGCTCGCAGTGCCAAAAGGCAACGGAGCCGGCCGAAGCCTCATTTTTATGAATGCCTAATGACCACTCAATCATTAACATCAACCTTTAAAAAGCAAATGCAGCACCTACAGTGTTCATTACCCTCCCCCTCCCCCCCTTTCAGGGTCTCAATCGAGTCAGTCAAGCGTGCAAACCGATCCTGTCGCCAGCAAAAGCATTTCCTTTCACTGTGGTCAGCCAAAAGCAGGGGAAAAAAATGGAAGTGACTTGGAGTTATGGCACCAAAAAGGCCAGACAAGCAAGGAAATAATCAACTCCACATGAGCCACTTCGAGCCCATCACAATGAAAAGGGCCTACGACTAACCCCAGGAAAGGTCAGCGGGACTATGGGGGTCAGAAGCTGAAAAAGGCAATAGCGAGCAGCTGCCAGCTGCAATAAGAATCAACGTGTTCCTAATTACACTCCGAAGAGAGGGCTCGAGCGCCGGGAAACGCCGGGCTGTAATCACAGCTTGGGCAGAAAACATTCAAGTGCTCCCGTTTTACTCTTCTCCACCTCGAGCACTGGAGCTGCAGTTTGTGTGTTACTAAATCACAGGAAGCCGAGCGCTGGAGATAAGGAGCCAGGCAGCTACAGAAGGGTTGGGGGTTTTGTAAAAAATACCGTCATTAAGCATTTGTGTTGGAATTATGGCATCACCAAAGAGAGGATTTCGTGAGTGTAAGCAATAAAATTACATTCTTCAAAGGGATTTTTGCATGTGCTTTTAGGAAACACACGGAACTCTGCCGAGCAGTCCCACAGGCCTGGGATTTTCTCAATCCTCCAAAAAAAAAAACATATGAAAGGGAAAACCCCAGAAAAATCACTTTGCTGACAGTAACCCTATAAACCAAGCGTGAGAGACAGAAACGGGTCAGAACACAATGAAATGGATGCCAAGGGAGCCGCAGAAACACTGAGTAGAGAGGCAGTTAAAAATTACAAGAAAAAACATCCTTTGATGTTCTGTTCATATTTATTTAATGCATTTTAAACAAATGAAAGTGCACCCCTCCAGATCCTTATCAGAAGGATAAGGATCTCCTGAATAAAGGAGAGAAAATAGTTGCTCAAACTTTGCAATCCTCAACTTGGATTTCAGTAATGACTCCACATTTCTGCCCATCCCTCGCATTCACACCCATCAGTGCTAAGACAGATCCAAGTGCTTCCCATGCTGATTCCCATCTAAGGATTCAATAGTATTTTTACTTCTTTTTAGGTAACATATATTTTTATAAAGCAGCCTTACATAGAGCTTTTTTCTTGCTTCACACCATTTAAACCCCCCCATGAATCTCAGTGGTGAATCCAAAGAACAATTTTGGGAACCAAAGTCCCTTATCAGTTGTGCAGCAATTTCTAACAGCACATCACTTCTCATAGAATGGCTTGAATTGGAAGGGACCTTAAAGACCTGAAAGTTGATATTTTTGTCAAAATACAGAGCAAGTGTTTGCTCGGGTGCAGATGGCAGGAAAAACAAACAGTGCTGAGCAAACAAGACAGTGACTGAGTCCCAGAGAGCACAGGGGATCCCACATCTTGATGGCCTTCCTCAATAATCAGGCAGATGTGTTTCCTACAAAGCTAATGACATTATTTAGGGTGTTTTATAATTTATTCAAACTGCTCTAGGTAAGGTCCAGTGGCACAGGACAAAGGTGACACAAGAAGAGGTTAAGCAGCTGAGGAAAAAATAGCAGTATTAGCCCAAACTATGGCCAAGAGGCTGTATGCCTCAAAGATGGAGAAGGAGGTACGTTTTACTGGATTTTTCTATTTTGCTTTCAGGCCTGGAAAGTCTCATGGCTGGTATCAGCTGTTGGACTTGGGTCAAAGTTTAGCCTTCCATTAATCTTTTGAGTTATATGTGAGGCTGATAGAGGATTCTTTTTTTTTCAGAAGACAGTTAAGATTACTCAGATACTTAATTTGCACTCCAATATTTCAGAAACACCTTGACTTTAGAACCTTGGTCTTGGCGTATACATATGGTCTTGATAGAAGAGCGCATGCTTTGGCATGGACTGGAGGAATGGATTTGGGAGCTGAGGGAAGGAAATTTAACAGTTTGTGTACTGTGGCTCGGCACACACAGATGAAAACACTCTGGAGTCACGATTCTGCTCCTGAGACACATCTGTGCTCCGAGGGAGGAGGGCTGGGGTTCCCACCCTGCCATTCCAACACCGGTCACAGCAAGACAGGCACCAGGAGAAAAATAAATAAATCATCCCAGGAGCCACACTTTCTTCCCCACAAACAGGCATAACAATTAGTTTAATTTTATTATTAACTTGAGCAAAAGAGCTGAGACAGTCCCCCTGCTGCCATACTAATGAAGTGGGAATGGCTCCTGCCTCCTCTGGCCTCCGGGGAAGCAAGAGAACAGAGCATTAGCCTGATGCACAGTTCTGCTGGGCTGCAATTATGCTTAAATGTCTAAATCAGGGCTTTGAGCCCCCAAGGGAGCTAAGGGTATCATTAGTTTAACAGTTCCATCACAGTAGGCCAAATACATACAAAATTCTCACCCTTTGCTCTTCAAGGCCCCCCCAGGTCTCCCCTGCTTTGGCACTACTTTGCCTCATATTTCCATTTTTCTCTCCACATTCAGCTCAACACCTGTGCCATACCACTGAGGGGACACCTGTGACAGCTCTGCTGCCTTCAGCCACGTCTCCAAGGGTCCTTGGGCCAACACCCCTCTCTCCCCTCCTTCCTCAGGGCTGGCCTCAGCCTTGGAGAGAGGCGCCTGCTTTACTTCTTCAGCTCTGGTTTGTAGCAAGAACGAGATGTCGCAACCAGTTTTTCAGCCAATTTAAAGATGGGCTGTTGCCGAGGAGGGCAGCAACACCTTCCTTCAGGACCTGGCTTGCATTCTCCTATCTGCACCAGGGATCCTGCGGCCAGCAAGTGAGTCAGATCTGCTGGCAGACCCAGCTGAAAACTCAGCCAGAGAAAAAATGAGGTTCAGTTTTTCACCTGGATGAGGGAGCAGTTTCAGCTCCCCACGCAGTCCTGGAGCACGAGCCCAAAGGAGGGGCTGGGAACGGACATCCAAGAACAGGAACTTTGCACTTGAACAGCGTGAGGCCGCAGCTCAACTCATGAAGCACCACCCTGGTATGTTGAATAAACCTTGGACTGTAAGAATGTGTGCAAAAATGAAGAAAAATATACAAAACCAAACTCCAAGTCAGCCATGCCTCTTTTCTCAAGGGAGCTAGGGAACTCACCATCCTAACTATCCGAGCTACAGGTGCACACACCACAGCAAGCTGGAGTAACTGCCTCAGGGGGTGTTTTTTTCCCTCCAAAAAGTTTGCATTTTGCATGTCAAAGACCATCACCCATGATAATAATTTGCCTATGGTTTCTAAAACCAGAATTCAGCATGAATAAAAAATAAAAAGGACTAGAATCACAGTCGTGTTCTGGTCATCAGAAAAAGCTGTCAGACTCTCAGACAAAGGTGCTTGTGTCCACACAGGCCTCCTAAAGGTCCACTTCCAGTGGCACTCTTGCACCTGGGCAGTTTAGCTGCAAGAGAACGTTGATGGAAAGAATTGAAAGCATGGCTGAGCTCTGTTAGAGGACAACGAGCTCATTCCCCAGGCAATTCCAGATGAACACTGACAACTCGTCCTTTGGTAGCCTCCAGCAAGCAACAGCTCTAAAAAACACAGACAAATGGGTTCTTTTAGCTGCACTAGCCCGAGTCCAACTCGGTGTGTTGTAACTTGCAGGGATCCATGCTATCCGTGAGCCCTTAAAGGGAAGCACAGCCATTAAATCCACACCTGCAGCCAGAATTTATAGCAACCTCATCTACTGCTGTCTTACATCATAGGCAATTAGGACCCTGTGAACTCATGGCTGCAGGATATGGGAGGTGCACTGGAACCAGAGAGCCGAGCCTGTGTTACAGCACAGTCGTTAGTCACCTTAGAATTCACCGTGCCTGCAGACGGCTGGAACTGTGCACAGACTGGAGCAACAGACCCGTGTGGACTCTGCTTTCTAAACAAAATGCTGCCCTGCACTCCAAGTCACTGCTTCCCCTCTTGTTACAGCTGTCCACACGCTGTCACAGGCAATGCCAACGCTCCCTGCTGCTGGACCCAGGCTCCAGGCAGAACAATGCTTATTAAAAAGCAAACCAGCTAACCAGGGACAGCTGAGGGAGAGAGCAGGAAAGACCCCGGCCTTTCCTCCCCCGATTAAAACAAGCCTTCACACAATCCATCCTCCAGCCTTACAGTAATTCAGTTTTACTGCTCTCCTCCCCTCCCTTCCCCCATGCTCAAAAGACCAAACCTGGTTTCAAAATTGAAGTCCGAGCTCTCCAGCAAACACACACTTCTGCACTTCTTCACCTCGAGGGAAGGAATCCTGACACAACTGACAATACTGCTTAGCAAAAGGAGCCCCTTTGCCTCAGGCCCAGATAAAAGCAGCAGCTAGGCAGAAAAATAAATGAAAAAACTGTGGTGGTCAGGCCAGGTTTGCTACAAACCAACCTGGCTCCCAGGCAAGGAGAGGGGTAGTGGAACAGGGGGGAAAGAGAGAGAGGCTTTGGGCTGGCTGTGCTCAGTGGTGTTGCACAACCGAGCACCGGTGTAGCTTCCCGCCTCCTTCCTCATGCCAGCAGAGCCAAAGGAGAGATCCAAGGGAGGGAAGCAGCAGTCATCACGAAGCTCTGGCCTGAGGGCTTGGCTCCTCCAGCCCTCCTGCTTCACTCACTGCAGCCAAGCTCAAGCCACAGCCAGCTCAGCCCTGCCAGCAGCAGGGACCCCTGCCCAGGGCTGGGGGCACTCGGGGCAGCACCCTCACAGTGGCAGGTCGTGAGTCAGAGCCCAAACCTCCTCTTGCCAATCAGGGCCATGGCAGCTGTTCCCAGCAGAACCAGTTCAAACACGAGCAACTGATAGGAAAGGAGTTAAGTTTCATCACAGGGACCAGGGAGAAATTTCCACCAGGTTCACCTGACTGTGCCCTGTTCTCACTCGCTCGGGCATATCCCGCTTTGCCGAGCAGGATTTCTGTTCGGATGTCCAACAGCAGACTGGCAATTCCTGGAGACACCTTCCCAAAGGAACATGGATGCCACAGCTTCACCACACAGGAATAAAGTTCCAGACTCTTCATAGCATATCAACTCCCCCACGAGACTTTAATGCCGAGCTCAGCAACATGGGGGCCCCTGCAAAGATAACCGGCTGCCGGGATTGATTCCATCCCACGTTAGCATCCATCAGATAGCAAGAAAAACAAGATTAAGCAGCACCACGGCATTAGTCTTCATTTAAACTTGGCAAAGAAAGCAAATGTTTCTTTTCTGTTGGCTTCTCTCTGTGTGTTTTTTAAAGCAGTCCCAGGCTCAGCCAAGGAAAGGTGCCTGGACTGTTTAATGTTGGGGGATTAGAAGGGACAACACTTGTACACTCGCCAGAGCCCAGATAAGCAGCGAGTGCTTGGGTTAAGCAGGCAAGCATCTGCCTCCTGCAATATATACATTGTCCCAGTGAAAATAAACAGCTTCACACCTTTGGCTCAGAGAAGGACTTGAGCTTCTTCTGCATCCTCAACCTGCAGCCTCTCCACTCGAGGATGAGGGGTCAGAAGGGTGAAGGTTACTCGCAGTTCCCTTATTCCAAGTCTAAGGCTGGAAGCTTTCTGTCTCCTCTCACTCTGGGTAGAGTCTTTGCTGCTGCCCATCAGATCTGGTGTTGCTTCCTCGTGTTCACTGTGCCCAGAGCTGTTTCAGACAAACTCTGAGCACACACACTTTCTACCTGTGCTGGTTACGTACAAGCCACGACAAACGCACTAATTAGGAAAAATGCTAACTTGGAAACTGGGACCCTTTTTTAAGTGCTCAGCCACAAAGTACATAATCTGGAAAACCACACCTCAATTTAATACTGCCACCCCAGTCACTGGAAATCACAGAGCTGAAGACTCCAGCCGCACCACTTCAGTACCCACCACCTCCAGCCTGCTCCAAACTCCTCTCTGGTCCATCTCGATGCACAATTTGGAAGTGCAGTCTGCACCCCCAAAACCATGCCTCAGTCTAAATAGCTGAATTTAAAATTATATCATTAAGTTTGAAATTTCAACATACTTAGAGAGTTTTGATAACAACATTTTTGATTACATCCGTTGCCAGCTTCCTTCTACACCCTGACAGATTTAAAGTATACATTCCTATTTCATTCTGCAACAGAGATTAGTGGCAGGAACAGAAAACATCTTCTGTTCCAAAAAACCCTCAGGGTTTTCCTCCTTCTCTTGCATTTTATTAGAGGAGTCTCAAATCTCCATCAAGCTGCCATCCACTGACACTGCAAAGCATTTAAGGCAACAAACATCTGAGTGCTACACTGAAACACACCTTCCGAAAAAGCTCCTGAGAAGCAAAGAGATTTCCAAAGCTAACCCAAAGGTGAAAGCACTCCCCAGCAGGAACAGCCTTCAGCAAGCCTTATGAAAATTTGAGGCTACACTCGAGCGTATGGCACGCAGAGCCCTAATTCAAGAACTTTTGTGAACTCTTATTGTGGGGAAGGGGGGGGGAACAAAGGAAAACCACATGCTATTGTTTATTTTGACTCTGCAATACATTTAATCTACATGGAGTTGGAACATTACACAGCAAAACTCCTCAGCTCCCAGAAATTATGTACAGCCAACAGCAGCAAAGCCCATCCTCCAAAGGGAGAATGCCATTTTAAGTATGTTATCTTCACCCCACACAGCACAGAAACTCTCCAAAACGCAGCTGAAAGCTGCCACCAATGCTTCCAACCCCACACCCCAAGAGCATGGGATCAAGGCAAGGCTATTGGCATTCATGGCACAAGAAAAGCCAAAGCTGGGGACTTCCACCAACTTGACTTTGAGCTATCACAGCTTTTCTCAGTAAGACTGTGTCTGCCTGTGGGGGTCCCTGAGCAGGAGGAGCCCCAAGCATCTCACATCTTCTTTGAGGAGGAGCAGACCTTGATGCATTTAAAGCAGCAAGACCCAGCATATGAGCTCCAAAGAATTATTCCAGCGTATCCACAGGGATGATAACAGATCTCATTACAGGAATTCCACTGCTGTAGCTGCACACCTCCCTTCCAGCCTTGTATCCTACTGGAGGTGTGCTAACAAGGACTGCCCACGTGTCACTGAAGGCTTTTGGTGTCTGGCTCCAGGATACCCTCAAGCAGCTCCAGGCTCTCGTGGCTCTGCTGATGAGTTACAGCTCTGCCCTGGCACAACTGAAGAACCATCTTCCTAAACATGGTATTTCTGTTCAAAGCCACCAACTTGTGCCCAGTGAGTTCACTCCCCCAAGCCCAATATTCCAGCTCCTTTACACAACCTCTCCTGCACACAGAGCCCTCTGCCCCATGTTGGGGTACAGTCACTGCTGCCAAGGGACTGGAGCTGTGCAAGCTCACCCCGGGCAGGAGCCAGCATCAACACCCTCACCTACAGCCAGGAGAAGGTGCAGACAGGTGATGTCATGGCCAGAGCAGACAGGTGACATCACAGCCCCAGCAGCCCACAGGCACCTTCTCTCCATCCTGGTTTATCTCCTCCTGCACCTGGGAGCAGAGGCCTTTGGCACAGCCCCATCCTGGCCCTGTGCAGACACAGGTTTGCTGGGAGGTTTCAACAGGCTGAATGAAACGGTGAAGACAGACATTTTTCAGAGGGGGAGGGGAGGCACACACGTACTGAACAAATCATCTCTTTGGAGTGCTGACTCCTACTTGTTCTCAGTTATATTATTCACTCAAGGGTGGATTAATCCATCACTGCAAAGGAATCTCCTGATCTCAGAGATAAAGGCAACAAGTCATGCACTGACTGTCTGTGGATCCTCCTGGAAATGGCCAGCCTTTCTCATGGCCTTATTTGGGCCGATCTATCAGCTCTCAACTAACAACAAGCAAGAAAAAAAAAAAGGAAAGAAAAATTAAAAACTGAAAACATACCACCTGTCTACAGTAACTTCAAGTGCATTGATCTGGAGGCACCAGGGGATTTCAACTCCAAACAATCCCTGTTTGTTTCAGAAGGGGCCACATGCACTGTCCCCTTCCCTTGTTGTTATTCCCCAGGAGAACAGTCATCTGAGTCCTTACCTTCCAAACAGGCATGGAAAAAAGATTAATTTCTTGCAAGATTCTTTAGAGTGATGCCTTTTACCCAGATAAATGGTTTCTTTTACTCACTGGGGACTGGGAAACAAAACCCCCTGGGACCATCCCCCTGCAGGAGCATCTCCAGATAGAACAGGCTGCACTTGGACACAAGGTGCCTACACAGAATATAACAGCAATTCCAGGAGGTTGGACATCTCCAGCATGTCTGTGTTTCAACAGATGCCAGAGTGATTAGAGACATGCAGGATCTGTCTTTCACCTAAGATTAAGAGGAGCAGAGAAGCTCCCCACAGCTCCCCTCTGGCTGGAACTTGCAGCCCACCATGCCCAGGCCTCACCAGCACACAGAAGGTGAGCTGGCAGGGAATACTTCACAGGCAACACACCCCACAAACACCTTTGTAGAGACAAAACATCCTCAAACCCCTCCAAACATGTAGAGTTGCAGTGCTCAGCCTCTTTGCCAAGGCTGTTTCAGCAACAAGCTGCTCATGGCTCGAGCCTTTTAGTCCTTGTCTTGGCATTTTATAGGTTCACTGCAAAGAAAACCACAGGCTGCGAGGCAGAGCAAGGAAGGAAGCATTAAACTTCCCTTTGAATTAAACAAATAAGACTCAACCACTTGGTTCATTATCAGATTCAATGGTTGGAGTCTGCAGGGAAAGCTAAACAGCAGAACCCAGGGTATAAATCAAAGAGGTGGATCAGAGAGACAGGTGAGGCTGAGGGTGTGGCTTCACCTCTCAGCTCAGCCAAAGGGATGGTCTCCTTCTCCTTCCCCAGCACACTCAGCTCCCCTGCTCCAGCTCCCTCCTGCTGCCAAGCTGATGGCAATATCCCAGCCAAGCTGGTCTTGCTCACTCTGAGCTTTAGTGAGTTATTTTATTCATTTCCTATGCTATTTCTGTGAGCTGGACTGGTTCAACTGGGCATTTCCAGAGTCAGAGGATGGAGGGAGCTGGCCAGAAGCCCTCCCTCTCTGCAAGGTACCCACCCTTGGCTCAGCAGCAGTGAGCACACAGGATCAGGAGACAGCAAAGCCAATTTAGAAGCCAGTGCTGCCAAAAGTGGCCATTCCCCCCCACCCCCAACCCCCCAGGGCCTTCCCAGTCATCCAAGTGGAAGATTTAGCAGCTCTAACTGCGGGGCAAGATCCAAGAAAGTTTGGGGCTTGGGTATTTCTTTTTTTTTTTCTGAAGGGTTAGCTGGAGTCACTCCCCTGCGGCTGCTCCAGTGCTGGATTCCCTCAGCAGGGAAGAGGCAGGAATGTACCTGCCACCTCCTGCAGCAGCCAGTCCTCAGATGGAGCTGTAACCTGAAACTGCGCCCAAGGAGCTGGGGAGGGGGAAAAAAGGGGGGAAAAGGAAAAAAAAAATAGAGTCCCACCTGGCTAGAAGAGCCCTGAGATATCTCATATGTATGGAAAATGGGAAAACAACCTACCTTACATGATTGTTTTCCCTCCTGTTGAAAGACAGCAGATATTTCTCACACAGAAAGAACAAGTATGGGCTTAATGGAAATGGCAGGTGGTCTGGATGTACAAGGCTCAATCCCTTACTGGGCTGACTGAATGAGCATTTCCCCTAAAGTGATCACTGTCACTGGAGAATCATCATCCCCAGCAGAAAGGGAGAAGCAAGCTAGGGAACATAAATGGAAAACTTTGACACACTCAGCCCTGGAAGATGTACTGAGCCATCTACCAAGGAAATTACTGGAAGAACATTCAACTGAAAAAAGAGAACATACACACACACACAGAGGAAACTATCTAGTCTAGAAATTCTTGGGCCAGTGTAGTTGGAGACCTCCCACCAGCCAAAGTAATACAGCAAAGAGGTTTTTGCTGACTTTGTCAAAGACAAACATCATCCCAGAGCAAATGATGCAGGATAAGGGGACACACAATGGTAGGGTTTGCTCAGGGAGGCCTCTGAGTAAGCAGAAAGTGAGTAAGAAAGGGAAAACACCTGGAGAACTGACCAAGCATGAGCCCAAACAACAAAATAGGTCAAAATAGCAAAAACAGTGTACAGAGAACAGAGTTTGGTCCTCACATATAGGCTTGAAGAGTCAGGATTGCAAGGCAAGCTGCAAATTCCCATTTAAGGAGGAAATTTGTCCAGTTCCATTTGAAACAAGGTTTTTAGCTCAGTCTCACCCCAGCTACAGATAACTGGCTCTGAAGCTCCCCAGCCCACTGAAACACCAAAAACTAGAGAACTGACAGCAAACCACTGCAGTAAGGAGAAAGAAGCAGTACTCAGCTCAAGGGAGCCACTCACTAGTCAGCAGCTCATAAGCAAGGCAGGAGACAAAAACCTGACTCCACATACAAAGGGCAAGTTTACAGTATCAATTGATTTATACAAATGAGATGGTGCCTAACAAAAGGCATTCAGCAGGTTGCTGAGCTGTCGATGAAAGTGATTCCACAGAAAACATCACCTGAGATACCCAATCCCAGCAGGTTTGTGGGTGAAGACCTGCTCAGTCTCAGGGCTTCTGGTACTAAACCAAAGGTTTCAAAGCCTCATGGAAGCTCACCAAGAGGTTCACCACGTTTCCCTGTCATTTTGCATAGGGCTGTGCACCAAGACCACAGCACTGCAATGGAACCCCCCAAGAGTCACATCTGTGGACGTGGGGACAAGGAAGATGCAAAGCTGGAGGTTTTCCACCACAGGCTAAAAGGCCTGGCAGAAAGGAGGTAAAGGAACTCTTGGAGGAGGTGTGAAGAGTGGGTATGGTGGGGGATATGGGAAATCCAGGTGAAGTTCAATGCCTTTTCACACACAGAACTAGAAACAGCTCACATGACCTGCAGGGAACCTTTTCAATATAGTTAATTCTGTGTGCACATACAAACACTCAGAGATCAGCCCCTGAGCCACAGCTCCTCACACCCAGCCCTGCAAACAACCTGAAATCACAGCAGTTGGTCCTGTACACACCCAGTCACACCAACACCACCACCAACTGTATGGGAGAAGGTGCTGCTGACTGTCCCATCGCATCAGAAAACAACTTTATTCCCAAAATTATTTAATCATCACATGCTTCCCAGTTAGTTTTTTGGCACTGAGACTTCGCTGATCTTGCAGTTCATGGTAGTGCCTCATCTTGAGCACCCAGCAATTAATGCCCCTGGTCATGGTACACCCGAGGCCTCGTTAGGCAGAGCAGGTCTGCCATGGGACAGGCAGAGAGGGATTTATGAGATGCTGAACCCTGACGTGGCTGTGCACTCACAATCCATTGCTTTGCTTCCCCATTTCCACATCTGCAGAAGCAGTCTTTAAACAAGCCAGGGTATTTTTAAGCTCTGACAGTTAAAATCCTCAAGTGACATCACCTGAAGTCGGAGCACAGCTGCCTTATTCCTCTGGCACACCAGCAAGCCAAAGTAAGCAGGAGCCTCGTTTATGGGCTTACAGCACACCTTGAGATAATGAAAGCACTGGTGGGACTTGCCCTGCACAGACAGGCCTCTCCTTGCAAAGCTTTTCCTCCCCCCTCCTCAGTTTTGGGGGTAAAACCCAAAAACTTTAGCACCAGAGCAGCCCAGTGATCCAGGAGAGGGGGCACACAGGGGGGCCAGCCCAAACCCCACTGCCACTAATCCCGGGAACTTGGTGGCAAAGAACACAGAGCTGGTGTCCCACCAGAGAAAATGGATGAAAAATCCCCAAGACTGCATGAAGGATGGCAAAAACCAACCCCTCAAGCTACTTCCCGTGATGTACCCAAGCTTGCCCGCCCACACTTCACCTCACACACACGGGCACGGCTGTTTACGAGCACTCGGAGCAGCTTAAGGGTGTAAATCACATTAATCCCGGCGACAAAGCCACCGCGCTCATCCTCGGCTGAGTTACTAATCCCTCCACACCGCAGCAGTTCCCATCTCACTCCCTACCCCTTGAGGAGGAAAAAAAAAAAAAAAAGACCTTTTAACATAGGTAACTCAGTTGATCCCACCTTCTATCTGAGTTCAGCTTTCAACAGCTTTGAGCAACAGTCATGGGTCTCCCCACAAGCCTGAGGATTTTCTGGGATGCAGACCAAGCCAGTCAGAGGCTTCCCTCCTCTTATGGGAAGGGGAATACAGGTCAAAAATATTTATTTCTTTTTAATCACTCCATTACCAAGTTCTCCCCACAAGATAGGCTTGCAGCTGCTTCAAAAAAGCAGGGTTTGGTTTCAATGCGTTTGACTCATGCTCTCAACACCTATTTTAATTTGGTGGAACAAAAGCATGCTGGCTGTAATTAAGGCAAATAATATCAAGTTCAACAGAAAAGCGTCAAGGAATTGTGCCCGGGAAACGTTCACTGCAAATTTTTGGAATATAGAAGAAGCTGGCCGTCGCCCACAGCAACCACTACCACAAAAGCACTTTTTCTCCTTAAAGCAGCCACGGGCAGGCTGCACATCCCATAAATCCAACTGTCAAAACACCCGAGTCGTGGGAGATGAGGAGAAAAGCAAACGGGCTCCACACCGCTCGGCTGGGAGCACCAGCACCCCAGGATTACCTGCTTTGTTCAAGGAAAACGCCGGGCCACGAGGGATAAAACACCAGAGAACCAAAGCTTCGGTACGCTGCCGGTGCGTGGCTGGTGTTTGGGTTGGTAAATTGCATTTCTGGTGCATGTGTGAAAGATACAACTCACTGAGTAAACAGCCCTTCAGAGCTGACAGCTTTACAGCCGCAGGCTCGGCGCGACTGCTCCTTCCCAGAGGCAGCAAAGCAGTTGGGGAAAGCAGTAAAATAATAATTAAAAAGAAAAAGCTACATAAAGCCATCACATTTACCCTTTCACCAACCCTTTACGCAGTTACGAGGCGGGAGCAAAATAAACATTGCCTGTTTTCTGCCCGACAGTGTGTCACGGCTGAAAAACACGTCCCCTTTGGTTTAAAAAACATCGGTATTGGAAGCATGGGATAGACGACTGGAAAGTTCTTCCATTAGAAGTCAGGAACTATATAATTTATATTTGTTTTTGGCAAAGAGACAGACAAAGCAAGGAAAAGTAATTTAAAATTCACAAATCGCGTGGCTTTAAGAAGGTAGGCAGCTTAATGCAATAAAAATAATAATAACAGAGATAAGATGTCAGGATGCTTTACAGCCAGAGACCTCAGGCATCACACACCACCTCCTGCCTTAGGGAATGACTTTCCACCGCTCTAATTGCAGAGAAAAGTGACCTTACAGGTTAAAAACATTGAGATTAACCATTTTAAGGCGGTTAAGAGGCTGGGCGCGACCCCAAACCCATCCCCGACGGCACCTCCTTCAAGCAGAGCAGCGCTTAAATGACAAACAGAGCGGAGTGGAGGCGCGTTCCCTGCGAAATTAGACCATAAATCAGAGCCAGGCAGCTCAGAGGGCTCGTCCCGCTCCTCGGAGCGCCGTGCACCGGCTCAGCCCCGCGCACCGAGGGCACGGAGCGCAGAGCCC
>JANPWX010000398.1:0-14830 GCA_024734555.1 Trochalopteron elliotii
ATTTACAGTTATAAGGCTGGAAGTGGAGGGTTTAAAGTTTGGCTTTAGGAAATAAAAGTTCTGGTTTCAGCATGGTTATTTTCAGTGGAGGGGATTGGAAAAGGGAGGGCAGGGTGAAGGAAACTAACCCATGGATAGTTAAATGGCTGGGTTCTTCTTACTTTTATTCTCCTTTACATGACAGATAAAATTTTTACTGGACTTTCAAAGTGGGTGATTCAGCTTTTTTGAAGCTGAGTGTAAAACACATCCAAGTCTGAGCTGCTCCAGGTCACTCCTCACATTTTTTTCCTACTTCATTCACAGTTGAAAACCCCCTCTCTTCCATTTCCCACCACAACTTTTTCATGATTATCCATCACGTGCTCATTAAAGGGTTGCAGAGATGGGAGAAGCCAACTTAGAAAAACTCCTGAGCTCCAAAAATCATGGCTGGGCTGGGAATTAACACCTTGGGAGAGATCAAAGCAGCACTAAAGTTGCCAGGAGCCAAAGAGGACACAGGTACAACTGCAGAGGAATTCCCAGGTTGGCACGTGGAGACCAAGCTCTCCCCAGGCTCCAGGGGGAAGGCAGGACCTGAACTCACCCCTCTGGAGTTTACACCAAGATAATCCATTAAGCTGCTTATTTTCTGCTGCCTCATTCATAACACATCCTCTAAAGCCAAAGGAAAAAATAAGATGTAGGGGCAGGGAATAAAATAAAAGAGGCTGATTGCATTTAAGAATTTAAATCATTTTATTGCTTTACCTGCCATTAGGACAATCTATAACAAAAGGAATATAATATAATATATTAGCACATACAGTAAATCAGACTTATAGAGTCAGGTAACAATACAAAAATGGTCCTCTGGTTGACTATAGCTTCCTAGGGCAATAGACTTCATCAATTTGCTGAAGATAGACTAGCAAAAAATTACTTCTAAAGCCCTGAATGTTAGCTAAGGCAAAACTATGCCAATTGTGGTTTCAAACATATTGAAATTGCACACAAAGGTAAAGCTATAACTGTGTTTAATATTTAATTCAGACTTAGCTGATTTATCTTAAAATCTTGTAGGTAAAACTACAAAAGGGAGTAAACAGCAAGCTAAAAAGATGCAGTAGTGAAACTTGATTAGAAAGCCTTATATTAAAAAAATGTGCATTTTTTTTTTGTGGAGCTCTAACTGGTTTACACAGTTTTTGGTGCTTTAATGTAACACAAAGAACACATATGAAGAAAAAACCTGCAGAGTCAAAACTTAAGAAAAAAGTTTTACCAAAAAAAAAAAAAAAAAACCTAAAAGGAAGAAAAAAAAGAACCATAAAAAGGTAGCATTTGCTCATTCCTTAAGGACTCTGGCAGAAATCCTCTATTCAGCATCTCTTGAATAGAGAACTCAAACCACAAGCATTTCAATCCCCTTCTTGGGATTTCAGTTTCAGAAATACCCTGAAACCTTTTGTAAAGGCTTGATACCTTCAGCATTATTCTGCATCAATTAGCAGACTCTTCTTGATTCTCTCCATGCCTGGGAAAACGCTGGATTTGCATCCACTCCACCTCAGAAAGGAAATAAAACAAGGGCTCCATCCTTAAAGTAGTTGCACAACAAATGCCAAACTGCTTGCTGTCACTCCCAGATACAAACCTATACTACTTGATATAAATTACAGTTTAAAGGAAACCTTAAAAATTGCCTACAATTATTGAACCGTGGAATTCAGTAAAAACTTTTGGGAAGTCTTGGTGAGCACAGATTAATGGAACACAAAGCTGGGAAATACTGAAATACATTTAAGACTCCGCAACAGATTGAACTTGGAAAAATAAAAAAGGATGAAATGAGTGTGGTGGAAATTCCATAAGCAAGAAAAGAGAATGCACCTTTTGGCTTTGAACTAGATTCATAGTGAACCATCTTTAAAATGATGAACTGGCAGTTCTAAGAACTTAAAACAACTGAGTGTGGCAGGAAAGTTCAAACATTCAGTTTTTCTGCCTCACATTCTCTGTCAAGAATAATGGAGCTTTACAGACCAGCAATCTTGGACCTGCAACTGATCCTGCCCAAAACACTCAGCATTTATTTTCCCTGGTAACAAAGGGTCACTTGAACTGATGGTGATTTTTTAGAAGTCAACTGAGGATTAACAAAACAATTCACAGGGAAAATCAAATGTTCGCTTTCGACTTTTACACCAATCTAAGCACTCAAACAGTACTAACAGCTGGACAGCTGCACCACTCTTACACCAACCTAATGTACTAGAGATCAAAGTCAGGCATTTCATGTAGCATTTGGTTCTTGCCACTTGGAACAGGAAGAGTTTTAAATGGCAAAATCTATGGCTGGAGAAAGAACAAGTGAAAAAGATCAGTTGCGGCAAGTCAGCAAATGGATCAACAACTGCAGTAGTTCACCAGAACTATTAACCTGGAAAGCTTTTGATTTACACTTGACAAGAACAGAACTAAGCAATCTTAAACCAGCAGATACAGGAACAATTATACTGGTAAATTCCAACTGTGGCTTTCTTAGCAGCTGATGCCTCACAATTGAACCTAGGATTACAGTACCCAGAAAATGAAAATGAAACCCAGAAAACCCCAAGCCCCAAGAAGCTCAATTACAAGGGTAGCTCTCATGTGAAAAGAAATACAGCAGGTGATGACCACAGCCTTAAAATCTGTCCAATAATTTGAGAAACACCTTTAAAATAATTTTTTTCCCCTCCCTTTTACTGTCACCTCCTCAGCCTATGGCAATGGCATGGTGCCAGGAGGTCTCTCCCTCGCTGAAGCAAGGCTGCACTGGCCTGAGTTGGACACTGGTGCACAGAGAGAAGCAAACGTCTCCATTGAACTTTTTCTATTAATTTAATGGGACAGAGAGCACAGAAATAATATGCTCTAAATTAATGACAGTGCCATGATAAGCAGTTTATTTTTTTTTTCCCGTTTTTCTCTTTTTTTTTTCTTTTCTTTTTTTTTTGGTTTGTTTTTTGTTTGTTTTTTTTAACCGGACAGGAAGCTGCAAATGCCGGTGGCGATGTGGCTCTGCACAAGAGTGGGGGAAGGAAGCAGTCT
Organism: Trochalopteron elliotii; assembly: GCA_024734555.1. NCBI lineage: Eukaryota > Metazoa > Chordata > Aves > Passeriformes > Leiothrichidae > Trochalopteron > Trochalopteron elliotii. The sequence goes on from JANPWX010000398.1 coordinate 3,079, forward strand.
GCATTTTGTGAAGCATGGCTTGGACAAGGGAGGAGAAGTTTCAGACAGACAGTGATACAAAACTGTTGTACTGCTGGATGTTCCTCTTGAGGATATCCGAGCAGGGCCCCAGCACACGCTCGAAGCGGGGCCGGTCCAGCTTCACACATTTCAAGGGGCCACGAGCCACGACGGTGGCGGCACGAGGACGGTTCATCAGCAGAGCAATCTCACCTGGGAGGGCACAAACAGGCAACAGAGTTACCAATCAGTAGGAAAAACAGGCAAAGAAATGAGCCTTCTCCACTTTAAACTGCAGAGAAGGTAATTCAGGCTTTAGGGAACATGAACCTAGTAATTACATTAAAAGCAACTGTAAAAGCAGTTTAAAAAAAAAAAGCCTACTCGATGATTTTGTTATTAAAAAGCCTGCCCACATTCAAGTCTCTCTGAATATAAAGCCTAAAAGATTTTCAGTGCTGTGTGTGTTTGTGGAAAGGTAATGTTTCAATTTACGGTGTAATTTTCCTAGCCAACAAGTATTTATTTTTCTAATAGTACTGTTCAATTCTGGTGTTTCTAGGAAACTCAGGACAACAAGAGCACGGTTTTGAAGTAAACAAACAAATAAAACATTCATGCACCAGTCAGAAGCCTCTGACCCACTGCTGGCTGGCCAGAATCAAGACTGACTTTGTCATGGGACTGTGGAAAATGAGCATTTTCAAGTCTCACTGGATCCCCATTTCTTAAGTTTTGCACAAACATGCCAAAAGCTTTGTTTCAACTGCTGAACAACGTATTTGGAAATGAAGTTTTCAGCAAGCCCCTGTTATCAGCAACAGAAACAACTCCTAACATTCCTACAAACATGGAAGAAACCAAAGCAGCAGCTTTGTTTGCTTGGTTTTGGACAGGAGCTCTTTCCATGTTCAGGACTGAGGAAAGAACTCTGTGTTACTTGGAGAACACTTTTGCCTGCATTATCAGAAGGGATGCTCAAAAGAAATGAGGAAAACTTTTCCTCTGTGCCCAATTAAAACTCCAGAAATCAGCAGCCTCCAAAAGAGAGGCTTGCTAAAGAACAAGGAGGTTCTAAGGGAGAGTTAAAGGAAAGGTCTGCAGCACCTGAACACAATGACTGTGATTATATTTAGTTTTAGAGTGGGGAACACAACAGAACACAGAGGGAGATATTAGAAAATATGAAATGACACAGAATGAAGTCTAGCCCTAGATCCTGAGCCAAGCAGGCTGTTGGGCAGAGCCCATGCACTCGAGTCCATCCCAGTTCACACCCTGCAACAGAGGATTTGCTGCTTACATCATCTACAAAGCTGAAAACCTGGACAACCAAAAGGTTTCAGCAAGAGGCAAGAGAGGAGCTAGCTAAAACATGAGAAAAATGTTAGGGGATTTGAGAGGGAGAGGGCTGTATTTAACCATTAAACAGCAGGTTCAGACCAGGTTTCTTTCTGACCTGGAGAACAGAAGGCCAAGGAAGGAATTTTTTTTATCTTACTGCTGTCTTCAGCTGTGTAGTGAGTGACTACAAAGACAAACCCAGGCTGCACAGGGAAAGACAGAGAGAAAGCAACAGGTTGCAGAACAGGAAATTCTTGTCAGGCTTGAAGGAAAAAACCTCTCCACAACAAGGCTGGTTAGACAGAGGAACAACCTGCCCAGAGAGGCTGTCAGATCTCCATCCCTGGAGACACAGCAAACTCAACTGGACACAGCCCTGAGGAACAGGATGTCATTTCAAATTCAGCTCTGCTCATGGCAGGGAGGACAGGCTAAATCTTTTTTTTTTTTTTTTTACAGTAAAGTAGTGTGGAAGGATCACATCCTGTGTGCACACCTGAGTGCCAAGTGACTCTGATACTCACCCAGCACTGAGAGCAACCACAGGAGTCCAAAACAGTAATTAAACAAATCCATCTCATCTCCACCACTGACACAGCACAGACAAAATGGTGACAGGGGTGTCTGTAGCCACAGCTGCCACAACATAACTCACCAAAGTAATCAGAAGGTCCCAGTCTGCCCACTTCAACAAATTCCTCATTTTCTGACCGGCGCTGTAGCACTGCAGCTGTGCCCTTCAATAAATGACAGCAGTCACACAAGTGCAATTCCCAGCATCACTCCAAACACTGAATTTCACACACAATCAGCTGCTTTGCAGAAATAACTGTTATGATGCCTCAGTTAAAAAAACACTTCACAGTCCTTGCACAGTTCACCTGACTGCTGTAAAAGAACAACTGCTCCTCCCCTCTCTAAGCATAAAACATCTTGACCATTTACATATCCACAGCAGTGACTTCTTCCTGGTTTTCCTCATAACAGAAGGAGTATTATAGTATGACTAGCGAAAAACTCAGAAAAAAAGCAAACCACCAGACAGAAGACAATGACAACACTACTAAGGCATTACCAGCTATCTAGAACAGGACTCTACTCTCAAAAAGATAAACTGCTTTCTGTCAGAAACTTGTTATTTTTTTCCTGGAAGTATCATTTGTGACAACAGCAAAACTAAAACCAGCAAGATGGTGTTTCTTTAGGGATTCCTCTAGAAGTACATTCTTATGTTTTGTTCTTCTCCAAGTGCCTGCTTAGGGCCACAATTAAAAGAAGTCAAGTTCTGAGCTTTTAATTTTGAGCTTGCTTACCTCCAAGATAATGAAGAACTCATCTCCTGGCTCTCCCTGGACCACAATCTTCTGGCCATCCTCAAACTGTACCGGTTCCAAGGCATCAGCCACAGTGAGACGTTCCCACTTGTCCAGAGATTCTATGGAGTTAAGAATTCACTTCATTACTGGAGTGTCTTCTCAAGGCACAAATTACACCTTTTTCTCTGTATTTGCACAGGGGTCAGTGTATTTCTGGCTGCATCTGTGCATCAGTGATCAAGACCTGAATTAGAGCTATTCTGATGCAGAGAAGCAGTTGTGATGAATTACCACAACAGCCTGTAATCATCATAATGCTGGGTAACAGCTTCATTACAATGTGGCAATTGACTCCACTCCAGAACAAAAATCTTCTCACTTACCCAATATAGATACTTTACTAAGGAATTTCTCATACATATTTCTCTTTCTCAAAGTATTTCCCTATAAAAAAAAAGGAAAGGACACACAGTAAGTTTTCTTTCTACTCCAAATAAAACTCCAGACACAAACAAATTTGACCAGGCACACAGTGTTCTGTCTCACAGACCCCAAACCCACAAGATGAAATGTTTTGAAATTGAGTTGTCTCAGTAATATTCCAGTTGAGCAACATTCCTAAAGCACTCAGCATTTACTGCAGCCTTATTAAACTCTCAGCTCAGTTTAATACTGGCATTGTTTTGCTCACTAATGCATGATTCCCCCCTTGCCCTGTGCCTGAGAGATGCACGTTGAGTAATCAGCTTTCTGATTACTGAAGAGATAGCAGGATTTGGAATAAATAACTCCAGCAAAGGACAGGCACAAGGACAGACACCCAGGACACATAACCCCCAAAGCATAAACCAGGGTTTTGAGGGATACTTGCCATCAGGATCCTTCTGTAGCTGTCCCTGTCAATGCCCCACAACTTGACGTTGGTCTTGGCTTTGACGGTGGCGGCTCGGGGGGTGCCGTAGATGAGGGCGAGCTCTCCAAAGCTCCCACCCTCACCCACACTGGTGGCCCACTCACTGTTCACGTAAACCTGCAAGGCAGAGCATGGTCAGACACTCCCCAGCTTCCTGCTGCCCTCTATTCCCTTGGGAATAAAAGGGAATTCTCACATCTGTACTGAGGTGGATCATTTCGGGGTTTTATCAACGGTTTCAACCCCAGCGCAATTTGTATTTTCACTGACAAAGGGATTCTTTTCTACATCTCCTGTACATCTACCCATTCTACATCTCTCTACACACACAGACTCCTGAGAAATAACATCTCAACAAGGTCTGGGTCATAAGGAGCTATGGATTAGCTGGGCTGGAAAATAAGAAATCTGGTTGTTCTTAAAGCTTGCCCCACACCTCAACTCCACCCTGCACGCCTAAAACATCTGTATTGTGTCCAAATCATTTATTTGAAACTCAGTCTGTGCAGCCAGACCGAGCTGTTAAGGAGCAAAATAAACTTCTATAAGAAAGAACTTAAAATGAGAAAAGCTGCTAAAGGTAGGGTGTGTAGAAGAGGCCTACAAATATCAGAGTATTCTTCTGCCAGGAATGAACATATCATTAATAAACTACCAGGAATGCTTACATCCATTTCTCCTTGATCAACAACATAGAAGTTATCACCTTCATCACCTAAAGAAGAGAAAAAAAAGAAATTGAATATACATTAAACTGAATATACAAAGAAAGAACTGTCACTTCTGCCAACTTTGATGTTTAGACTCCAACAAGGCTGACAAATTTTTGCACAGTTTGCAGGGTGAAACATCACATTTTGCTGATTTCACACTCCTCTCAGCCCCATGAAAGGGGACACCTACTGGTACCCAGGAGATCAGCAGCAATTCCAGGATTACTGGAAAGGCGAACCAGATCCATAAATTGACATAACATTTCTACAGAGTCATCAAAGGACAATATTCCCAACAGAAAATCTCTTCAAGGAAGCCACATCCTCCTCCAGGGACTCCAACTACGCATTTCAATATGAAGCGCGTCAGGGAACACAACAAGAAATTGTGTGGCTGCAGTGACTCTGCTTTTATATTAAAAAATAAACACAAACTAAGAGAACTAGAGCAGAGGCAGCTCCCCATCCCCAAATGATTCCCCAGAGCAAACACTGGCACTTGCCTTGCTGGATGACAGTCTCTCCTGCAATGTAAGTGACGGGGAACATCGCATCGAAGATGTCACTGAAGGAGAGGACACCAAAATCAGACACAAACCTGCACAACTCCACACATCTGTACCCTCAACCCATCAATGCTTCTCCTGCAGCTCTGTGGTTCCACTGACCACTGCAGATTTGTGACACATTTAGTCCTCCTGAAGCCTGCACTTCCACAAACCTTAACCCCACAAAGATTTCCTCCTACCTCCTCTCATTATCATCAAGATGGGTAAACAGCACGTTCTTCTCGATTGCTTTTGCCAAAGCAGCCATGGTTTTATAATCTTTTGGAATAACCTAGGAGAGAAATCAGAGAAGGCAAAAGTTAATTTTTGTCATGACAAATTTCTGCATTTCCCATGGTAAATAAACAACTTAAATTATTACAAAACACTGACCGAGTTTTTCCATTTTCTTTCAAGCACTATAAATACAACCCCAAATATAGTCAATGCTTACAGACAGTTTGAACACAAGGAAAATATAATCTTATATTACTTTATGCAACTGAAAAGCATAATTCCTTGCTCAGTTTGTAAGGTTTTTTTGCAAGAGGACAAATACCTGTTCAACCTGTGCTTTCCTGGGAACAGCAGCAAGCCTGCTCTGCCATTAGGCCAAATGTTATTGCAGCTGCCAAATAACTGGAAGCACATTATATATATCTAAATATATGCACATCTCTAAATATACATGACTTCAAAGGGAACAGGTCTAAGTAATGCATGAATGGTTTAATTGCATGATGGGTTATTCTGTCCTCAGTTAAACAGCCACACATACACGGGTCTGCTTTTTACAGCAATTAGGACATAACAGGCTCCAGGAGCTTGACAGATAGAGGGATAGAAGGTGGGTTCAGATAAAATCCTGGAGTGTGGATGTAATTTTGAGCAAGGTTTTAGAGTCAGAGCACCTTTCTAACATAAGAGGCAGCATCCTCTTCTGTGTAGACTTCTGCACTGATGGCCCCACGTCGTGATCGATATTTGACCACAGGGTTGAGGGGAGGAGGAGGGGAGATCTCGTCCTCCCGGGAGTCGGAGCGAGAGCCAGACTTCAGCTGATTCAACAACTGCTTTGTTTCCTCCTAAACAGGAAGGAAGAAGTGTTTGTGTCACATAATCCAAAAGGGAAAAAAAAAAGCAGTCATGTATCATGTTCCAGCCCAGCCTGCCAACACCAGGGAGCTTCCTGTGTACCATTATTCCCACATTAAGGCAAACAGGAGACTGCAGCATCCCAGATCAAAGGCATTTCGAACAAACACGTGGTAGATGTGCCTTTCATTCCTACACCAGACACATCACAATGGGGTTTATTTTACTGAGTTATCCTTCATTTATTAAACTATTAGTGTAAACAAGCTGATTCTGGTTTCTGCCAGTGTATTCAACAGGTGATGAGGACGTTCCTCAAATGCTGAAGGCATTTTCCCAGCTGCAAACCCCCAGTTCCTCCCCTCAGCTTCAGGTGTCAAAGCTTTTTTGGAGTTGAAAGACAGAGGAGCAATTCCTCAGCAATCTGTGTTACATGAGAAGCTTTTGAAAGAGGTCCAGTCATGGACCCACTTGATACTGATTAACCAACATTTATTTTAGGAGAAAGAAACATGAACACTGCTTTCAAAAAGAGCTGGAGGAAGGATGCTGGAGGCCAAAGGGGGATTTTTTTATGCAAACCACCTGCAAACCTTGCACAAGGTTATTTGTTTTCCATATTTCCCTCAGTTACTTATTGTGTTGTAGTGATACTGTACAAGACCAGGGTACTTACAATAACACAAATGCTAATTAACTTGCCACACAGAAATTTGATTCTGTGAAAGATTCACCTCAATCAACTAAAATCAGATTAAAAACAAACCAGCCAACCCTGGAGTCAGAGCACTGACATCGTAACAGCTCAAATGACTTTTCCAGCATTAGGAAACAGAGGTTTGGGACATTCTGTAAAAGAACAAGGCCTCATCTGTTCTCCCAGAGCTCCAGCCCTTGTGAAAGCTGGGTTTGTCCCAGTGTCCTTGATCCCAGCTGGGCAGTGAGGCTCTGGATGACAACACCAGCCTGAGGGAAGGGCCATGGGATAACCATTCCTGGGAGTTTCCATTCCCCCTCTCCTCCCAGAGCCAAGGAGCTCCAATGCCTCACCTTTCACTTCCTGCTCTTCTCCCATTGATAAAATGGTGCCACATTTCCCAGCCATGGCAGCAAAATGTATTTAAAACTCCTTTCTGTCCTCTGATTTTAGAGGGAACAAGTCTCAACAGAGATGAAATAAAAATAGCCTGAGCAGTAATAAGTGTTTGGTGTAAAGTGCCTCACCATCAACCACAGAACATGTTTGTTCACATACAAAATACTTAAGGCATTAAAAAAGACACTTTTTAAATAAGTGAACACCAGCTGCTGGGTTTTTTCCAGTATCACATAAAATATTAAATATTGTGATCAGAAATTGAAGCACTTCAGCAGCATTTAGAGAGGCAGTTGTTATCAAAACACTCTTCAAGAGACTCCTCAGGGCAATGCCCCACTCAGGGAGAAGGAAACTGCATTAACACAAAAAAATATAACTGGTAACTTCTGTCTGACCCAAAATTTAATATTAACTTTTTTTTTAGTATAATGAGGTAGAGGATGGACACAGAAACAAGTCATGAGTGGGTAAAATAATGTATTAATTTAAAATACACCAATTATTCCAAATAGTCCATACACACACTCACCAAGAAGATTCTCCCTGAGATAAATCACAGAACAGAACCATAGAACGGGGTTAAAAAAGACCTCCAAGATCATCAGCTCCAAACATCACTATGTCAACTAAACCATAAATCTCCAGATATTCATATTACACACTGCCAGACAACCCTCTGCCATGACATCCTATAATGTGTTTTCACCTCTTTAACAGATACCTTTTACAATTTCTGACACTAAACCCCATTTATTAAACCAAGAGATCAGAGAAAAATTACAGTAGGACCTAAAGAAAGAGTGGCAGTTGTTATTCTCAGACACCTTTGGATTTAGCCAGTGTTTATGAGGAAAATGTGCTTGTTCAAGTCTGGAGGCTCCTCACATTAAACACATAATGGATAAAGACACTCAGATTGCTCTGTACTCATCAGCACAAACATTCCCAGGATTTGAGAAAGATTTAGGAATAAAGTTCATCTACTTATTACATCTAAGTGTTGATCTTTGTCTTTCAGCTGATGAGGCAGTTCAGTTTTCAGTGTCAGTCACAAACTGCAAGCCTTATTTTTCCTGACAAATAACAAATGTTTATTGAGTCCATTTCAATTATTACAAGTACTACTGAAGTGATGACACTTCACATACTCAGATTTAAGTCTATCAACTACTGAAGAAGACCTTTACAATTTCAGAATTATGGTGTACACTGTAAAACCTGCTAATTGTCATTGCACCAGACACAGTCTCAGCTTCTTCTGGTTAATTAGTATTTAATTTATATCATATTTTAAAAATTTAAAGATTCAGAAGCTATAAAAGCATTTTTTTAAAAAAGCTCTGCCATAAATTCACAATTGCACAGTATAGTCTCCTAAAGAAGCTTGTTTTGCAAAAGAAACATTTAGGAAAATGGGAAAATATTTAGGGATCTGAGCAGGGCAGGTGATGGGGAACAGGAACAGTCACTACAAGTCCATCACACTAATTCCAGCTTTCTATAAAGCCTGATGTGCACAGAACTGCATCACACACAGTATTTCAAGCATGCACTTATTCCAGAGGACAGTCATGTCCAAGAGGCAGGATTCCTCTGGCTGCAATAATGATCCCTACATTAAATTTCCATAGCTCAAGCTGCATTACACAGCCCAGCCCAGTGCTGGAGAGCTGTTACAGCTTTTAGCAGGTATTGGTATTACCAGACATGTTTGCACAGCAAAGAGAACAGAGGCCTTAGCACACCACAAACAGATAAAATAAAACCATTTATACAATCAATGAGTAGTAATTAGGTTCAGCTAACAGCTTTCATAACCCAGAAGAGGAGATTTGAATTCCTATAGTAGCTGTAACCAACTCGGAGGCAGCGATTTTCATGTTTCTGAACAGAAATTCTAAAGCATGTTTAAATTTCTTCAACATATTTTAATAACATGCCAGTGAATCAGCTCTGTTTGTGTGCAGTGGAAGAGACGACTTGTCAAGAGAATGAGAGAGAAAATAGCAAGCTCACTTCAGCTTTCAATAGTGTTCCTTCAAAAAATCCATCTTCTAAAAAAACTTGAGGTGAGACACAGTCAGAGAGAAGAAAATTTAGGAAGTACATTGAAAAGTTGCTCTGCTTTATTACAGATGTAGAAGACAGGATTTGGGGAGGTGAAGCAGAGTGAGTTTCAGGCATTTTTGCTGTAGCAGAGCAGAGGATTGGGCTGGAGCTGGTTAATAACATTACTGAGCATTTGTGCTCTCCAGAGAAGGATGTCAGGAGTTTCCTGCCCAGCACAGGATGTTCACAGCTCTGTCACCTGAGAGCTGTGCAGGTACCACATTACCTGGGAAATGGAATGGAATATAATATACCAAGCTGAGGGGGGAAACCACCCAGAGGAACCTGCAGCAAGTTTTAAATCCTAGGAGGCAAGAAAAGAAAAATGCTCCAGTTTCACTTGTAGCTACAGCTGCACTAGAGGGCACTTGGAACCCATGAGAAAAGACCCTGACCAAAACTGTGAGAGCAAATTTAAGGGAAAAAACATTACCTAACCAGTTTTATTTTCAGCTTCAGTGTAGGCTGACCGAGTACACAGAGAGCCAATCTGCACCAGAATAAAATCATCAACTTATTCAATTCTGACATTCATGTCATTAAATTCAGAGCTGGACTTGTTATCTTGCTAAAAAAAACAAATTAACTTCCTAAATGCTGCATGTTGACCATAAATCCACTCCACAAAAGCACCCAAATAATCCCATTTTATATCCCCACATATGGTTTGGTTTAGGATTTATTCTAAGCACAGTAATGCAGTTTATTTGGTAAAATTTTGTGTATGGGTACCTGTGGTGATGTTTTAAAATTCCCAACCTAGCAGTACTTCAAAACTCAAGAATCCAGGGAGGGGAAGGAGTCATTGTACCAGGCAGGAACAAGGGATTTTAAAGAACCTCATTATTCTCAGGTTTGCTGCTGATACACACACACACACACAAAAAAAGTCAGAGCTCTTTGTTTCATAAGCAAAATGTTTCCCAAATAAATTATGAGTTATAGCAGGTAGTCTGCACCCCTTGGTCATTTTTTAGTACTTATCCTGAACACTTCCATTAAAATACAATTTCCACCAGACATATTTATGATCTCCAGTGTTAATTTCCTTCTTCTTTGTATCAGCAATTAGTAACTCACTAGAACAAAAAAATAAGATAAATATCTAACTGCCCTATACAAGTACTGAGAGCAGCACGTGCAAACTGCTGCACAGGGTCACAGCTGCATCATTTACTAATTCCATGTTCTGAGTACAGTTGCATCCAACCTTTCCTTTGAATAAGCCTGTAATCTTCCCATTCCCACTGCAGCTCCTTCTCCTACCTGCTCAGATATCAATAAACAAAATTAACAGGTTAGAAGGGTGCGAAATCACTGTTTCAGCTCTGAAAGCTTTCCATTCCCAAGATCCCAGAATGCTTCCAACAAGAACAAAAACACCAAAGGGACCTCAGGACAAACACAGGAGGGACACCAACACTAAACTCCCAGGAGAAAGCAGAAACAGGCTCACCCTTCCAGAGATCTGCAATGCAAATACTTCCATCTGACTCCAGCCAGGCCTGGATAATACCACTGGCACCACTTCTGTGCTCTGCCCACATTACTGGAGATCAATATAAGAATCCAAATGCCCTCATCAGCGACCAGCAAGGTCAAACTCCACAGTTCTCCAGCTCCAGACACATCCATGTTTGCTGTGTATCAGCTTCCATGAGTAAGCACTGAACTGGGATCCCAGCTGGATAAGTCTCCTGGTCACCCTATGTTCTGTCCTACAGGCTTTGGTATGACAGAGCTGCACAAGCTACTGGAAAACAGGATCTGTTTTCCAAAAGCACCACTTCCATTTTCAAACAGTCAACACAACTGGTCAAATCTGCAGCTCAGCTCCTAAAGGACAAAGATACATTTAAATATAAGTTGTTCCACCCTCCTTCCCTCCCATTCTGTATTTTTACCTTCTCCAACCTCTCAAAGTACTCTCTGATGAATCCCATGGGTCTCTCAGGTCTCACAGTGCACAGCTGTACAATGCAATCCTTCAGCAGCTGCTGGATGTTGTGTTTTTGGATGTAAAGTTCACATTCCCGGAGGCTCCGCTCCTCCTCACTGCTGCTGCTGCTGGAAGCTGCCATTGCTGAAGGCAAGAGAAGGAGAAGGTTAAATAATAACTAACTAATGGAAACAAAGATGCTGCTGCCTAAAAACAAAGATATGCTGCATTATCTTATTGATACCACAGCAAAAAAATAACCACCTTTAGCTACCAGAGCAGTAACTAAGCTAAAGAAAATGCTGTGAACTTATTTAGCACCTGGAAAGAAATCAGAAATCAAAACTCTGGGGGTTCTACAGCCACAGGCAGAAAAGGAAAAGCATTTGGCTGAGCTGACAAAGCTTCAACAACCCAAGCCAGGGAAGATTCCACCTGAACTTCCTGCTGCTCAGCTGAGGATTTTGTAGGACTGGAGGCTCCTGTCAGGAGCTGCATGGTCTGTGTGGGGTGATGGGGATGGACGATGGCCAGGAGAGAGGTGGGTGGGAGCTGGAAATGTGAGAGGCCAAGCACGAGCAGCATTCGGAAGTGAAACATGTTCAGGGTGAAGCCAAAGCCAAAATGTCAGGGCAGACTCTGCTGGCGGAAATCATGGATTACAGCATCACTCCCA
>JANPWX010000398.1:29664-54660 GCA_024734555.1 Trochalopteron elliotii
GGGGGGGTGATAGCGGCCGGGCCGCGCCGGGCGGGGTTGATCCAACCCCGCGGCCCGGAGCGGGGCCGGTCCCAGCGCCTCCGTGGCGCGACAGATCCCCACAGGGATGGCCCCGGTGGGACCCACCCTGCACTGTACACACACACGGGCCGTGGTCGGGGGGATGTCTCCTGTAGAACCTCCCTCCACGGCACACACACGGGCCGTGGTCGGGCTGCTTCATCCCAACTGGAGCGGCCCCGGCCCCGGCCGCCCCTGCGGGCGCAACCGGCTGTCAGTGAACACCCACCGAGGCCTGGGGAAGGCAGAATTCAGAGCGATCGCCGGGCTTTGCCTCCCCCGCAGCTCGGGAAGCGCTCGGGGATGGTCAGAGCGGCGGCGTTCTCCCGGGGCTTTGTCTGCGGAGCGCTCTGTGGCCGCTTGGGAGGTGGCGGCGTTGCCCAGGGCCACCAGAACCCCCCCCGGAGGCTCTCGATGCCAGAGCACCGCCCCACCCGGGATAACAGCCGCCTTCCTTGGAGCCTCTCAGCCTCGCTAACCTGTGGTTTACCTGCTCCAATTTAAGAACCGTTCCCAACCGGGACAACAAAAATGCTCCCGGAGCAGCGAGCCGCACACGGATGTGGCAGCCGTAGCCCGGAGCCAGGATCGGCCCAGATCGTGGGGAATGAGATAAGGATCAGAGATATCAGCCTCAGTCACACCTGGAAATGCCGTTTCCTTTGCATGAGTGTGCCCGAACAAAGGGCGCTTTGAGGGATGTGGATGTGCTGCTGATGTCAACCTGCTGGTCACTGCCACCAGTACAAATGCTGTGCGTTGCTATTGTGGGCTGGCTGCTAGTTTAAGACTTAGATCTTGCTGCTTACTACAGCTGGAACTGGGCAAGGGACAGCTTGACAAGACTCTGCCCACTGCCCTTAACAGTGAGAGCAAAGACTTCACAGCCTGGATAAGTCACTGTGTCAGTACAGGTGGATCAGCCCCTGGCTTAGGAAACAGCCCCTTCTGTGTCCCACGGGTCCTGTCTGCATCCTCCCGGCTAGATCTGTGCCTGTTTCTTCCTCCAGCACCACAGGGCCATAGGGGAGGATGAGTTTGCTCTCTCAGAGGGATACTGGCCTTCTGTAGGCTGCAACAGCCTCAGATGGAAAACTGGATTCCTGAGCTTGTTACTCTGTATTATTTAGGTTGGAAACTGAAGTTGTGCCAAGAGCTACTCATTTCCCCAGTGTCAGTGTTTAACCCCAGCCAACTCCTCGCTCAGTGAGGTGGAAAGAGAACCAAAAGGGTAAAAGTGAGAATGGGCTGAGATAAAGGCAGTTTAATAATTACAGCAAAAGCCACACATGCAAGCAAAGCAGAACAAGGAATTCATTCCCCACTTCCCATGGCAGGCAGGGGCTCAGCCATCCCCAGGACAGCAGGGCTGCATCACACAGCAGGGAGGACAAAGGCCACCACTCCGAATATCCTCCCATTCCTCCTTCTTTCCCCCTCTTTATCCCCTGAGCCTGGCACTGGATGGCCTGGGATGTCCCTGGGGGCAGCTGTCCTGGCTGTGTCCCTTGTGCCCTCCCAGCCTCCTCACTGGAGGGGTGAGGAGCAGAAAAAGCCTTGACTGTGTAAGCACAGCTCAGCAATAACAAAAACATCCCCAGGTTATCAACCCTGTGTTCAGCACAAAGCCACACACAGCCCCACATGAGCTAATGAGGCAAAAAATCCCCATCCCAGTCCAAACCAGTCCCTGCAGGGACTCTTGCTGTCACCTGGAGGGCTTCAGCTCTGAACCATCAGGCTTTTGCTTTGTCTTTGCAGCTCCCTGGCAATTGGAACCACAACTGGATACAGACTTTTCTCCTTAAGTTCTGTGGAGCAACTGGACCAGGTCCATGAAAGCAGTAAGTCTCCTGTTTCCCTGGGGAGGAATATTGACCAGCAGTACCTTAAATCTGTGGGAGTCCTTCACCTTTGTTAGATCCCAGCTCCTTTTCCACTGCTGTCATCCTGACAGCAGCAGTTTGTGCTGCAGCCCAGCATTTAGAAGCAGTTTCTCACTAGAATGTTTCAGGTACACAGGCAGCAGCCCACAGGCTTCCAGCACAGCTGCTGGATAACTCCCAGGCTTTTAATCCAGTGTGGTATTTACAAGCAAGATGTTTTTAACAGGTTTTCCATGTAAAGAAGGTCATTCCCAGCAGGCCTGCAGCTCTTAGCTGTGCTCACAGCAGCCTGCAACACACACTGAGCAGCCCAAAACAAGCCTGGCCTCATGGAGCAGGGATTCCAGGCTGCTTCAGGCCAGAAGTGCTTCAGCTGAGATGCACTGAAGATAACACTTCCCAGCTGGATGTGTTCATCCAGTGGATGTGTTCTCCTGTGGCTGCCGAAGGAGCCTCAGCAGTCAGACACAGCTGCCTCATCTGGAGCAGAGTTCAGGCTCCTTTCCCAGAGTCAGGCAAAGGGAAACAGGTCCCTGCTGGTGACACACTCGGGGTGATGGGCTGAGGCACAGCCAGGCCCACATGACAGTTGTGGGGCAGCCTTTGTTCCTCCAACACAGCCCAGCCCAAACTGAGCATCACTCAGGGCTGGGCACGCTGAAAATTGCAGTCTGTGGGGATTTAGGTGCAGGGCCTCCAGGACCATTGCACTGGTGCCTGCTCCACACAGCAGGAATCATCCCAAACAGTCACTGCAAGACACAGCAGCCACTGTTTGCCTCCCCAGGGAGGCTGGCAGAAACCAGACACTACACGGGAGAAGCAGCAAGCCACAGCCAGCTCCTGCCTTACCTCACTACACCCCTCACATTCCCCAGGAAACTCCCTGCCCAAAGTGAGGGCACTCCTCCCTTTATATCCCCTTCCCAAGGATCTAGTGCAGCTGGAGAGCCTGAGGATTAGCTTCAGCCAGGAGAGACAGGCAGAGCAGCACTGTCAAAGAGAACTGGCTCCATTTCTGCCTTCAGGGGGAGGTTCTTCAATCCCTTCCTGCTCTGACCTAATTGCTTTGTGCCAGGCATGAGAAGTTTTTCACAAAAATGATGCTGAACACCTTAGCACAGAGCCTTCCAACCCCATCCCCTCCTGAGCTGAGTCTTGTTGCTGCAGTCACACCAAGCTGAAGGCTCTGCCTTGCTCTCCCTGTGTGCCCAGATGAAATCCCAGATGTTTACATCGTGGAGCGTCTGTTCTCCAGCAGCCTTGTGGTTGTGGTCAGCCATGCCAAGCCACAGCAAATGAATGTCTACCACTTCAAGAAAGGGACAGAGATCTGCAACTACAGCTATTCCACTAAAATCCTGTCCATCCGGCTGAACCGGCAGGTGAGGGGGGTTATCCAGAGTTAGCCCACTCTGCCTCTTTGCTGCTTGTGCCTTTCCAGCTGGGAGCAGCCTGGGGAGGTTTGCAGGGAGGCTGGGAGTGGGGTTGGAGGGGTGGGTATGGGTTTTACCCACATTTCTGAGGGCCAGCCTGGTAGAAACATGGTTAATGTTAATTAGCGAGGCGGCACGATCGAGTGTGCCTTGAAAAATCAAAAAGGTTTCAATAAAGAAGAAAAATAATACAAAAAACAAAGCTGAGCACAGCACAGAGACAAATCTCCTGCTTGCTGCAACACCTCAAAAAGCATGGAGTTTCTTTGTTCTCTCTCTTTAGTACTTAACAGCCTTAGGTGGGCTTTTGGCCCTTGGCCCTGTGAGAGTAACAGCAAACTGTGAGTTACATTCTCAGAGTCCAATCCACACTTCTGTGCTGGCTCCGAGCCCATTACAATGAGAAACCCAAAGAACTTTCTAGGTAACTCCCTAAAATGTCTAATGGTAAACTGTTTCCCTCTTTGGAAGCACCTGCTGGGGGTGTAGGGATTGCATCACCACAGGTGGGTGCCTGTGCTCTCCTCCCAGCCCCTCATGAGAGGCCTCTGACAGGAGCTGCAGGGCTGTGGGTATCATCTGCCACCACTGTTGCCTTCAGGAAAATGAAGCCAAGGCCTTGTTTTGGTGGCAGTTCCACAAAAGCTTTTTGTCATCTGCCCTCTTGCCTGTTCAGGACACAGCTCTGCCAAAAAAACACCTTTTCATGTTCCTCCCTCCCCACATCCTGACTTCAGGCCCACCTCTGCCCATCTTGGTTGCAGATGAGACTTTCAAAGTCAGTTACAAAAAACCCAGGAGTAACTTGAACTCTGTGGATAAGGCAAAAAGCTGCTTTCCAAGTACTGCTAGCAGCCTTGTTTTGGTTTTAAAGGTATAAAACCCACTCAGGCCACTTACAATGAGGCTTTTAGAGTGTTATCCTCTGATGTGACACAGCCTCATGCAGCCCTGAGCTCTTTTGGAGGATTTTAAGTCATCTTTTCTTTTTCTCCATAATTATTTTCCAAGTATATGCCCTAAGAAGCGGAGGACATTTTACAATGAAGAAATAAGCAGTCTGGGTAATTGTATATAATCAGCCTCTCCTCAGTTAGCAACAGTGAGACCTGCAGTGAGGCTCTCTGGGCTGAGCTTCCAGTAAAGCTGTCTTTGACCAGGAGTTCCTGCACTACAATTAAATCTGTCCTAAATTGATTTTTTTCACTTAAGCTTACAGCGAAACTGGCAAAAGAGAGACTTCCTTTGAATTGCAGATAGATGTGTGTGTGTGTGTAAAAATAAACTGGGAGGTTCTGCTGAGCAGCTCTAGGAGATTGGTGTGAATAAAATAAGTTCAGGCTACTCCCCATGTGCTGCTCTGGAGCTGCCTGAAGGTGATGCACAGTCCCAGCCTTGCATCCACGTTTCTTGGCTGCATTATGAGCTGGGGTTCAAATCCTGGGCTCAGCTCATCCTCTGGCTGTGCCACAGACACACCTGCAGGGATTTGAAGATGCTCCAGATGTTTAGAAACACAGAATTGTGGAGTCATTACTGGAAAAGACTAATAAGAACATCATGTCAAACCATTCCCCAGCACTGCCACAGCCACCTCTAAACCCTGTTCCAAAGTGCCACATCCACACATTTTTTAAATCCCTCCACTGTCCTGAACAGCCTGTTCAATGCTTAATAACCCTTTTCACAAAAATCTTTTCCCTCAAGTCCCATCTAAACCTTCCCAATTTGGGTAGGTGGAAGAGAAATCATTATTTCAGTGTACATTCAGGATTTAAACTGGTGGCCATCACATTGTGCATGTGACACCAACTCTTGCCTGAGCTTCTGCAGGAAAGCTGCACTCCACTGGAAGTTCACAGAAGGACAAATCCCAGACAAGGCATTAGCTCAGGAAAATGGTGACAAATTAACCAGGAACAGGTCTCAAACAAAAGGTGCATGTTTCAGTCTGATCTCTCTGTGAAAAAGTCCTCATTGTGCAGAGAAGCACAATGTTGCTCCCTCAGTTGTTGTGGGAATATTTAGTTCCAAGCTCCACGATAACTCTGAAGTGTGTGAAGGTAAATCCTGATTTGTCTCAAAGGGGAAAATCAGGCTGTGCTCTGGCACTGCTGGGGAGCTCCTGGGTTTTCATTCACTGCTGAAACCTGCTGAGCTCTTTGGAGAGGTTTGTGGTGTTTATCTGGCTGTGTCCAAACCCATTTCAGCCCCCAAATCCAGCTCAGTTATCTGGCCTGATCCATTCAAACTACAGAAGGGGCTGGTGAGCAGTAACATTTTGGACAATTAGCAGTGCCTTGACCCTGTGCAGCAATCACAGCACCTTCTCTGAGGCTCTGTGTGTGCACAGTGAGGATAAACCCCATCCCACTGACCCTCACATGCCCCCACAGGGCTGCATGGAGGCCAGGAGGGGTCAACCAGCCCTCCTCTCCAGCTCCTGCTGAGCTTGTCCAGACCTCCTCTGCCTCTTCACCTCCCAAACTTTCCTGGATTTTGTCCCTGTGGGTGCCAGCATCTCTGGCAGCTGATTTGCCATCATGTGGAAACCTCCCTTCACCTGGACATCAAGAGCAGCCCGTTCTGGGAAAGCACATGGTGGCTTTGCCCAGATCAGCTGTATAAATATTCCTCTGCTTGCAAGTGGATGGCTCTTACTGGAGACAAGGCAAAGTCTTCCTGGAAATGCAAAATGGCTCTGACACAGCCCCAGATGCTGTGGTTAACAGGAATAGAAGTGGGAAAGAGTTTGATCTGAGAGTAATGGTGGAGCAAGGCAGAGATTTTTAATGTGGGTGTTTCAAGTTAGTGACTAAGCTCCACATTTAGATACTAAATAAGTGGCCTCATTTCTGAAGAGGTGGAGGCTTCCTGGACATGGATTTGGGTGCTCCAACTTCAGGATGGATGGGGTCTGGGCTTAGGCTTTTATTGGGATGTTTTTAGTGCTTCTGGACTCTTGGCACTAAGGGAGTGAAGCTGTGCACTTGCTGGACTTAGAGAGCTCAGCCCTTCAGCCAGACCCAAAGCCTGGTCCCAAAAAAAGCCTCCGTGGTGACACGTGGGGATCTGGACCAAGCTGAGACACAAAGCTGAGTGGCCACAGAGATGGTGCCCCAGGGCTAAGGTTACACCATCAGGCTTCTCTTTGCCTTTCTGCCTTTCCTCTCTGTGGCTTGGCAGCTCCTCATGGCCTGGTGGATGTTCCTGGCAGGGTCAGCAGAAGAGGTACAAGCACCTGAACTTGGGAAATCCCAGCCAAGATGGTGCAGGGGTGACTGTCCCTGAACAAATGTGTCTCAGCTCTGTGTTCATGCAGTTCTGCAGGGCAAATAAATCCTGCTGACACTGAATGGGAAAAGGAGCATTAATGTGCTGGACAGATGCATTCAGTTTAGCAGCAGTGGCAGACCCAGCACCTCGATGTTGTCTCCCAAATCAGGAAGAAGTCAGGGCAAAGGGCTTGTATTTCCATCTGAAGGCACACTGATGAGAAGGATTGCAGCCTCTCTGCTGCCAGGTCTTTGTGATCAAAAAGTAATTCATTGTGAACTGCAGAGAAAAGCTGGGGTAGGGATAGATGGCAGTCCAGGCATGTGGTGGGGTGAAACCTGTTCCTGGGCATGTGGAAGGTGTAAAGGAGCAGAGAAGTCACAATGTTTTGTCTTCTTTCTAAAGCAAAACCAGATACAAAACTCTCAAAAAAGAGTTGTACAAACCCAAATGTGAGAGGGGATGGAGAAGCAGAAGAGATCATGTTTGTGTTACATTTCTGTGTGGGGGAAATTCCTGTTGACTTTGTCTGACAGCACAGGTTTGGGTTTGGGAAGTGTGGGAGCAGCAGCCAGAGGCACTGCTGGTGGGGTTCTGTGCATGTCCCCTGTGTCCTTGCAGAGGCTGGTGGTCTGCCTGGAAGAGTCCATTTACATCCATAACATCAAGGACATGAAGCTTCTGAAGACTATTCTGGATACACCTCCCAACACAACAGGTGAGCATGGGAGAGCTGTGTGAAAGGGAGCTTTGTAGAGCCACAGCATTGTGTTAGAATTTATACATGTGGCCTGTACATCCTAATCCAGCACTGGGGAGTCAGAAATGCATGGAGGCAGTCAGGCAGGCTTGGGAGAATCACAGGATAAGCTGAGTTGGAAGGGACCCACAAGGATCCAGCTTCTTGCCCTGCACAGCACCATCCCAGCAATCCCACCCTGTGCCCAGAGTATTGTCCAAACTCTCCTTGGGCTCTGTCAGGCCTGGTGCTGTGACCCTGCTCTGTCCTGACCAAACCCCTGCCCTGTCTGGAGCAAACCCCTGCTCTGTGCAGAGCAGATGCATCAAAGGAGGGCAGAGATGGGCAGAAGGGTCTGACATCCCCTTGGGGTCTTGCTCCCAAAACGATCACTTGGGACAGAACACACAGCCAGGCACAGCACCAACCCCTGCCAGGGACTTCCCAGCAGCTGCCACCTGACACTAATCCATGCAGGGGCAGGGCAGGTGGCTGCAGCACAGATCCTGTGTGTGTGGCACAGGGTGAATCTGGCTTTCCTGCTGCTGGGAGAGGAGCTATTTTTATCAGCAGAGAGGGAATCTTGGCCGGGTGCCCGCGTTGCTGTGCTGTCCTGCCCGGGCTGCAGCATCCCTTCATGGCTGGCTGCTTGGGAAGCTGCTGATGTGCTCACCCTTGGCCTCAGGGCTTTCAAGGGATGCTCTTCCAGCAGCTCCCCTGACCTACTTCAGGTCTTCACCAGATGGGCTCTCTTGTGTGGATTAAACACGCTAAATGCTGCAAATATAATTAAAGTTTAAAACCTTCCCAAGAAGGCCTGGCAGCAGGGTGGGCAGGGATACCCAGGCCTGGAGCTGTTCTGCAGAGGGGCTGGAGGATCAGGTCATGGTTTAAGAGCAGCAGCAATCAGCCAGGGCAGGACTGGGATGCTGCAGATCACAGGCTTCATATGGACTTAGTGTTTTAAACCCTTTTTACTGTAGCAGCTGTCATTGAAATGAGCTGAGTGACAAGTGCAGTGCCCCTGTTGTCCCTGGGCCATCTGCTTTGGTCCCAAGCTTGACCCCAAGGATGCTGTGTCCAGTAGGTCAGGGCAGTCCAGCCTCAGTGCTCTTTGTGCAACTTGTTTAGGAGTGGGGATGTAGGAGCACGTGGAAAATGTGCCATCCCCCTAAAATGTGTGCCCTGGGCACGGTGACACCAGCACAGGCAGGACCAGGACTTGCTGCAGCCACACTGGCCAGTCACAGTGAGATCTCTGGCTATTCCTGGCCAGCACCTGGCTCCTGATCCAGCCTCCTCCACGTAGCAGAGGAAAATGCCCACAGTGTCCAAGACAGTTGTTTTTCATGTGATTCACATCAGGGGCAGGATTTGAAGCAAGGAGGTCACAGTGCTCGGGGTGACATGTGTGCTGTGGGGACATATGTTGGGAATGACTGCAGCTTTGGAAACCACCTCATGTGGCTCCCCCCAAGCCCTGGATGTGCCTGGACCTGCTGGCATGAAGGCACGGCCAGGTTTCCTGTAGCATTTTCGTTTCACGGTAGCATTTTTCCATGCTGCTTGAGGAAGCCACCTGTGACGTGGCACTCCCAGAGGTGCCATCCCAGCAGTGCCAGCCTGCCTCCTCCCTCCTGAGCCCACCACTGCAAGCACCAACCCTCACCATGGCTGAGGTGGCTGCTTAGGGGAGAGAAGCATCTTCAAAGGCTGCCCGTGGCCCTGTGGTCCTTGTTCTTTGTGCGTCCCTGAGGTCAGCCCAGTACACTCACATCTGTGTTTTCCCCTGGCCTGGTTTCCCGGCCGCCTCTCCCGGCCAGAGGAGCGGAGGGAGCGGGTGACTCACCCCGGCGCTCAGAGCTCGCTTTGTTTAGCTCCAGCCTTCCCTGATCCTCTCTGAAAGGGCTGTGCTGATTCCCCCGTGCTGCCTGGCCCGGGGGATCACCATCCCCCGGAGAAGGCAGGATGCTCATCACAGCAGCAGTCTCTGCGCTATCTTTGCCCTCCTCCTACCCTTCCCTCTTTAATTGCCTTTTAATTGCCCGCGCTTCGCTGCCGCCGTGCTCCTCACGCCTCTCCCGGTGCGCCATCCCTGGCATGGTGTGCACGCCTCTGGACGGCTGGGGAGCGGATCCCTGGGGCCTCTGGCTGATCCTGCAGCTCCTGGCTCCGCTGCGGTCTCTTTGTTTGGTTATAAACAATGACCTAAAACGAGAGAGCTCCGGCCGATCCTTCCCCGCTGCTGCTGCTGGGCGGGGGCCAGGGCCGTGTCCTGACACGGGGCTTGCACGGCACGGCACGGCACGGCAGGACACGTACGTGCGGGTGTGTGGCTGTCCTGCTGGCCCCTTCGGGGACCGCAGCGCCGTCCCCGCTGCCTTTAACCCCGCCGCTTCCTCCGCACGTGGGATTAGGTGGGACCCCCGCCGCGGGTCAGGAAGCTCAGGTCGTGCTGGAGCCTTGAGGCGTGTTTGGGAGGGCTGTGAGCACACGGATGTGGGGCAGGAAGCGAGCCAGGCACGTTTCGTGTGTGACAGGATTCACCGGGCTGGATCCTCAGCCAGCAGCGGGAACGAGAGGCAGGAAGGGATGCTCCTTTCCGAGGTCACCTGGGGGACAGGCGGGTGGATGTACCCACACACGTATCCATCCATCCCTTTCTCATCCTGTAATTCCTGCCCGCTTTGAAAGGAGCGGTTGGCAACCTTCGTGCTCATGTTGGCACAAAAGTAGATGGCTTTTATGGGGGAGAATTCCCCCCGTGCTTAAAATTTCGCTACGTTCGAGTTCCTTGTCAACCGGAAACTCCCTGCACAGCTGGCGCATTTCCTTTGTCTTTCTCTGCTTCCCTTTTCCATTCAGAGCAGAAGGAAATGGCACTGCCTTCAGCCAGGCTGCAATGGGGCTGCACCCACACTGGGCTGCTCCTCTTCGCTTCCAGCCCGGCACCTACACCCTGTGCACATCTGGACGTGTCCAGATGTGGCTGGACAGGCGTGCTGTCAGCTCTCAGACTCACACGTCCTTTGCTGTTTCATGCACCTATCCCTGCCTTCCCCAGGGAGATGATAACGCAGGGGGAAAGCCCGGAGCGTGCTGAAAAGCCGGCTGTGGGTTCCCTGTGCTCGGGGAGGGTGGCAGGGCACAGCCGCCGTTCTGTCCCGTACCAGCAGATGTCCCCACGGCCGAGGTGTTCCCAGCGCTGCACGGCCCCGCTCTCAGAACGAGCCAGAGCCTGAGCACCCCCCCACCCCGCGCCGTGCCCCGTGCTGTCCTCCCCCCGCTCCAGCCTCAGCCGTGTCCCTGTCCCCCTGCCAGGTCTGTGTGCTCTCTCCATCAACCACGCCAACTCCTACTTGGCTTATCCCGGCAGCGCGACCAGCGGAGAGATCGTGCTTTACGACGGAAATACTTTGGTAAGCGCGGAGCTCAGCCTTTGGATACCGGCAGGGGCTGAAAACAAACAGAGCCACAGCAAAGCCAACGGGGCCCTTGGGAAGGATGAATAAATACACTCCACCGAGCTGCAGTGCAAGGGAATTGCCTGGGAGGCACATCTGGTCGGAGCCCCCTTGCTCGGAGCAGACAGCTCTGAGATCAGGACGTGCATCTCCCAGCACAGGATATTCAGGGAAATGTGACCCACTGCCCTGCAGCCCGAGGGCCACTGCCAGGCTGACACTGGGGTGGCTGTGGGAGCATCAGCAGCGTGTCCCATGGGAATGATGTGACCAGCGTGGGCCAGGGCGGGTTGGAGCTGCTCCAGGCACAGGGCAGGACCTGGAGCAGCTGCTTTGCCACACTGTGGGTTGAAAGGGATACTGGACCCAAAGTCACAGGGAGAGCAAAGTGTCCAAAGTCCCCTTAGGAAATCTGTCCCTGGCTGGATGCAGGGTCATGATTATCTGCTGTTTATGCCAGGGCTTTGGGTTACATAAGGCTGGTGGCTCCGTACGTGCAACGAGAACTGAGGATCTGCAGCAGGGGAGGAGCAGAGCACAGGGATAAGGCTGCTGCTGCAAGAGGTGCTGCAAGGGCTGGGGCTCCCTGCAGGTGCCAGGGTGGTGTCACTGCAGCAGGACTTGCTGTTCAGCACAGAGAATTCCAGGGAAGCCAGCTCTCATCCTGACAGAGAAGGGCCAGGCTTTGGAGAGGGTGCAGACACAATCCTGAGCCCTGGAGAGGCAGGGAGCTGAAGTTCTCTGCCCCTGAGGTGAGCATTCTGTAATCACTGTGGCTGTGATAGGGGGGGAATGAACTCAGGGCAGGGCAGAGATAAACTGCTGGGGATGTTGAAGAGATACCATCAGCACAAGATGATCCCGTGAATCCATATCAGCAGGTGTGGATAGGGTGGGAGGCAGGAACGCCCTGCTCTCACACAGCCCAAGGAGCAGTGTGTCCCTTTGCCCACACAATCCAAAGAGCAGCGTGTCCCTTTGCCCACACAGTCCAAGGAGCAGCGTGTCCCTTTGCACTGACATTCCCTTGTGCCCAACAGAAAACAGCCTGCACCATTCCTGCCCATGATGGGCCTCTGGCCGCTCTCGCCTTCAACTCCACCGGCTCCAAGTTGGCCAGTGCTTCTGAAAAAGTGAGTGAGTGTGGCTGCAAGTACCCTCCCTCTGCCCAGGGCTGCATCAGCACCCCTGAGCTGCCCCTGCTTAAACACAGCCAGCACACAAGGGCTGCTGACTCCTCAGTGTATCGGGATCAGACTGAGCCCAGCTGGCAAACAGGAGGAGCCTTCGCACGTCCTGAGTTTCCTGGGTGTGTCAGGGAATGGGCTTGGGCTCCTTGGCCCACTCCTATGTGATATTTCCATTTGCATTTTTTGCAGGGCACAGTCATTCGTGTATTTTCCATTCCTGGGGGGCAAAAACTCTATGAATTCCGCCGAGGGATGAAAAGGTCAGTTCATTCTTCTGGCAGTGACAAGTACACAGAGGCTCCCAGAGCCAAAATGTAAACACAGGGACACAGGGCAACGTCAGATCCTGGTGGCTTTGGCATCTTTTGCAGAAGGAAAACGAGCAAACGTATCAGCTTGAAATGTCATTGTGCCAGGCTGTGCCCAGCTCATTGATTCCCTTCAGTGTGTCACAGAGCAGGGTGATAGCAGGGAACAGACGTGGAGTCACTCCATTTACTCTGTCCTTCCTTTTTTCTTAATTGAAATAATGAAGTCCCCAAAATTGTCAGAGACCTCATTCCTGCTGAACCTGTGCAGGAGATGCTGTTTGTATCCCACTGCTCAGCACTTTGGATACCCTCCCTGGTCTCTGCAGCACCAGAAGCTGGCACAGATGTTCCCTCCACAGGCAGCTCTGTGAGCAAGGACATTTCCACCTCTCTGGCTGTTTGTCATTA
This sequence comes from Trochalopteron elliotii, assembly GCA_024734555.1. Lineage (NCBI taxonomy): Eukaryota > Metazoa > Chordata > Aves > Passeriformes > Leiothrichidae > Trochalopteron > Trochalopteron elliotii. The sequence continues at coordinate 42,435 of JANPWX010000398.1, forward strand.
GCTCCAGGCTACTCCCAGCCCTGCTGAGCAAAGGGATTGGGGAATTGCTCATCAGTGAGCCCACAGCTGTGCAGGGCGATCCTCACCATGGATGGGTCTCCTTCCCTCCCATCCACTCCTCTGTGAGCAAAACCCAGCAGTTCTCCTTGAGTGATTGCTGTGGAAGTCACCAGGCCTGTCCTTGCTTGGCTCTAGGTATGTGAACATCAGCTCCCTGGTGTTCAGCATGGATTCCCAGTTCCTCTGTGCTTCCAGCAACACGGAGACCGTGCACATCTTCAAACTGGAGCATCTCACAGACAGGTGAGGGATTAGCTTGGCTTAACCTGCCTGCCCTAGGGCTGTCTCTGCTTCAGAGGTCTGTGTTTGCACAGCTGCTGCTCTCCATGTCCTCACTACATACTCTCCCATGAGCAATACCAGTTGCAAACTGTCTTTGTGTCCTGAGGGACTCACTCTTTGGAAAAGGCACACACTGCAGCCCTGCTGTCAGGCTCTCTGGGTTTATTAGGTGCCACTTTGCCCTGCCTTCTGCAGCCAGGCTGGTGCACAATGTACAGGTGCACAATGTACAGGTGCTCCAAAAAACCCCTCACCCATGTGAGATCAGGTCTGTTCCTGATGTTTTGTCATGCTGATCTTGGAAACCCCACTGACACTGATTTGTGACCCCTCAGCCGGCCAGAGGAGCCTCCAACCTGGAGTGGTTACATGGGAAAGATGTTCCAGGCTGCCACCAACTACCTCCCTGCCCAGGTGTCGGGCATGATGAGCCAGGACAGAGCCTTTGCCACCGTCCGCCTGAACATCTCCGGGCAGAGGAACATCTGTGCCCTCTCCACGTACGTGCTGACCCTGCTGAGCTCTGCCCCCTGGGCCAGGCCAGCCTTGTCTCATCCCCCTGCCTGCAGAGCACGTGGGGTGGGTGCTGCTGTGTCTGTGTGGGGGAGGTTTTTGGCCTCAGGATGCTTCTCTCACCAGGATTCAGAAGCTGCCTCGGCTGTTGGTGACGACGTCGGATGGACATCTCTACATCTACAACCTGGACCCGCAGGACGGAGGGGAGTGTGTCTTAATTAAAAACCACAGGTAACTCTGCCTCCACTCACACCTCATACAGAGGCTGGTCTTCTAAAAAATGAAGGGAAATCTCACCTGGCAGCACAAAATGGAGCAAGAAAGTTTGAACTGAGTTTGTGGTTGGAGCTTTGCCTGATCTGACAGACGTGGCAGGGAAGCACATCAGCAGGCAGGGACACAGGGCTTCTTGCAGGAGAAACCAGAGACATCTCAGATGCAATAGCAGCTGTGGGATATCCCAGCTTAGACTGGCCAGGCTGTGCTTTAGGAGATGCCCCCAGCAGCAGAGCTCTGACCATCGTGGTAGCAGGAGAGGCAGAGCACCTTCTCCAGATTGGAGTGGGTGCTGGAGAGCTGACTGGGAGTAGGATGGTGTGGAGAGACACGGTGAGCTTCTGTAAACAAAAAACCAGTGCCAAAGCAGAGGAATTTCTTCGTGGAAGGGGTTGCTAAACATTGGAAGGGGCTCCCCAGAGAGGTGGTGGGGTCGTAAATCTCAGGAGTTGCTCAAGAATGGACATGGCCCTCAGTGCTCTGGTCTGGGTGACAAGCTGGTGGTGATCAGTCAAAGGTTGGGCTCGATGATCTCAGAGGTCTTTTCCAACCAAAATCATTGTGGGATTCTGTGAAAACAGAGCCTCCCCCGCCACTGTTCAGTCCATATGCAAATCCCATTAAGCACGTCACCCCCCCCCCCCCCCCCCCCCAATCTGGGCGGCTTGGCTCCAGATGTGAAGCCTTTGGGGTGGGGTGAGATGTAACATGTGCTCCAGGCCGGGAGGTGGCTGCCAGCCAGGAAAGTGCCAGCAGCTTTTGGAAAAGCCACAAAACAAAAGCACTTCAAAGCTGCGCTGTCCAGCGCGCGCCGCCCGCAGCCCCCAGCCTTGTCATGTGGGCTCCTCTGAGCATCAGAGGGCTGAGAAGGGCCCTTGGGTCATGAGTTACATTACATCATACCATATCTCTGCTCAGACTCTGTCCCAAACTAGCCAGGGCTGCTTTTCCCATCTAGTCTGCTCCTGTTGGAAGCCCTTCGGAGCCCCCTCAGTGATTAGAAACACTGTTTGCCTTTGTAACCTAAAGCTTTTGTGGTCAGTCTGTTCCCTTCTGTTCCCATGCCAGCATTGTCCTCCAGCTGAAGTGGTGCTTTCCCTATCTCCTCCTTCACCCCCTGCTTTCCTCGTGGAGCACAATGCTCCCCTGTCCACAGCACTGCTGGCGCTGCTGCATGCAGTGATGGGGATGGGTGATGTGCTTCGAGGAGATGTGGATGCCTGGGCTTGTCTTAGCTGGAGCTGGGGAGGAACAGCTGGGATCAGAACTAACTCTTCTCCCCTCTCTTGATCTGTACAATTAGTCTGCTTGGCTCAGGAAAGATGGAGGAGAACAAAGAAAACGACCTTCAGCCTCCAGTACCTCAATCTTATGCAGCAACTGTAGCCAGACAAAGTACAGTGCCTTCAACTTCGACCATGCCAGGTAAGCAGCACATCTGCCCTTCCTCAGACAGAAGCCACAAAACCACCTAGGGCAAAGGGGAAAGTGTCCCAAATTCCAAGGGTTCATCCAGGATGGGCATGTGCATGTGGTGACATGTGCACTGCACGCTGGGGCAGCAGGACTTTGGAGCTCACCTGGTTCATCCTTTGCCACAAAAACAGGGCACAGAGCAGATTTGTCTGCTCTGCTTTCTGTGCCAGCTCTGCTCTCTCTGCCCAGCTGTGCCACAGACAGGCCCAAGGCAGAACAGGAACCACCCTTTGGCAGACAGCAGCTGCTGCCAGGTGGTTTCCAGGAGTTGTAACCATGGGTGTAGAAGTCAGGACTCACTGTTTTTGTGGTGAGATTGCCTCAGAGTCTCTGAAGCTGGTACACTTTGTACCAAGCAGCTGTAGTAAAAGACTGGGTGACTACAGATCCACATACTAATGCAGATCTTACTCTGAAATTGGTGCTTAGGTTCATGGCAGGAGGAGGAAAGCTGCTGCCACGGGCACTGACCATGTAGTTCATCCATAATCCATAGTGTCCATGGAGACACCCTCCTCTTCCTCAGTCCATGAAGCCAGAGGAAGCAGCTCAGTGCTAAAAGGGTGGTAACAGTGTCTGCTGCTTGTGTGCAGCCTCCTCCCTTCCCTTCCTGCAGTGACACTTTGTGTTTTCCCCTGGCCAGGTTACTCAGAGGACGGCGGAGCCCTGCGGGGGGAGGTGATCCCAGAGCACGAGTTTGCCACTGGACCAGTCTGTCTGGATGATGAGAATGAGTTTCCTCCTGTGAGCATTCGGGACCCCTAAACCTGCAGTGCAGCCCCCATGCTAAAGAAGGAAGTAGTAACCTCTCCCAGAAGAGATTCCATTGCCCCCTCCTTGTCCCAGCTCGCTGTGAAGCCTAAAATAACTGAATGGGTTCTAGGGACAGTGCCAGGAAAAGGACACCCCCAGTAAATAGCAGCTGGGGATGGGACAAAACTGATCAAAACTAAGCAGAGATAGATCTGAACAAACGTGCTGAATGGTGTTCAGATCCAGACTTAACCTTTGTGCCTTGAGCAGATTTCTAATATCATCAGGAATAGTTTTAATTGGAACGATTTAGAAATAAAAACTTCATACCCCGTTGCATTTTCAGTCAGTTGTGTTAGTTCATGGAATGCAACTGGAACATACCTGAACCTCACCAGTCTCTTAATTTCCAAGGTAACTGAGAAGGAAATTTCTTTTCCAAGTACAAAGATGAAAGGAATAACAGAGTTTCAAACCATTTTATGGTTTTATGTGGCACTTTCTCAGTTACCATTGGAAGGAGCTAGTGGATTTTTCAATCTAACTTCAGCCTGGCAATGTCTTTCTGGCTCCTTTTCCTATTCCACACTCATTAATTAAGTATCTAACCCCTAATTGGACAAATGTTGGTCTGTGCTATGATCTGGCTGTAATCAATGGTGTCTTCATAGCAGTAATGCAGCAGAATATTGTAATGGATTTCAGGTTGCAGCCTTGGCAGGCTTTTGGAATTCCTGACTTCATTTTTACATATCCTGCTGTTGGAGTTTTGCCTGAAAAGGAGGAAGTACAAACCTTATCCCAGGATTCGTTCCATGTGCTGAGCTGACCTCTGTGAGACACCTTCCTCTGAGCTGAGGCAAAGTGTTACTTAGATAAAAGGAGGCTGGCTCGTGGCTCCCTTTGAGCTAGCACCACCTAAACCCAGCTCAAGTCACAAAACCCTCAGATTATTCCTTTCCTTACCTGCAACATTCCCTGCTGCAAAGCAGGAATTTCCCACTTGTCCAACTCCATTACTCAAGAAGGATATTTAGAATGTCTCCCTCTGTGTGCCCACAGAGAAGGTGATGGCCCAGGCCCCTGGAAGGAGCAGCAGGGACAGAGAGAAATCCTTTGTTTCCTTCTGCTAAACCTGCTCTTGAACTCGTGGTTTGGGGACAAGCAAATGCCAGCAGGCAGGAATCACGCTGCTCCTGAATGAGACTTCCTGCTGGGGCTGTGCTGGATGAAAGCAGCCCCAAACCCCTGCTGCAGCACAGCAGGTGCTTTATGAAATGAACTTTGATCCCTCCAAATCCTCTGTCATTAACCTGACAGAGGAGTGACATGTGTATTGTTAGGGAGGAGGTGCTGTGGGAAGGGAAGGTGCTTTTCCAAAAATACTCCATGATAAGGAGCAAATGGAGCTTCCAGATAAAGCCCCCAAAGCTCTGGGTTTGGGGTTTGCCCCCTCAGGATGTTTGGATGCTCTGGATTTCACTGAACTTGGCTGTTTTCTCAGCACTTGAGATCTCCAGTCTCAGTGAAGGGGGTTTCAGGCATTGGTCACTCCTGTGCAGAGAAGGAGGGAGAGAAAACCTGACCTTATCCAACAAAAATGTTTTGACAGCACTCAGCTTTGCGGAAACATGGGAAGGGTTTTGTTTGTTTTCCAGTGTGCAACAAAAAGACTTTTAAAAACCTCAAAACTTGTGACAAAATGGAATATTCACCCGCAGCCCACGGTATGGCTTTGAACTCAGACATGGTTCTGGAGAAACAGCAGTGCCCAAACCCCACAGTTTCTCCCCATTTTGAAACCTCTTGTCTTCCCTTGACCTCAAGCAAGACTTCAGAGGCTCAGCTGTTAAAGACTGAGGAAAACCAGCTCCAGCCTGACATAAAATCTGTCAAACACTGCCTGTTCATTAAGTGGAAGGAGGGACAGATTGGAGAGGAGATGAGGAGCCCAAGGAGGACTCGTAAAAAGTGGCCTCACAAGAGGGAACGTGGATGTTGCTGCTGCTGGTGCCAGGATTGCAGAAGGAGGTTAAACCAGTTCAGACAATTCCTGTGTGGATGGGGTGGATTAAGCACTCCCAAGTCACTGCTGAGCTTGGGCAGGGAGGGCTCAGGTGTTACTGAGGGGGCTGAAGCCGTGGGTGCTGTGCTGGATGTGCAGGGAGGAGGCTGCAGAGCCCTCACCCTGTAGGATCAGATTTTACAGGGTGGGAAGAGCAAACCCAGCTCTGGCTGGAAAATGGTGGTGACTTGGGCTGTTCTCTGGTCACCTGCCTGAGCAGCCACCCCTGCTGTGTGGGTGTAGCAGGGAGTGAGGATTCCAGGGGTGCTGGGAGCTGCTGGGGTGTGCTTTGGGCCAGGCAGGGCACTGCAGCTTTGGGGTAGTGCTGTGAGGTTTGGCTAAAGAAATCCTACAGGATTCTGCAAGGCCTGTGTGCAACTGGGGAGTGCAACCAGGGGATCTTCCCAAAACTAGGATTCAGTAGGAAGGATGATTTCTTCCAGCAGATTGGTCAGTGCTTTCCAGGCACAGGTGATCCACCCTGCATTTGGCTGCAGGGCCCAGAGGTGAAGGTTTTATCAGGAGAGCCATTTCATTAAGTCAAGTGAGACTGCAATCAGCTCTTCAAAGGCAGCTTCCCCTCACTGATACTCCATCACTTAAAAACCATCTCCCTCCCATTGGTTTCTGGCTGCTCCAAAACAGTTTGGGCAGCTTCCTGTGCTGCCAAAGGATGCTGCTGCCTGTAGAAGGGAAAAAATCCGGGGGGGATCTACAACAGGGCAGAAACCAGTGCCCTGTCAGGGGGTCCACACACCCCTCTGCTGCTCCAGACCACAGATCTTGATAGAAGAAACCAGGTTGCAGATACAGCTTTGGCTCTGTGGAACCAGTATTGGCCCAGATTCCTCCTGGCTCTTTGCTGAGTGGTGTTTCCCTCATTCTGTTGCATGGATATGGACATTTAATTATTTTAAGTGATTATTTTTTAACAGCTGGCTTGTAGCAGGAGGAAAGGCCACAGATTTTCCAGTGAGGCTCTACTTGTAATTATGTTTCATAGGGGATGAGGGAGTTTGGCAGAACCTGGCTGCTGCCCTTGTAGCTCAGACTGGCATTTTGGGCAGCTGGGGCTTGCAGGATTAAGCCCAGCTTAACAGTCCATTAGCTGAGGTCCCTTGGGAATTGTGCCATCCAGTGTCAGTGCTTGTGCCTGGAAACCTGGCCACTGATGGTCCTGCAGCTGGTGGAGAGACAGAGCTAGGAGGAGAAGCTGGCAGAGACCCTCTGCAGCAGGAGCTGTGGGGTTCACATCCCTTCCAGTCACATCTGGCAAGGCTGGAGCTGGGACAGATCTGCCCAGGGCTGCCCACAACTCATCCAGGAGCAGGGACACATTTTACCCAGTCTCTGTGGCAGGAGTAGCTGATGGGAGGTCAATCACGGTCCTGCTGCTGCCTGCTCTCTCTGCTCCTGCTTCATTCTTGCACTCAGAGGCTTTGCTGGTGTTTAGGCTGGGCTTTCCCTCCCTTAATCCTGTCTAACATGTTGGAGTTTAACTCTGGGATCCATCCAGAGACCCCAGAGTGAGGCAGGGATGCCCGGCACAAACCTTTCCCCCCAGCCATGCCAGAGCTGAGCTTTTTGGGAGCCCTCAGTGAGGCAAATGCACTCCCCAAAGCCTGGCCCTGCTCGGCCCAGTGCCAAGCAGAGGCCAGACACACTTATCACTGAGCCAGATGGTTCCTGTTCCCAGGACTGTAAATTTGGGGAAGGGGGAGAGCAAATAAATAAACCTCTCCCCAGTCTGCCTTGGGATGGAAAGTAAAACACTGCAGGACATCCCTCCCCCTGCTCCTCCCCAGTGTGTAAAACCAACTGGAAACACTCCCTGGTGCTGGGAAAAGTAAAGCCCTTCTTGTTTTGATTTTGGTAGATAATCTTGTGCCGTGGAGGTCAGCCGGGCAAGGCGAAGAGGTCGTGAGGAGAAGCAAAACATCCACGCTCAGGACAGCTGCTGGGAGGTGCTTTGGAAAAGCCAGGAGTTTTCCAAGAACAGATCTGTGAGTCCCCGAGATGAGAAAAAAAATATATATATATAAATTAAGGTGGGCCACACTTTTTCCTTTGTGTAAGTGAACACCTGGCCCTGTTAGCCCCTGTTTTAATTTGTGTCTGGGTGGGGTGTCCATGTACTGTATGCACAAGGCTCTATTTAACAAACTCTATGTTAGAACCACAGTGTAAATGCTAATTTAATCAGATTTGTATGTAACCAGAATTTTATATACCCATTTGTCCCTTTTCTAATTTATGCTGTTTTATGTGTATAAATGTACTTACAGGAAGAGATATTAAACTTATGTCTTTGTACAGTATATACAGACTATTTTAACCCAAGCAAAGTATTTTTGCAGTGATATTAGAGAAGATGCCATTTGTTATGTTGAAAGACAGAATAAAGTCACAGTCTGTCCCTGGCAGCTCCTGCTGTTCTTTTTGGGGCCCTAAAGGTGTCAGTCTGGATTAAGTTTGGAGAGTGGGAGGGGTTTTGGGGGCTTGAGTGGGGGCAGCACACCTGGGTGAGTCCACACAAGTCCTCCTAAGGCCAAAGAAAGATCTGGGTGTGTAAATCAGGACCCAAAATGGTTTCAGAACACCCTCACTCAGCTGCTGAGAAATCCCAGTGGTTTCTCAGGTTTCAGCTGCACCTTCATTTCTGCCTTTGCAGCTCCCCAGGCCTTTGCACCTGCCCAGAAATGGCCCCACAGGAGCTGTTTCACTCCATCTGTGCCTGCCTTGGGATCAGCAGGAGCAGCTCCTCTGCCTGGAGCCCTGGTCTGCTGGGAGACCCCAGGGCAGGACCCTCTCCCTGAGCTCCCCAAACCCCACAGTTACACCTTCCTCTTCCCTGCAGAGCCGATGGGGAGCAGCCCCAGTTCTCTCCCTGCCACCTTCAGGGAACAGCCTTTCCCAAACCCTTGGCTGTCACAGCGCAGTCTCAGGACAAGCTGAGTGTCCTTCCCATGTGGATGGCAGCCCTCAGGGACAGCCCAGGACCTCCTTCCTTCCTTCCTTCCTCCCTTCCTTCCTTCCTTCCTTCCTCCCTTCCTCCCTTCCTCCCTTCCTCCCTTCCTCCCTTCCTCCCTTCCTTCCCTGTTTTGCCATGACCCTGCTAATGACCCTCAGCAGGCAGCTGCTGGGGCAGGTGGTCCATTCCCAGGGCACTCCCCTTTGTGCCAGGGCAGGAATTTTCTCTCTGCAGCCACCAAACTTCAGGGTCTCTGTAGCAGAAGGGCTGATTGCCCAGGGCTGTGAGCCCCATCCTCCCCTGCCTTGCACTCCCACCAGCTGCTCCTCTAATTCTTTTTAGAGGAAAACCAAGCAAATTTCCCAGAGGTATCCCCTCCCAAACCCAGCTCTCACATAAGGCAGTTTTAATCCAAGAGCTGTCTCTTTCCCAGATAAAGAGCCCTACAAAAAGCCTTCCACATGCCCAGGGTCCAAAGGGGACCCTCTGTGTGCTCAGCCAACTCACCTCCCTCTTCCCAGCATGGAGCAAAGGGAACCACAGCCTCCCTCCCTCTCCATGGCCACCTCCAGCAGTTCACAGGCACCACACTTGGGAAAGCAGCAGCCTGAGCAATTATTTGCTTAAAGACAAAGCCGTGGTGTTCTCTTTTCCACCTGGGGATCCCATGAGGATCCCAAAGCTCCCTGAGCCCCGTGGCACCGGCAGCCCACATGCTGCACGTTGCAGCAGGGAATTGCAGCTGGATCCTGGGAATAATCTGCAACAGAGACATTGTCTGCTGCAATGTCCTGCAGAGCTTGGGCATAAGCCCTGCTGATGGCAGGCAGCACTGCCTGGTACTCCCTGGATGCCACATCCAGAGGCTCCTGCTCCTGGAGGTCACGGTCCAGGTTGAAGATCAGGGGTGGTTGGTGCTGCTCTGCTGGCCCAATGCTGCCATCACAGGCCATGGCCCCTCCTAGGGAGGAAATGGGAGAAAAACCCCAGAGTCACAGAGGTCCAGGGATCACCTCTGTGTTCCTCACCCACCCAGGATGGCCCATTCCCATCCCAGATCATATTCCAAGAGCATTTCTGAGAGCAACCCCGGGCGGCAGCACCATCCTGCACACACAGGTCGGCACATCCTTGGGTCTGCTCTTGGTTGAATTGACCTGAGTTGGTTTTCAGCTGCATCTGCAGGGATCTAAGAATTCCAGAAGTCTCTTCCCAGGCTTCACAGCCTCTGGTAGGGAGGCAGTACCTGTGGTGTAGAAGGCTTTGTACTGAGCCAGCCTCAACGCCTCGATCTCGCCGACCCTCCCGGCTGCGCCGCTGTTGGGGTGGAGCAGAACCTGCAGGAATGATTCCTGTCAGCCCATGGCAGGGAAAACCTGCTCCATGAAATCCACTCCCTCCCCAGATGAGCCTCATCCCACCCCTAAACACATTCACAGATGTCATTCAGGCCCTGGACTCTGAGCTGTGACTGCTGAAGGGTGGGATGATGGCAAAAGGGCCCCAGGAAACACCAACATCTCCCTTGGACTTTCCTGGCCCTGCAGGACCCTCCAAATTTACCTCCCAGTGCTATGGCAAGGAAGGGATCACAAAGGCTCTGGGGCTTTCAGCAGACCAGGGCAGATGATCATAAAATCACAGAATGGTTTGGGTTCTAAAGGATCTCAAAGACCATCCAGTCCAACCCCCTGCCCTGAGCAGGGACACTTTCACTATCCCAGGTTGCTCCAAGCTCCATTCAACCTGGCCTTGGACACTTCCAGGGATGGGGCAGCCACAGCTTCTTGGGACAACTTGTGCCAGGGCCTCCCCACCCTTAAAATTAAGAATTTCTTCCTAACATCCAATCTAAATCCTCCATCTTTTACTCTAAAACCATTCCCCCTTGTGCTATCACTAAGTGCCCGTGTAACATTTGGGAGTCAGGGTGGTCTCAGGTGCTCTGTGTCACCCAGCACCTCCCTGGGTGCTCACAGCTCAGCCAGCAGTGGGGACATCCAAGGGAGCTGAGCCCCAGCCTGGAGCCAGCAGGCAGCCACGAGCTGAGGGTGAGCTCATGCGAGGCAGAGGGGAAGGTGAGGTGCTGGAACATCACTCCCACATCCCTCCCGTCCGTCTGACTCACCCCGCTGTGCGAGGGCTCCCTGCCCTGACAACAGCCAGGGAACGGGGTGAGCAGCAAGGGAAGGAGGGATGGGTGGGTCGAATCTCTCTCCCTTTTGGTATTTAGGACACTTGATCCACACAGGACGGCTGCTCTGGCACTGGGGAGTGAGGAGACAAGTGAGCTGGAGGCTCCAGTGGCTCCTCTCTCTGATAACATCTGCCGCGGAGCCAATGCCTGCACTGAGGCATGAGTCACTTGAGGTTTCCTCCCTGGGATTTGAGTTTAAAAGTGATTCAAGAAATTTCCACTGTGCTAAAAAATTAGAAACATCTGCTGGAGTTGTAGGCAGCTGCAGTGCCAAGTTTAGTAACAGCACTCACAGCTGATGAGAGCAGCAGTGCCTGAGCAGGTGCCCGGCACCGAGCCCTGCCCCTCAGGGAGCATTCCAGGCACCCTGGGCACCCCAAGATGTCCATCCCACTCTGCCTGGCACAGGGAATTCCAGGCACCCAGAAATGTCCATCCCATGTTGTCCAGAATGGTGCACCAATGGGCACCCCAAAATGTCCATCCCACGCTGCCTGGCCCTCAGGGAGCATTCCAGGCACCCTGGGCACCCTGAAATGTCCATCCCACGCTGTCTGGCACAGGGAATTCCAGGCACCTTGGGCACCCCAAAATGTCCATCCCACTCTGCCTGGCACAGGGAATTCCAGGCACCCTGGGCACTCTGAGATGTCCATCCCATGCTATCTGGTCTGGATGTAGCCACTATCTCATGGGACTGGTTGGAACCTCATCCAAGAAATGATTCAGGATTCAGGGTAGGGGGTGATTTCCAAATGCTCTCACTTTCTTTTATTGCCCTCTGTTGTAAGGTAAACTACTCATTAAAAAATCACCTTTTGGGATTTGGTTGGGTCTTTATGTTTTAGGGGAAAAACAAGAAGGGTGTGAAGTGGAAGAGGTGGTGCAGTGTGAGCCTGGTGCAAGGAGGGAGCCCTGCTGCAGAGTGCCCTTCTGCTGACACTTCTCAGGCAGGATAAAAGAGTTCCAAAGCAGGAATCAGCAAATGTTCAAGGCCCTGTGAAGCCAAGGGACCAGGAACTGAACCAATTCATCTGTCTCCAGCCTTAAAGCCTTGCCTATACCTTTAACAGCACAGCTGGGATGCTGCCAAGGGCACTCAAATCTCCCTTCCCACCAACAACCATGTTCCTAAACCTCTTAAAACCCCACACTTAGAAAATCTGTTATAATTTACTGCATAATTAAGGAGCTTGTTTTGATTGAAGAAACATTCCCAGATCTGGAACTCTTCCATTACTCCATGGCTATTACTTTAATAAGTAAAATATAGAGAAGGGGCGGGGGGGGTGGGAAGGGAAAAGCCTTTTCTCCTCTGAAAATTCATTGCTTGAACTTGGTGCTCCAGACTATTCACATGCAGCTGATGGACAGAGGGATTTACTGCCCCTGGGGCTCTCTGGAGGATGTGGTTTATTTTTCCTGCCAACAGCCCTCGCTCTCAGCAGGACCTTGGTGTCACCCCAGCCCTGTTCCCGTGCCCAGCACAGGCTGGGACACTGGGACAGTGTCACCCGGGCAGCCCACACTGGGAGCTCCAGCCACCCCAATTAGGAAAGTGTGGAAATTGGGCATTGGAGTGAGGGAAGGAGCTGCTTCCAGGAGGATTTGTGTCAAGGGAAACCCTGCA
>JANPWX010000398.1:63604-77408 GCA_024734555.1 Trochalopteron elliotii
GCGAGAACACATGACTCGTCGATCCCGGAGCATCCCCCCGAGCATCCCCCCGAGCATCCCACCCGCGGCAGCCCCGGGCGGTGCGGGCAGTGCCAGCCCAGCCCGGGCCGGCTCTCCAAACATCCGTGCCGCCACCAGCCGAGGGATTTCCGAAGTCACCCTGGCAGCCAGTGTTTACAGCCAGCTCGGAGCGCTCTGCCAGCCCGACCTCCTCCCCGGCCTCCACCGCAGGCGGCCCCCGGGTGTTTTGCAGGGCAGCGAGGGGCTGGGAAGGGGCCGTGTTTTGCTCGCCCTGTTCCCGACCGCCGCAGTTTCTGTACCATCTGCTGGGGCTTGTGACCGTGGGTTGCTCAAGAGCAACAACCCGGGGCCGTCAGCGGGGTTTGTTTACTAGAAAACTAAGGTTAGGATTTCATCCCGGGGCCAGGAGAAGGAAGGGCTCCGGGAATGGGACGGAGCCAGCGCAGTTTGCCCAGGGAAGGGTCAGGAAGAGGGGAAGGAAGCCCCTCAGTGCTGACCCCGGGCTGGGGGAGCCGAGCCTGGCACGTTAACACCGCGTAATACAAGCAGAAGTGGGAAACGCCTGACTCATGAATGTTTCTGGCTGCCCCGGCCGAAACAAACCCACCGAGCAGATGGCTTGGCCGGAAAAGGAGGAAAGAGTGAAAAATACCAAAACGAAACAAAACAAAAAAAAAAAAACCCGAAAGAAACCCCAACAAAACAATGGAGAGAAAGAAAAGCAAAGTCCTGGGGTGCAGGGAGGGTGGTGGGTGCTCTGCTCTGGGCAGGATGGGGCTGTGAGACCCTGAGGGGGCAGAGAGCAACATCCCATCTCCAAACCAGCACACTCACCCCAAGCTCCGGGGTAATGGGGACCCCAGCCCACCCCCCGCAGCAGTTTTGGGGGAAACTTGACTGTGTGAAAGAAAAAAATCGCTCTGGGGTGTGTTCAAGCCCAGGGCAGCAGGCAGGGAAGGGCTGGGGGTGGAATGCTGCCCGTGTCCCCTCGATGGGCAGTGAAGGGCTTTGTGGAGCAGCCCCGCTGTGCCCCCGGGCACTGGGACCCCCCCACGCTGCCAGGTTACCTCTCTGCCTCTGCCAGGCACCCACGAACGGCCCCAGGCGTCCTGCCAGCTCACACTTCTGTGCCCAGGGGCCATTGTCACCTGCAAGAGAAAGAAATGTCCCCATGAGAGACACCAGGACCACAGGGGACACCTCCACAGTGGGGAGTGGGACAGGCAAGGACAAGTGACCCTTCCATCCCTCTTTGCCACCCCTGTGGTGCCTCCCCACAGGAGCAAGAGCATCTGGTTGATGGATTTTGGTTTTTAGCAGTTTGTTTGCAGGGGCTGAGTGCAGCCAGGTCAGGGCAGGGGGGGCACGGTGCCACCAGCTTGGGGTGTTAATGAGCGACCAAACGGTTCCTGTCATCAGGAGCAAGACATCCTCATTAGGGAGGCTGCTCAGCAACACAGAGAGGATTTGGGCTTCTTAATGAACAGGGATTTGTGGTTTAATTAGTCACAGCCCCATCACTTCAGCCCTGCAGCCGGGAGGGGGGGGTGGCAGGATGGGCACCCAGCTGAGTGGGCACTGCAGCCTGGGACCCCCGTCCCCACTCTGGGACCACTCCTCATCCACAGGGCAATGGGAGCATCCAGGGCAGGGGACAGAGAGGGCAGGGGACATCGGGGGCAGGGACATCAGAGGTAGAGGACATTGAAGGTTGGGGACATCAAGGGCAGGGGACATAGAGGGCAGAGGACATTGAAGGTAGAGGACACAGAGGGCAGGGACATTGAGGACAAGGGACACAGAGGGCAGGGACATTGAGGAAAAGGGACGCAGAGGGCAGGGGACAAACACAGCTCCTGCTCCCACCTCCAGGGGCAGTCCCCAGTGTCACCCGCAGCCCGTTGTCCTGCTGTACCTGTGAACCACAGCAGTGTGCTGCCCTTGCCCAGGCTGTCAGCGAGCTCCTTTATCCGTCCCACCAGCTCATCCATCTCACTCAGGGAGGCTCCATAGATGCCCCTGCCCGGGGTGGGGGGCACCGGGGGGCTCAGGGGGACGTGCATATGGGCCAGGGCCAGGTACAGGAAGAAGGGACGTCCACTGTCACTGCACAGGGGACAGAGGGAGAATGTTCAGCCTCCAGGAGCAGGAGGTCATTGGGGTGGTGGCACTGCTGAGCCTGGGCACACAAACTAGTGGCCCTTCCACCCCTTGCCTCTGCTGCAGCTCCCTGGGGGAAAAACACCCTGGCTGCAAACCCTCCAGGCACCCCTCTCCTTACAGGGAGGAAACTTGGCTGAGCTGAGCCACTTCTCCCCTGCTCCTGCTTCAACCTCTCCCCATTGTCCCCCTGCTGTCAACTGTCCCCCCATTTGGGATGGATTTGCCCCTTCCTCCATCTCCAGCAGCCAAACACCCCACGCGCATGCACTCACACACCTCCCTCTCCTCTCTCAGGGGGCACATTTTAGCCCTTTATCCCCCTGCCCAGCAAGTGCCCGACCTCGCTGGTGCTGTGGGCAGAGGATGGGTCTCAGCAGGGCACCCACATCCCCCTGGGCACGGCCTGGGCAGTGCCCACAGCCCCGCACAGGGAGCTCTGCACGGCACATTCACCACCGTGCGCTGCCCCGCCGCCTGCTCGCTCCTAAATCATCACAGGACACGTCCTGTTTGCTTGTTTACAGCTATATTTATCTGCTCCAACGAGGCTTGCTCTTCCTCAGGGACCTCGGAGGGGAAGGGTGGGATGGCCAGCGGCGGGGAGGGGCCGGATCCCGGGGACGTGTCCCCGCCGGCGCACGCCCCCGGCTCCGGCCGCCCCATCGCTGCCTCCTGGAAGCTCTCGGAGCCCTTCCAACGTGAGTTTCGGCATTTCCTTCCTCTGCCCGTCACCCACCTGGGGTGGAAAATGAGTAAACCCCATCCTGCCCGGAGCTGCTGCATCCCCCCCATGGCGCTGGAGCCCCGTGAAGGGTTGTGTCCCCCTGGCACCCTGCCTGTCCCTGCACGACTTGATCAGGAGAGCTCGTGTGCCCCTTGCTAACTGCACTGTGAGACCTCTTCCCATGTGCTGCCAGAGCCCCTGGAGCAGGGAAAGCTGCGGGGAAAGCTGCTCCCCCTGGCTCTGATCCCACCTGGGAGCACCACTCCAGCACCCAGATGAGCTGGTGGCTGTGATGTTCAGCTGAACATCCCTCTCATCTGCCACACGGACACCTCGGAATTGTCCCAAAGATTCAGCAAACGTTTAATCAATAACTGAAGACAGGAGTCCCTGACTTTTGCTCCCACACTCACTTGTGCTCTGAGCAGTGCCACATCTCACTGTCACAAACTGCTGAACCTTGACTGGTTAAAAAAAACACTGGGATGGCAAATCCGGTGTTCTTTTGTTGCCCTGTAATGAATGAGTCAGGCAGGGAAAAACTGGAATAAGCCATCAAAGAGAAGGGGAGAAAAGGTAGGCACCTGCTTAATCCTGTTCTCCATGAACACAGATAACCCCAAAATACTGCTGGGAGTTTAAAGGTTTTTCCTATTAACCCGGAGCTCACACACTTGGTTTCACAGCCACAGAGCATCCTGGCAGCCCGGAGAGCTGGGGATTTGGCAGGAGAAGGGATTGCTGCCCCCCCACAGCCCAGAGCCTGGGCACCCTCAGCATCCCAAACGTGGCCAAGCCATCCCACGGCCAATCCTCGGTTACCCAAAGGGATAAACTACAGGTTTTGTGCAACAAAACAGCACCCAGCTTTATAAAAGAGCCATTTCCCCGTGTGCAGCTCCCTGCCCAGCCCTTCATTCACCTCTGTTACACAAACCTTACCCCAGGGACCCGCCTTCCCTGGGCCTGCGTTATCCCGGGATGCAGGCAGAGGATGGGCTCAGACAGGGCTGCCCGGCAGCGCTTCCTCTCCTCACTCTGCGGGGAGGCATTTTGCAAAGTCACAGCTCGTAATCCGCCAATAATGGGGATTAAAATTACACAAGCCGTCAGCAGGGCTCGGGGGCGTCATCTGGAGGAGCCACTTTGCTCCTCGGGGACAAACACACCCGGGCACGTCCTGTGCTGTGAGGCTGGGGGAGGCAGATGCTGAAGCCCGGCGATCTGGGAGTGCTTTATCCTCAAAATGGATCCGATCTCACACACGGGGCGTGTTCAAACACCTCTGGGTGCTGTTCTGGTCCCACCCTGAGCACCACTCAGCGCCTGTTTACATCCCCTGTCAGCACTTCACACCCATTGGAGGAACCTCCACCACCCCATTGCCACCTCATCCATAGGGATGTGGGGATGGACAGACCGATGGCAGAGTTTCCTCCCTACCATCCCCACCAGCCTTGACATCATTCACATTCCCCCCAGGAAAAAGGCACAGCCCCACTCAAAGGCTTTGCCTTTCCTCAAAAATGACGGTTTTAAAAACACACAGCCCCTTCAGAGGACACCAGAAGAGCCTCAGTGCTTCCTCCAGCAGGAAGCCAAGCCACGGGCACCCCAAATCTGAACCACGGGGCAGCACCCATCTCCCCTGGCATTGCACCAGCACGATGCACAGGAGTCCTGCAGTGACCCAGGAGCTCTCCTGGCTAAGGGGACACGCAGGGGACAGTGGGTGGCCCTCACCTGGCTCTCTGGATGAACCGTGCTGCCTCCTCCACATAGCGCCTGGCCAGACTGCCGAGCTCCACAGGCTGCTGGATGATGGTGATGTTCTCCATGAGAGGCAGGGCAACCTCAGTGTAACAGTCCTTCCTGGCCACCCTGCTGGGAAAGAGCCATGCCAGGCTTGTCACCAGAGCAGGCACAGAGCCTGGCTGTTCTCCTGGCCTCCAGAAAGCCAAGGAAAGGAGGACAAAGGGAGTGGTGACAATGTCTCCACGGCACGGGGTGCTCCCTGCAGGGGGAAACTGGGTGCACAGAGCGTGAGGGGAGGTGACCAGGGCCAAGGGCAGCCCTCAGGGCTGGGGACACTGCTGCAAACACCCAGGGGAACCCCCGTGCCCCATACCTGGCAGCGGTGCCGTGCCGCGGGCAGGGCGGGCAGGGCGGCAGGTTGTAGCCAGGGCTGTCCGTGCAGCCCATGTCGTGGCTGTAGGGGATCCCAAAGTAGAAGTCGAAGCCTGAGAGGCAAGTGAGGGGGTCAGTGGGGCCAAGGTGGCCACAGGGCCCCCAGCTGTCCCCGCTGGCACAGCCCTTACCGCGGGAGTTGGGGTGATGGCGGCCGTGGTGTCCCAGGTGCCACTTGCCTGCGTGGAAGCCACAGAACATCATTTCAGAGGTGACACAGAACATCATTTCAGAGGTGACACAGAACATCATTTCAGAGGTGATACAGCTCTGGCCACCAGCAGCCCTCACCCACGAGGTGCCCACAGCACTGGGGGCTTTAATCAAGCTACAAGAAATGCTCCTTGTTTGTGCTGGCATTGATTCCAGAATGCCGTCTATTTTTGCAGAAAACCCAGAAAAAATGCATAAGGTATCTCATGCCTGTGCAAAGCGACTGTTTCCAGCCTTAAAAGGCTCTTTCATGTGTTTGTGTTCTGAGCAGATGGCTTCCTAACCCCTCCCTAACAGCCAGCTACATCCCCTGACCTCCAGCACACACAGGCTCCCACCTAACACCCCGATCCAAGAGGGAGAACTGCAAAAACTGGGGGGAAATGGAAAAACAGAGGGATTTTCTGCCAGCACAACAGCAGAAGCTGCAGGTGCAAAGGTCTTGTGCAGGCTGAGGGGGACCCACGGTGACCGGAGGGTGCCCAAAGCCACCGGGCCAGCAGCACTGCCCGTGGTGCAGGATGACAGAGCCACCGAGCACAGCCCTGTTTGCCAAGGAACACCCAGCACATTCCTGGTGAGGAAAAGCAGTGAGAGATTAGGTGGAGAAGTCTGGATTTCCGGCAGCACCATTGAGAAGGAAGATCTTAAGCTTGGCATTGCGAAATCCAAGGGGGGATGTGTGAAATCTCTCTCACGTGATCCTTTAGGTTTTCCTTTCACACAAGTACCTCCTCTGCATCTTTGTCACCCCCTGCCACCTCCCCAGCTGCCCCCTGGCACTCTGGGCATTACCTATAGCCCCCGTGGTGTAGCCAGCCTCCCTCAGGACCTCGGCCAGGGTGGTCTCGTTGAGGGGGAGGCCTCCGAGGGAGGTGATGGCGAAGTTGTGGGTGACCCCGTTGCGCAGCCCCAGGCGCCCCGTCAGCAGCGAGGCGCGGGACGGGGAGCACGTGGATGCAGCTGAGTGGAAATCCACAAACCTGCAAAATGAAAAGACCCTTCAATTCACAAGACCCCGTGTGCTCTGACACTCCCCTGTCCCTCCCTGCTGCCCTGCACACTCCCCCTTTAGCTCTGGGGATGAGGGTGGGGCGTGGGAGGTGTAGGTTCAAGCAGAGATGGATGGACCTGCCCCCCAAAGGCACCAGGTTCTGGCTGCCCTCCCCATGCACCCAAACCCACACCAATGAAATCTCTTCACCTGTCAGTCCCACAGGGCTGAATTCCCCTGTGCTGCAGTGGACAGAGTATCCAGGGATGCTGGGTGAGGGCAGGGAAGGGGGACAGACATTACCTTGTTCCTTCAGCAGCCAGCTGATCCAAATGTGGGGTCTCCTTTGTCTCTGCCCAGTTGGCGCCCAGATCCCCCCAGCCCACATCATCAGCCAGGATGACAATGAAGTTGGGCTGCCTGCTCTCCACACAGGGAGCCCAGAGTCCCCCCAGCAGCAGGGTGAGCACCAGCACTGCCCATGGGGACAGGGATGGGATCCCCATGGTGTCACACATCCCCTCCTGCCCGCGTTGCAGCACCGGCTGCGTTCCCCAAACTCCCTCTGCTGTGTCCCTGTGGATGCAGCTGAGCTTTGCACGGGCTCTGTCCCTTCCTCAGCTGGTCCTGCGGGGCCGGACGGGGGCTGGGGTCTGGGTTTGCTCCCTTGGCTGCCGACCGAGCTGCGACACCTCCTCCGCCTTTCACACCCAGGCACAGCCGATATTCCCGAAATCGGCGCCAGCAAAGGTGTTATTCTTAGAAGTCAAAAAACACCCTTTGAAGTCACTGTCACCCTATTTATATCTTTCCTTCCTTCCTGGTAAATATCTAATTAGACACCAAACCGAAGCGGTATTTTCCCCTCCAGGAGCGGGTTCGATCCGCCGCGGCAGCTCCTCTCCCCTCAGCCACAGGGATGTTTGTATCCAAAAATGGCTCCTTCCCTGCAGGTTGAGCCCCTCGGCCTCTGGGTGGAGAATAAACTGCTGGGGCTCTGTCAGGCCGTCCTGCACCTCGTTACATCATCCCCTGTGCAAGGGAAACGGAATAGTCAGCATGTGGGGAGTGCTCCTGCATCCCAGCCCAGGGCTAAACACCTTCTCCAGACACTTTGTCTTTGAAATTGTTCAGCAGCCTGATTCACAATGGCACACTGGAAAGGACTGGGAATATGGAGTGCCCCTCTCCTGCACCCGCTGCTCAGGATGGGATGGTTAGGGTTAGGGTTAACCCTGCCATCCCATGCTGCTGCTCCCTCCTGCTTGCCAAGGGCTTTCTCCCGAGTGCTGCAGGGGGCACAGTCCCACGAGAGGGAGGCTCTGCCTTCATTTGTGACAACAGACAAGTGTTTGAAGCTCATTGTCTAAATTTAGTTCTGTTCCTGCTGCCCCAGCACTGGCAGAGCAGGGAGCACAGCCCGGCTGCCAGAGGGAGCTGCCCCAGAGGTGAGGAGGTAGGAATCCATACAAACCCAGAAGGCAAAAAACCCCAGGAATACCCAGAACGAAGCACATCCAGCTGCTCAGGGCAGGATTTGGCCTCCAGAGACAGAAAAGTTCAAGGACAAACCCTCCAAAGACCAATGGCAGGGACAAAGCTGTGGCAGAGCTCCACAGAGCAGATGGAGCTGTGGAATACGATGTCTTGGACACAAAGTCATGGCCAAAGAGGGATGAAGCTGCAGAGATCTGCCAAAATCCCGCTGGGTCCTGCACCAGGAGCTCTGCACTGGCTGTGGGGATCTGTGCCTGGGATGGGGATGGCCAGGATCAGCTGGTACCAGCAGCCTGGGTGGCATGAGGGATGCAGCTCCCAAGGGATGGTCCACACAGCCAAGCAGGACAATATCCATTAAGACAGAGAGGGAGAGTGGAGAAGGCAATACTGGGAAACAAAAGAGAAGAACAGGACAGGAGCAGGCAGGAGAGGGAATACGATGAGCCCCATCTGTAGGCCAAGTGGTTTGCAGCTTGCAAAGCAAATTATTCCCAGGTTTTGCTGCTCACATCTTTAAAAGCTTTGGGCTGTCACTTGGATCAGCAGCTCCTGGGCTGTCAGCAGAGCATTGCAGTGATCAGAGATGTGGCTCCATTCATAATTCATAGCCCAGAGTGTTAATTTATAAAGCCTGGAGGCTCTTGGTACATCAGTTAATGGGGGTGGGATGTGGTGGGTGGTGGGGCTGAGCTGTGGGAAGGGGCTCAGCTGTGGGAGAGGCTGCTCAGCCCTGCCCCAACAAAGCCCAGTAGTTCAAGTCCTGTTCTGCACCCTCCTGCATCCCCACAGCTCCAACAATTGAGATTAGGTCTCTGGACATGTTTGATGGCAGCTAAGTTGCCTTTACTTCCAAAACAACAATTCCTTTGCAATTTCCTTGGATTTCTTCATGGATGGGGACTTGAAAGGAGCAGCTCTGCTTGGGTACAACACCCCCTGCTCAGGGGCTGGGCCGAGGACAGCACAGAACTGAGCCACCAACTTCAACAGTGGTCAGGGAGACCTCAGCCCATCCCAGCCCCATCCCTGTCCCCTGTCTGGGACTCTCCACAATGGAGCAGGATATCACCCTCTGCTAGAATTGGGGTTTAGGGAAAAATAAAGCACCAGAAGTTGAGCTGAGCACCTCAGGCAGGTGGTGTTCCCTGGTTTCTGGGAAGACACACCACATAATCCTGCCCTCTGGCACCTCTGCTGGCATCCAGCACCTCCCAGCCCCTCCCAGGCTGAGCGTGGTCTCTGTGCCAAATGCCAGCCTCTCCAAACACCCTCCCAGCAGCACCATCCCAGACCCAGTCCCACTCCTGGGGGCAGGCCCTGCACCCCACAGTGAGCCCCAGAGACCCCCCAGCTGCACCTGCAGCCACACAGAAAATCCCAGCACACCTCAAAGCAGCCGAACCCACAAAGCTCTGTCCCTCCCATTTACTCTGGGGAGGGATGCCAGGATGACACAGCTAACAAAAACAAACCCAAACAATTTTCAAAGGACACTCTCTCCTCCCTAAATTACAGGGAAAGTCTTTCAGAGCTCAAATTCATGCATTAGCATCAGACAAAACTTCTTGATCCCTGATGCTTGGAGGCTGTTTGAAGGCGAGGAACACAGCCCATGGACTGTCCACATCCAGACCACATCCATGAGTGTGAGGCCATCCCTTGGCATCAACTCCACTGCCCTCTGAGCCCTCTCTGACCCTGTTCAGCTCAAATTCTGGGCTGTGCACATCCCCCTGGAGGAGGTGGGACCCTCCCTGGGATAAATCCCAACCCCTGTTCACCACTGCACCAGGACCTGCAGCACCTCTGTTCCCCTCCAGCTTTGCTGCAGCCAGACCCACCCAGAGCTGACCAACCGACTTTTTAGCTATTCCTGCAAAAAAAAAAAAAAAACCCAAATGACTCAGGAGAGATTCCCCAGGCTGCCTGTGGCAGGAACATTGCAGCACCTCGCCTCGTGCCAAGCAGGAAATACTGCACAGGTGGCTGGATGAGCTACCTGGGAGGAATCACTCCCAGCATCCAAGGCCTCTGGATAAGTGGTGTTGGCAGCGTGTTCCTCAGCTGGACAGGGCACACCTGGGCGTCACAGCACGCACCTTGTACCAGGGGAGGACTGAACAAATAAATAACCTTGCCTTCTGCAAGCCAGGCAAGGCGGTTCACAGGAACCTGGAGAAGTCCAAACCAGATAAACCAGTTTGGAAAAGCCCCAGAGCCTCTCCAAGCAGGACACCCCCTGGGCTGGCCCCGGTGCACAGGAGGGGAGATGACTCTCTGGGATGTCACCGCTGGCAGTGCCACCACAGAGGGGTCACCCGCACAGCACTGCCAGCATCTGTCATGTATTTATTACACATTAACCAGAAAGTTTACAAATCTTGGGGCCAGCATGATCATTTTCACATTTTTCACATTCTTTCACATTTCACGCCTGCCTGGAGAGCAAAGCAGTGGCTGGAGCCCAGAAAAACCTGCCACCCTTTGAAGCACATCCAGCTGTGCTGAGTTGCCCCCCTGCCAGATCACAACCCACCCGGGCTGTCCCAGCTCTGATCTCCAGCCCAAACCCACCCAGTGGCCCTGCTGAAAGTCCCAGCAGGATCCCCATCCTGGCCACGAGGAGCAGGGAGAAAAGGACACAGCAAAGGATGAGAAATTCAAACCAGAGTGGGTATCTGGTGTTACCCAGGACCACTCCAGGAGCTCTCAGGGTCACCCCTTGTGCCAGCTGGGGTCAGGGAAACTGAGGCAGGCAAGCAGAAGTGATGGCTCAGGCTGTGCTGACCCTACAGCTGCTGAGTGACGTGGGATGGGGACATATCCCCGTGGTGAGGTTCTTGGTGTCCCATCTTGGGGGATGTTCAGCCACAGCCTGGAGGGGATGTATAGCAGGGCAGACAGGGGTTTCAGGGAGCAGAAAAATAAACCTGTGTTTTGTTGGCAATTTAAGATTACAGAGGTTTTGGTTTGAGTAGAGAAGGGCAGCAGGTGAGGAGTCTGTCCATGGGGCAGAGGGGCAGGAGCTCTGTCTGCCCCATTGGGCCTCCCCAGTGCTGACATGTTTACCAGCAAAGCTCCATTCCCAGCACAGCCACCCTGACAATGCTCTGAACACAGTCAGGACTTTATTCCAGGAAAAAGGTTTTCTACTGGAATAGTTTATACTAGTTCTCCTCGCAGAATAAGCAGCACCGACAAAAACATACTTCTGCAGATTTACCAGGACTTCTGCCAGCTCCTGGGACAGGAGAATGTTTTTCACCCATCTCACTGCTGGGTCTTTCAGAGAAAACATTTCTCATGCCGAGCAGGGCTGGGCAAACCCCGGCAGAATAAATGAACTGGAAGTCCCTGAGCCATCCGGCGGCTCAGCGCAGGGGCCCGCGCTCCCCTGCTCTTCCCAGCCCGCCCTGTTTTCCAGCTCCCGCCTGATTTATGCCCACAGACAGGACAGGACGCCTGCTCTGCTTCCCTGTGGATTACACAGCCCTCAAACAACCAGCCATGCTCCCGGGGCTGCTGGAGTTCCCGGGATGATGAAGAGGCACGTCCCGGTGCGAGCGCTGCCAGGCACGGGACGGACCCACAATGGATGTGCTGGGGAAAAGGATCCCAGCCAGGCACAGCCAAGCCAAGCAGCAGGGAAATCTCCCCAAAGTGAGCAGACAATAAGGGGGAAAAAGGGTTTGACAGTGGGGTTGGGAAGCTCTGGGTTGGAGAGGCTGCACTTGTCCTATCCCTGTACCTCCACAGGGCCCCCATTGCTCCCCAAAGCCTCACTGCTCTTGGAAAGCCCCAAGGAAAGGAATGGGAAGGTGAGGCAAAGACAGATGCAAAGTACAGACAAGAAATACCAAGGAGCAAATCGCATTGGGGTTTTTCATGCCAAAGATATTTGCATTCTTATTTCTCCCCTGCAGGCACAAACCTCTTTTGTTGTCCCACAAGCACTTGCACTGTTGCTACCAGGCAGAATTTCAGCACGGGGAGGGTGACCCATTCCCAAGGAAAAGCTTGTATAACGGGATATTGGCTCTGGGAAGCCAGAGGGGTGGTCACTCTTGATCTGCAGCCCTGAAAGGCAGGGCAGGGATAAGGGACAACCACCTCAAAGGTTCCCTCAGAGGAAGGGGTTTTCCTGTGGGGCAGGGAGATAGGAGGCTCTCAAGGCACACTCCCATGACTGAGTACCCAGATTTCTGATGGATTTCTGATGGATTTCTAATGGATTTCTGATGGATTTCAGAAGGATTTCAGCTCATTCAGGCAGGGACTGTGAGGACTGAAGCTGCTGAAACCTCCCTGAGAGCACCAGCACTTGTTGGAGGCAGTGGCTGTTGGGCCAACATTGCCAAGAGAAAGCAGCAGCAGCTTTCCCAAAGTTCCTGAGCAAAAGCAACAATTTGTCTCATTTTGGGGAATCTGGAGAATTTTGCCCCAGCTACCTGCTGCCCTGGGCTGTGTTGTCCCACTAGCAATCCCATTGGGACAAAGGGAGAGAAAAGCAGCAGAAGGGACTCTGGCCAAACCAAACACAGCAGCCCTTGCAGTGCAGGAACATTTTAACCTGGCTGCTTTTTCCAGGGGTATGAACCAGGATCAGCAGGTTCCACATTAACCCAGCACACTGTGGTGGGGTCCTGGGCCAGCACAGGGGGGCAGATCCCAGGAGGGCAGGTGAGGAGAGGTGTGGCCACCCACCCACTCTGACCCCTCTGCTGTTCCCTGCAGGCAGCAGTCACTGGCCCAAAAATCACAAAGAATGGTGCAAGACTCCAAATCCTCCTGGCAGCATCCATCTGTGCCCAGCACACAGAGAACAGCAGCAGGATGCAGCAGCAGCAGCAGTGAGCTAAGGCTGCCAGAGCTCCAAGAGAGTTTGGACAACACACTCAAGGACAGGGTGGGATTTTTGGGGTGTCTGTGCAGGGCCAGGGGTTGGACTCAATGACCCCTGTGGGTCCCTTCCAGTTCAGGATGTTCTGTGATTTTAGGATGACTGAACCTCTGCTCCCTCTCTTCCTGTCCCTGTAGGTGGTGAGTCGGTCTCTCCTGCTTTATTTGACTCACAAATCCCTACTTTTTAAGCTTCCTACATAAAGGACATGTTTTCCCTGAAAAATGCAACGAAGGGAGCTGGTTTCCCCTAGAAATCCAACCAATGGAAATGTTTTCCCCTTAGAATTCAACAAAGGAACATGTTTTTCCCTAAAAAAAATGCAACCGAGATGTTTTTCCCTAAAAATGGAACAAAAGGCACGTTTTCCCCTAAAAGTCCAGCTAAAGGAGATTATTTCCCCGAAAAAATACACCCAAGGAAGATGTTTCCCCAAAAAATGCAACTGACAGAGACAGTTCCCCCTAAAAATTTAATTGAGGGAGACGTTTCTCCTGAGGAATCCAACCAAAGGAGATGTTTTCCATGAAAATACAACTAAGGGATGGGTTTTTCCCTAAAAAAGAAAAAGCAACCAAGGGAGACGTTTTCCCCTAAAATTGCAACAAAAGGAGACGGTTTTCCCTCAAGGTACAACTGAAGGAGGTGGTTTTCCCTAAAAATACAACCAAGAGAAAAAAATACAACAAAACCAAATTTGTTCCCTAGAAATGCATCTAAAAGAGATTTTTTTTGTCCTGAAAAAATACAAGTAAGGGGCATATTACCCCTAACACCACATCATGCGCAGCACCCAAAGCTTGGAGGGGACAAACACATTGTGCCACCCCCAGAAACAGCACCGGGGGGGTCCGGCATGTGCTCCCCGCATCCCACCCTGTGAGCCCAGCCCGGGGATGCTCCAGGCACCGCATCCCGGGGATGTTCCAGACCCCGTATCCTGGGGATGCTCCGGACCCCGGGGATGCTCCGGACCCCGAGGATGCTCCGGACCCCGCTCCAGAGGGGGTGGCAGGGCACAGGTGCGGGCCGGGGGCTGCGGGATCTGCGGGAACCCGCGGGGCCGCCCCGCTCCGGCCGCTGCACCGCCCCTCCCGCACAC
>JANPWX010000398.1:82400-133673 GCA_024734555.1 Trochalopteron elliotii
CCACCGCTCGCTGCCCTCCCGGCGTGGCTGCGGGGACACGGCGGAGGGGTGGACCCCGCGCAGGTGTGCGGTGGTGACACTGGCTCTGTCCCCTCCACGCGGGTGTGGCGGTGACCGCAGGACTGTCCCCCCGCCCCCAGCGCACGTGCGGCGGTGACCCCGGTGCTGTCCCCCTGCACGGGAGTGGCGGTGACCATGGCACAGGACACCCTGCACAGACCCCCCAAGTGCCAGCCCAGTGAGCCCAGCACAGACCCCCCCCAGTGCAGGTGATCCTGTCACTGTCCCCCTGCACAGGTGTGGTGGTGCAGTGGCCTCGGCTCAGTGCGCCCCCCCCACCCCCCCATGCAGGTGTGACAGTGACCCTGGCACTTGTCCCCCTGCTCAGGTGCGGTGCTGACCCTGGCACAGCGGCCCCCCATGCAGGTGTGGCAGTGAGCCCAGGGCTGTACCCCACACAGTGTCCTCCTCCTGACTGTGACATCGCTGCTGTCCCCCTCGTGCAGTTGTGGCAGTGCTGGGGTTCCATGGGGAGCTCCATGAGGGACCAAAGCCACTCCTGCACACCCACAGCCCCCAGGGGGACACAGGGCAGGGCTGAGGGACACCCCATGTCTTATGGGGTGATCCCATTCAGCCCCCCCTGCCCTGGGGGCTGGCAGTGGTGCCAAGGGCTGCAGGGGAGCTGGTGGAAGCTGGGGTGTCCCCACCCCCCCATTTTGAGGTGTGAGCAGCCCTGGGGACAACCAGGCTGGGGAGGATGGGTGCCCCAGGGGTTCCTGCATCTCCACCAGCCCAGCCTGCAGTGGATCTTTCACGAACTGCATCCATCCGCCCCCGTGCACCAACAGACAGATGACAGCTCCCAGCTCCTGGGCTTGGCTGCTGGGAACAGCTCATCAGGGGTGCTGAGCTGAGAGTTTCTGGTGCTGGGCTCACAGGGCAGCACATCAGGAAGGAGCCCACAGAGGGACAGAGGCAGAAACATCAGCCCAACTCCCACACCTAATCCCTCAGCAGAACAGGGTCCCGCTCACGCCGCCTTAGGGCTGCTACAACTCCCAGTCTGTGCCTCTTCCAACAAAATTCAGCTTAAACTGATGCCTGGCTCCCTCTCCCCTCTTTTTCCAGATCCAAAATGACAGTCAAAGCTGTAAAGATGCCGTGCACCTCTGCAAACGTTTATACTAAAGTGCCTGACGGAGGATGGGGCTGGACAGTCGCTTTTGCGTTCTTTGTTGTGGAAGCCCTGACATACGGCATCATAAAATCGTTTGGAGTCTTCTTTAACGACCTGATGGAAAGCTTTGACGAAACCAACAGCAGGATATCCTGGATAATATCCATATGTGTGTTTGTACAGACCTTCACAGGTAAGAGGAGCAGGCACTCGGTGCAGGTGCAAGGGGCACTGGTGCTGCTGACTCAGCATGCAAGGACCTGGCACCTGTGACTTTCGTGCCTCTAATGGCTCCATTATAAATTAAATCACAGCCATAAAGCTTGGAGGCTCTTCCTCAAATGCCAAGAAATATTTGTCTCAGCCTGGCAGTCCCTTTGAGCCCCACCTCATATCCATGGGTGGTGCAGGGACATGGTCCATGTCACCGAGCCTGACCCAGTTCAGGTCTCACCAGCAAGGGGCAAAACCCAGAGTTTTCAAACCAAACACTGCAGTGAAAAGGATTAGAAATAACTTGAACCTTGCTGAAATCCGGTACTGTCCGTGTGTGTGGCTGCAGATTTGTCCCAGGCTGCCACATGCTCATCTTTAAGTCTGTTCTGGTGATTTTTTAGCACGTCCTAAATGCTGTGAGCTGTTCAGTGCTCCGAGGGTGACTCCAGGGTGACGCTGAGCTGAGCAGGGAGATGGCACCTCATGGGGAGCCGGGCAGGAGTATGAGAAGAGCCTCTGTAGGAGATGGTGGCTGTGAAGCTGCTGAGGTGGGTGTTGACCAGGGCTGTCTCCCTCTCCAGCTCCTCTGTCGACGGTCCTCAGCAACCGCTTCGGCCACCGCCTGGTGGTGATGGCCGGGGGGCTGCTGGTCAGCGCTGGCATGGTCATCGCCTCCTTCGCCCGCAGCGTGGTGGACATGTACATCACCATCGGCATCGTCTCCGGTGAGTCACCGTCCTGTCCCCTGCCAGCCACGGGGCTTTGGCTCCCCCCACACACACACACACACACACATGGGGTGTGCTTGGTGCTGCTGCCCCTCCTGAGCTGATCCTGCAGTGGGGATGGGCCCCAGGCTTGGCTTTCTGCCCTGTCCCACCATGGACTCGGCTCTGTGCTCACACCAGTCACTTCTGATGGACTGGGATTGCTGGGGAGACCAAAGCTGTGCCTGGGATCAAATCCTCTGACGCTCCCTCTGGCTCTGGTTTCTTCTGATACTTTTTCCCCCTCGGCAGCCTGGCCTGGGTGTCCTCTTCATATCCATGGCCAGGAGCTTGCCTTGCTTAGGGGAACAGTTGCTACAGGCTCAAATAGCTTTAAGCAGATGAGGTCTTCAAAGTGGACCCTGCTGTCTGTTTGGGAGCAGAAGGCATTATCTAGCAGCTTTGGGAGGCTGGGTCTCTTGGCTTGGGTTCTTACTCTCCTTTTCTCTTTTTCTTTTCCCCCCTCTAATTTACAAAAAAATAACATTCTGGTTTCCCCAATGATTTTCTTCCAGGGTGACTTGCTGAGTTGGCCGAAATGATACTGTAATGACCGCCGGGAAAGCCGACTTAACGTGTTCTTGCATCGGTGTTTCCCCCTCCTTTCCTTGTTGTTATGGCAATTTTTGGCATTTATTCACAGGCCTGGGATACTGCCTCTCCTTCCTCCCGACTGTCACCATTTTATCACAGTATTTTGACAAAAGGCGCTCGCTGGTCACAGCAGTGGCATCCACAGGGGAATGTTTTGCTGTCTTCTCCTTCGCACCAGGTACAGTGCCCACTCCCTGGCATTGCCAGGGGCACGATGCTGCCATCCTTTCCCCAGAGTCAGTGCCCACAAGTGGTTGCTCACATGCCCGTGGCACTGGTGCCCAGCAGGCAGAGTGACAGGCAGTCCTAGGGAGGGGTGTGACACTGCCCCTGTGCCATGTGCCAGCGCGGGACATGCCTGGCTGATATGCAGCCCGACGGGCTCCCTATATAGATCTGGCAGGCTAAAAATAAGCCCGAGAAACTTCAGCTATTTAAAACACACATACACAGTGCACAGAACTGCTCCTAAAGGTTACTGGGCTTGTGCTTCAGCACAGGCTGCCAAAGTGCTCCGGCCTTTTGGGGTCCTGTCCCTGGGTGTCACAGCCCTGTCACCGCCTGCCCTTGGAGGTTGATGTGGTCTGCTGTGCTCCTATGTTCTGGGATAATACCCACTGCAAAGCTGCTTTGTGTGCAAATGAAGGCTGGTAATTAAGCAGTGACGTGCACCTTTGAACAGAACTAAGACTTCCTCTGTGAGCTGGTTTCAGGGTGGGGGGCAGCTGAGAAAGGAAACTCCAGCACTGAGTTTACTCTCCTTCACTAAAAACAACACCCTCTTTGTCCCCAGACCTCAGAAGAGGATACCTAGAGGGTGGCATCTGCTAGCCAGGTGGTAAAGACAGATTTTAGCTTCCGTCTGCTGCAGCAGAGGGGAGGAAGTTGGGTGCCAGACCCATGGGTAGGAGGGACTCCTGCTCAGCCTTTTCGAGAGGCGCCTGGAACCCTCCAGTGACGAACCTCCAGTCCCTTCCCTAGCTGTAAATTCAATTTCTCGGTGTAACTACAGGCTTTTCCCAGTTACACTTTTCCTCTTCCCTCAGCAATCACAGCCCTGAAGGAGCAGATTGGCTGGAGGTACAGCATGCTTTCTGTCGGGGTGCTGCAGCTCGGCATCACCGCCTGCGGATCGCTGCTGCGCCCCATCGTCATCAGAGAGCAGGAAGAAGTGAAAGCACAGCCTCCAGAGGAGTCCACGGAGACAAAGTACATGCTTGAAAACGAGCAAACATGCACCTCAATAGAGTCCATAGACTCAGGAGTCGATATAACTACCTCACCCAGCAATGTGCCTGGAAAAACCAAAGCAGAGCCGAAAAGTGAAGAACCAAAGCAACACGGACAGAATCCCGTTGAAAATAACAGCACCCCTCCAGAACCAAAAACCAAACTACTGGACTTCTCTGTGATGAGAGACTATAGCTTTATCTGTTATGCATTCTTTGGCCTCTTTGCAACCCTGGGCTTCTTCGCTCCCTCCCTGTACATCATCCCCCTGAGCCGCAGCCTGGGCATTGGCAAAGACCACTCTGCCTACATCCTGTCGGGCATGGCCATCGCCGAGGTCTTTGGGAGGATTTTTGCAGGCTGGGTTCTCAACAAGAAGCCCATCCGCAAGATCTACATCGAGCTCATCTGCGTCGTCCTGCTGTCGGTAGCGTTGGTTGCCTTCCCTTTTGCCTCTGGATTCTGGGGCTTGATGATATGTAGCGTTTATTTCGGGTTCATGCTTGGCACGGTGGCGGGCACGCATATCCCCCTCCTGGCTGAAGACGACGTGGTTGGCATCGAGAGGATGTCCTCTGCAGCTGGAGTCTACGTCTTCATTCAAAGCTTAGCTGGGTTGGCTGGACCACCCCTCGCAGGTAACACCAACTCTGGTCTTGGTTTTGTTTTGGAGGTGTTTGACAGCTGTTGGTCTCTGTGTAGAAGGTATGCTGGCAGCGTTAATCACAGCACTCCCCTAAAAGCCCTGCAAGCACTATTGGGAGTCTCCCAGAGCCAGAAGACTGCAATGCAGCTCTGCAGAGTCCCACGGATGAGGCACTGAGGAACCTCAGAGGGAAGGGAAATACTGCAGTGCTGCCCTGATCCCGTTAGAAACCCAAAGCTGGCACCACTTCAGGCACAAGCAGAGGCGAATCCCTCTCGCTGTGCCTGTGCCACGCACTGCAGAAAGGTGAAGTCTGGCAGAACAAACAGATGCCTGATGCATCTCAGGCTCAGCATCCCTGCAGTGCCCAGGGGCTTCTGACTCACCTGGAGATGACACTGTGTACCCCAGAACAATATGGGTTTACTTTTTTAATGTGGCATCCGATTGTCCCTGAGTTTTGGCTGCAGATAAAATGCAGATTAAAACTCTCCAGGAGAGCAGGGCAGGGAAGGGGGGGAGTGGGCTGTGGCTAACTGCTGTAAATGTTTTTTTTTCTAGGTGTCTTAGTGGATACGACAAAGAACTACAGCTCAGCCTTCTACTCCTGTGCTGCTGGCATGGTCCTGGGGGCCATGTTTCTGGCCCTGGTGAGGCCGTGCAAGACTGGGCTGTGCCACCAGCAGCAGCAGCAGCAGCAGGTGGTGGAGGAGAGCACGGCGGGGCCACCACCAGAACTACCAGATGACTTTATAGACATGGATATTGGAAAAGCAGAACATTCAGGAAAAGGCTCCGACAGCGTGGTATAAAAAACCCTGTTCCTTCTCCATCTAATGCACTCAGTGTAAGGCTGGGGGAAATGTCAGCTCTGCTCCACGTTTTAAAACTCCATTCTAAAGGGAATGTGAAATTTTAAATGTGAACAGTTGCTACCAACAATTTATTTTTTTTTTTAAATATTAGACAGAACTTTTTTAACCAACAATGGAAAGCTCCATAGAAAATACGGATAGCCACGTAAGAATAACTTCTGTCTAGCATGAAGATGTGATGCACACTTGCTTTCCTGATAACAAGCATAGGTAAAGGTCCAACTGATCCCATAAATACTGACAACAGCAACAGCAGAAGCAGCTCAGCCTCTGACTGTCACCCATCCCCTACTACAAATTCCACACAGACCCGATGATACGAACTGGAGACGAGCATTTCATACACCACCAGTAGCCAACTGAATCTTCTTCTGGAGGGATACAGACTCACCTTTTAGCTTGGAGGAGGAGGAGGCTAGGCTAGATAGCTGACAATTAGAAACCATTGCTAATGATCTTAACTTGAATGTCACAAATGCTGGGAAATCAAAGGCTCCGTGTGTCTTTATGGCCAGTTATTACTGCACATATTTCATAAGATCGTTTTTCTTCTCCCAGCTGGGATCCTTAGAATTGTTGTCTGTTGATAGTCAGACCTGATGTACTGTTTCTAATTTAACTAGTATTTATTAATTTATTCTGAGATTCTTAAAGGAGGTTAGCTTAAATAACTGGAGAGGAAAAATGATCTTCTGCATAATGGAAAGCTGTCTTTACATCAATCTCTTCCATGCCTATCTTGTATTGCTTGTGAAATTGTTGGGAAAATTACTCTTACAGCATAAAGTGTAGCTGTTTTTATTAGGTAAGTCTTAAGTAACCCAGTTATTTTAAAAGGAAAAAAAGAAACAAAACAAAACAACAATAATGAACTACAGATCCAGCATCTCTTTCCATGGAAAAAGGCTCAGCTGGTGCCCACGGACCTGGCACGGCTGCCAGCCCCAGCCCAGCCCGCAGGGAGGATTTGGCCCAGGATGTCTTAATGTACCCGAAACCTTGGCTCACAGGTGCACAAGGAAATCTCTGCTGCAGCCCCAGCTGCCTGTGGCCCCCCCAGAACCTTCCCCTCTCACTCTGCTCCCCACTCCTGCCAGGCACGGGGGGCCTGGCAGAGCTGCACCCCCTTCCCCAGCTCTCCCCTAAAGTCAGCAAGGGGCTTTTTGTTTTTTTGCTGCTGACTTCAGTGAGAAATGAAGCGGAGCCTGTGCATGAAGGGAAGGATAAAAGACAAACCTTTGAGCTGTTCATTCAGTCTTAATGGGAGAGATTCCTGCTCACAGTGACACGAGCTTGCTTACCCCACCTATATGCATCTTCTCGCCTCTAGGCAACTCAGGGGGACAAATCAAACAAGTCTGTTCTGGTTTGGGGGGAAAAAGAACCCCCCAAACCACCATTTCTGTGTACTTAAGTGGAAGTGGCATCATCCATTAACTGCTACACTGACCTGTCTGTGTTTTACCAGCCATCGAAACGTGGGACAATCTGTAAAAGAGGAAAAAAAGAAAAAAAAAAAAGAACAACCTCTTTTTGGGAAGGTGCTTGATTTGGTTTTTTTTCTGTCTTAGATGTCCAAAAAAAAATTAAAAAAGAAGAAAAAAAAATAATAATAATTAAAAAAAAAAAAGAAACAGGCACTCTTGCAACCAAGTGGCTGGAGCAATTCATCCTCACTGCCCGGGACCTGCGGTCTCGTGTCCTTCCTCTGCCTCAGCACTTTATCACGGCCAGCAGAACCTCGCTGTGTTGCACCCAGGACTGGAAGATCCCTTACAGAGAACTAGAGTCGTGTGAATCAGCGATCAGTGAACAAATAACCACGTTGCATTACGATGTACTCTTTAATTTATTGTTAATTTATGATACTTCAAGCGTTTTGGTAAATGTTCTGTAGCCTATCCTCGTAAGGTTATTGAAGTCTTTGTGATACGAGACCTCACTACAGCACTTTGCTATTACAACTGCTTGGAAGTGGAATAAGGCCTCCAGGTTTTGAGTGTGTGTGGAAGCTCCCTGTTCTGCAGATTTGCGAGGTTCTACTGTATTTAGTTTGGGTTTTTTTCTTTCTTTTTTTTTTTCTTTTTAACCGAGTTTCCAATCCAGATCAAATACTACATTTGTCACTGACCTCACAGTCCGTTTCTGTTCCTGTCTGTGTCATGGCACGAGCAGGGGAGCGAGTGGTGAGTGTGTGTGTGTGAGGGCACAGCACAAGCAGGATTTACTGATTTGTTTGTAACATTACCGAGTGGACTCTGGAAATACTCTTAAAACACTGAGATTTGCAATAAACTTTTTCTTTTTTTTTTTTTTTTTGGTTTTTTGTTTTGGGGTTTTTTTTTTTTTCCTCTCATTTTCTCCCTTCTTTTTTTAAATAATAAACACAGTGAAGAAACTTGTCCTCTTCCCTCTTCTCCATCCCTGGTTTTGCTGTGGGAAGCTGTCACATGCCACTCCTCCAGCCTGAAGTGGCCCTGCTTTCCCTGCAAGTTGGGCAATCCCAGCTCTTCAAATGAGCTGCCTGCAAGCTGTGGATTAGTGCTGACCTCAAGGGTGCTCTTGTAAACCCTCACCCCGGGAGCCCTGATTAGAGGGAGCCTTTTCTTCTCCTGAGTGGTGCCTGAATTGGTGGCACTTGGGAGCATTACCCTCGTGTCTTCACCAAGCACGCAATCATGTAATTATTTTATCACCACTGAATTGCTGAATGCTTTCTCCACGCCAGGCTCAGCAACCCGTGTATCAGAAAAATCTACTTAAAAAAAAACAACCCAAAAGCCACTAAATAGCAGATTAGTCGTGCTAAAAAGCAATTTTCTCCCCCTCAAATCTAATTTCTTGATACGCCCTTCCCTGCTCACCCAGCCCAGCATCCCCAAACCCTACAAGGAGCAGTGCTGCCACGTCCCAAATACCACTGCATGCATTAGGTTTGCAAATGCTCTCTGCTTGCTGAGGGAATCATCACAACACTGATGTGTATTAAGTACAAGCTGTTTCCATTCTGCTTGCAAAAAAAAAGTCCTGGAGCAGAGGTGAGCCGTGCATGCGAGCAGAGCAGGCTGGAAGGCCAACACCAAAGTCCAGGGAAGATAATCTGTCTCCAAATTCGACTCTGGCTCCCTTAACAGCAGTGAACAAACATCATTTGCAACAGTTTCCTCAAAAACAACCCCCGAAAAAAGGCGTTACAAAGCCTTGCACACAGTTCACGTAAATAAAAGCACATTTAACTGGAGCACTATCAGATGTCTCCCTGCACAGAGAGATTCTGAGAGTCGTTTCTCCCACCTGGTTTAAATTAATTGCCTGTGACCTTCTCTGTTATCCTGATGCAAAGGCATTAAAGCCAGAACAAAACAGGATAAGGACATATTTATTCGGTAGCACCATACATCTATTTAGCAGCACAGTAAATAGGAGAACGTGGGGCAGGACATGCCTCAGCAATCCTTGGTATTCCTCTCAAAAAGGGGTTGTATAAACTCTTGCAGTCAATGAGGCCAGTGCTGGCCAAATGTAAATAGAGGAAATTACACAAGGTCAGCTTGCAAGAGGCCAAAAGCCCTCAGACCGTAGGTATCTGTCTTTTCTGAAGCAGAAAGGAAGCTGGGCTGTGGGGTTGTGTTTGTTGTTTTGGGGAGGGTTTTTTTTTTTTAAAAAAAAGAACAACAAAAAACAAAAACAACTACACAAAACCAAGCACCAAAAAAAAGACAAAACCATTTTTCCATTTGGAATTAAAAGGAAGGGGAACCTCTTGTTCTTTTTCACTTATTTCAACAAGATGACACCAGGTTCTTAAGGGGACAGATGAACCCTTGCAAAGAGCCAAACCGGGTTTGGAAAGAAAGCAAAGTA
Source organism: Trochalopteron elliotii (assembly GCA_024734555.1). Lineage (NCBI taxonomy): Eukaryota > Metazoa > Chordata > Aves > Passeriformes > Leiothrichidae > Trochalopteron > Trochalopteron elliotii. The sequence goes on from JANPWX010000398.1 coordinate 91,773, forward strand.
GGTGCTTACAAAACAGCTTGAATGTTTTAACGGGTCCCCTCAGATGTTACTTGTTACCATCTGAGATCATCGTGTTCCAGCTGCCTGTAGTAAACATGACCTGAATTCTCACAGTGATGCAAGCCCAGCAGCATCCTGCCCTCCATTCCTCCTCAAAACTCATCCTTAAAGATGCTGCACAGGTTGGGTTTAGGAAAAGCCTCGGGTTTAGGGAAACAACCCTTGAATTTCTGGCTTGGTTTGAAGGCTGAGGGAGCAAGCACTGCTTGCCCTAAGGGGTTGTTTTACACGTGGTGGCCATGCTAAAAGGCAGGAGCCTTCAGGAAGGAATTCAGGAAGAATTTCTCCATGGGAAAGGAGGTCAGGCATGGGAAGGGGCTGGTTTGGAGTCTCCAGCCCTGGAGGTGTCCAAGGAGCACCGGGATGTGGCACTCAGTGCTCTGGTTCAGTTGATAAGGTGGTGTTTGATCTAAGGTCGGGCTCGATTTTGGACATCTTTTCCAACCTCACTGGTTCCATTCTGTGGTTCCATGGATCCCACTGGCCCCTGGGCACCCACAGGGAGGGCTCCTGGGCATCCCCAGCTGCTGCTGGTCCCCAAAGCTGGCTGGCAGCCTCCTGCACGTCCAGCCCTCCTCCTCTGAACATCGTGGCAGCAAACAACAGAGTTTTCCCCTCTCCACTCCCATTCCCGTGGACTTCTACTTGCTGGATGTGCAAATCCACGGCCACACCAGCACAAAGCTCGCCCTGCAAATTGCACTAAGTCATCTAATAAATCAATTGCAGTCCCCCCCCTCCTTCCTACTGCAGTCGTCGAGCTCCAGTTACAACAATTTGTGGTAAAATATTACTCACCAGCACTTTGGCCTGTGTGAGCAGCTCTGCCTCAGAACAGACAGCCCTTAAATCACAGCTTTGTCACAGAAGCCACAAGCAAAACCAAAAGTCTCATTACACGCAGCTGCTCTGAGGAGAAGGCCAAGGAGACAATAGTTCCCCTCGCTTCCCTTTGTCAGAGCTTTCATTAATGTTGTGAACGCTTTTTCTGCTTCATCCACTGCTGGGTGCTGGCCACAGGCAGCCTGGCAGAGGAGCAGCCCAAACCAGCCCCAAAGAGCCTGAGAGCAGTGAGAAGGGGTGAGTGGGGTGAGGGAAAAGTGGGGTGCTGAGCATCATCACCCTGGGCTCCTGCTCCAGCAGGGCTGCTACCTCTCATCTGCCTCTGTGTTCCACTGATTCACTCTAAGCCCCACCAGTGTGGGCTTGGGATAGGAAAAGTTATCACAATTAGGGATTTTAAGCACTTCTGGGCTTTTGCCTTTTGCTGGGATGTGAGAGGTATTTTTATTCGATGGTATTTTGATGATGGTGTTTTTATTTTTCATATGTTGCAAAATGAGGCAAAGATGCAAATTCTGCAACAAGAGCAAATGTTTGTGGAGTTGTACCTGGGGCTTGGGGGTGGCAGGGGACAGGCACGGGGGGCCAGCACTGCTGCCCATGCACAGGGTCAGGGGGATGCTCCTGCCTGAGATGAGAACACTCCAAAATCCTGCTGAGCACCCTCCCAAGCACTGTCCTGGGGATGGAGGGAACAGCCCAGCTCCCCTCCTGGTGGGAGGTTTCCCTCAGTGGGTGTAAACTGGAAATTAACGACCAAATAATGCAGTGATGGATGAAGGTTCACAGAAATTCTGACACTTGCACTGAGACAAACCTGCCACTGGAGCTCTCTATCACTCAACTCTGGCTGCCCAAACCTTGACCCCACTTCCCCTGCTGGCAGTGGCCATCCCTTGGCTCCATGTCCTGGTCAGAGCTGGCCCTGGCAGCTGCAGCACAGCGGTGACGTGAGGACACTGAGACACACTGTGACACACAGCTTGGGGACACTGTGGCACACATGGTGTGAGGACACTGTGACACACAGCTTGAGAACACTGATACACATGGTGTGAGGACACTGTCACCCACATGGTGTGAGGACACTGTGACACACACGGTGTGGGGGACACTGTGACATACACAGCATGGGGACACTGACACTCATGGCATGGGGACACTGTGACACACACAGCGTAGGGACACCGTGGCACACATGGCATGGGGACACTGTGACACACAGCTTGAGGACACGGTGGCACACATGGTGTGGGGACACTGTGACACTCATGACATGGGGACACTGTGACACACTCAGCTTGAGGACACTGGCACACATGGTGTGGGGACACTGTGACACACATGGTGTGAGGACACTGACATTTGGCATGAGGACACTGTGACACACAGCTTGGGGACACTGTGGCACACATGGTATGAGGACACTGTGACACACACGGCCACAGGCAGGATCTGGCACAGCAGCTGCTGCACCTGGGCATTCCCACACTGGAGAACCAGGAGAGAGAGCTGGTCCTGGCTTGCACAGAGGGGAGGGGAGAGCAGAGCAAGGTGCCCTTCACACCCTGGCACCAGGAGCAGGGCTCTCTGTGGGATGGGAGGAATCCCTGTGGGTGCAGGATGGGATGCAGCCCTGTGGATGCAGGAAAGGGTGAATCCCTGTGGATGCAGGAAAGGATGCAGCCCTGTGGATGCAGGAAAGGATGCAGCCCTGTGGATGCAGGATGAGAGGAATCCCTGTGGATGCATGAAGGGATGTGCCTCTGCTGCTCTCACAAAAGCAGTGCAGGGGGACAAGCCAGCCTTTGCCAAGCACTGCAGTGCTGGGGATCTGGAAACAGGGAGCAACAGCTCAGAGAGGAACCCTACAAGAGCCATCTCCTTCCCACAGGCCGCCCTGAAATCACTCCCTTCCCCTGCTCATGCTGGCAGCCCCGAGCTCACCATCCCTGCACCCAACACAGCCCCAAACACTCGCTGTGTCAGCGTCATCCTCACCTCCAGGGCTGCTGCCACAGCCTTATCAGCCCGGGGCAGGCACAGCCCTGCCCTGCCCTGGGGCTATCAAGGCCCACAGACCCTGCAGGACTGGCCCCACCGTCCTCTCCCATGGTGACAGTGGGGACAAACACTTTTATTGGCCATTTTCTGCCCAATACCAGCTGCTCTTAGCCCAGCCAGGGCTTTGCTGTGCTCACACACAGAAACCTCCCACCTGCATCCAGAGAGATCCACTGGCCCTGCACAGCTCCCCCTTCTCAGGCACTCAGCAATTCCCCACCCAGATGAAAAACCATATTAAACAAACTGTACCTTGCAAAGGTACAAAGGGAATTTCTCTGTGTCTTCCCCCATTTGCTGCCCTTCCCCTCCTGCCTCCACTGACCGAGGTCAGAGCCTTTCCCAGCTTGGGCCAATGTCACAAAGAACCCAGCAGTGAGCCCTCAGCACTCACAGCAAACCCTGGTGCAAACAGATCACCCAAATAATTAAACACAAAACCCCCTTCAAGCTTTAGTTCATGAAGTGTTTTCACAGAGACAACCCCAGCCCTCCCCAGAGCTGCACGGGCAGAGTCACACCTCAAAGGTTTTTATTCAGCTCCTTTGCACAGCTCTGAGTGAGTTGAGAATTCCAACCTCAGTGTTTGTCTTCAAGGATGAGACACTGACCCTGCAGCCTGACCTACCTGTGCAGTTCTCCTTGGTTAAAAGCCCTCTCTTTTAAAAGAGAGGCCAAACTGCTCAGTGTGTGAAGTGGGAACTGGACATAAACCTTGTATCCATGTCAAAATTCTATTTTGTCGACCAAGGAAACAATAGCAGCAAATCTTAAAGTGCATAAAAGGTTCCATTTCAAAGGAGTAATTTTTTAAAATGCACACAGATGCTCTCTGGTGTGGATTTTTAATAGCAAAATTCACATGCTTTTAGAGGAGTTAATTGCTCACAGTATGTGAGGGCAGGAAGGGAGAACAAAAGCAGATCTGTAAAGCTGAGAAGCAAAAATTAGCCCTGAAAATTGTGCACAGTGGGAAATGTGCCCTGTCAGCCTGATTTGGGGCCCAGGTACAGGGGAGTCAATTTGTCAGCACAGAGCAGGAAGTGTCCTTCCTACCTGGGAGAGGTAAAGAACGGAAACCTGCCCAAATCCTGGTTACAGTAATTGCAAATAACATCCTGACACAGGAAATTAAACCTCTCACACAAAGCACCCATTAAAAATGTGAACCTGATTTAAAAATAAATTAAAAAAAAAAAAAAGAGAGAGAGGGAGGGAGAAACTATGTAAATAACCTGGATTAAATTCAAGGCATTTTCTCCTGAACATCATGAAATATCTTAGATGAAAGCAGCCTTGTCTGCTCTCCCTGGAGCCCCTGCTCTGGGCAGATCCCACAGCACACCCCAGACTCGATTTAGGAGTGTTCAAGAGGGATGAAGACAAACATTCCTGGATACAGGCAGCTTCAGCACAGACCAAACACTGAGCATCATGTTAGCAACCAGTGTCAGCCAAGAGATACAAACATTAGCTTTCCAGAGAAGAATTTTTAGTGCACTGGTAGTTCCTTGTCAGACAGTAAATTTTAAAATAGTCCATAGTAAATGGCAGAGAGTAACCCTTTAAATACACAAAGTTTTCTGCATTTATTGTTCTTCAATCCTGCAGCAGCACCTCGAGGCATTTTAATAACCTCTCTTGGTTCTCCTTGAACGCTTGGAGGGGTTTTGGTGAGCACATCTGGGGCTCCTGCCACTGCTTCACTATCATCCCTGTGCAGTCCTTGATAATAAGGTTTTCAAGTTGTAACAGACAAAATGAAAGGAGAAAGCTGAAATTTTAATCTTCACGTTGAAAGACCAAAGCAAAATCCTTCTCTCTCTCGCCTGCATTCTGCTGCTTGTGTCTGAAAACAATAGTTAACACTGGTGAGAAGGTTTTCAAGCCTCTGAGCAACACAATCCTTCTCCTCTTGCCCCAAATACCCTCTGTAACACCTGCTTCTACTTAGCAAAACAAATAAACAGTCACTAACCACAAGTGTAACTCTCTACCACTGACATTTCTTTGCATGTCTCCAACCACAGCTTCCTCTGGAAACCCTGAACTTATGTGCTGCTACAGTTTTTATGTCTGTAAGGCTGTAGAAGGATGAGAAAAACAAGTAAACACACACAGGCAGAAGCTGGTGGTATCTACAGCAACAGAAACACAAACGGAGGCAGAGGTTGTGAAATGCATCCTGCGAGGAAGGCAGAGACCAGGGCTGGCTGGTGGGGGTGGAATCCAGCCTCAGGTGTGAGGGGATGGCTCCCAGGCAGAGGTGACACCAGCAGGGGCCAGTCAGCTGCTCCCAGGGCCCAGCAGGTCAGGGAAAAGCACACATCCAGCCAGGCACGAGGCTCCAGGGAAGCAGAGTGGCCAAAAACCTGCCCCGAGCATCCTGCTGATCCCACTCTGCGGCGGGACACCCTCAGGAGGTGTTGGGAATGGTGGAGCTGTGGGCTCTGAGAGGTGATCCCCACACCACGGCACTGGTTTGTGCAGGGCAGGGGCTGGGCTCTCCTCTGGGTGCCACCAGCACGGCCCCAGGGCTGCAGAAGGGAGGAAGGAAGAGGTTGGGTACAGCTTGTGTGACTGCCCAGGCTCCCTGCCCTGGGTTTGCTGTCACACTGCAGCCAGTGGCAGCCTCAAGCTTCAGTGTCAGGGAGGCTCAGGCTGGATATCAGGGAAAGGTTTTTCCCTTAGAGGGTGCTGGCACTGCCCAGGCTCCCCAGGGAATTGGCACAGCCCTGAGGCTGCCAGAGCTCCAGGAACATTTGGACACCGCTCCCAGGGTGGGATTGTTGGAGTGTCTGTGCTGGACTTGAATGATCCTTGTGGTTCCCTTTCCGCTTAGAATATTCTATTCTATTCTATTCTATTCTATTCTATTCTATTCTATTCTATTCTATTCTATTCTATTCTATTCTATTCTATTCTATTCTATTCTATTCTATTCTATTCCATTCCATTCCATTCCATTCCATTCCATTCCATTCCATTCCATTCCATTCCATTCCATTCCATTCCATTCCATTCCATTCCTCACACAGCCTGGGCAGGGTCCAAGGACGCCAGTCCCATTCCCGCAGGTGACTGGATCTCTGCATCCCAGTCTGCATCCCCTGGCCGTGACGAGGACCAAAACCATTCCCGATTCCCCGGGGCAGGACCAGATCAAGAGGCGGCCTTAGGGAAACCATCGCCACCTGCGCGTCCATCTCCCTCCGCCCCTTCACCCCCGCGCTGCGGGGCGCGCGGGGCTCTCACCTGGCGCCACCTGGGGCGATGCAGAGGCGGCAGGAGCAGAGGGACCTGGACAGGCCGGGGGAAGGTGCCCGTGTCCCCTGCCCCTGTCCTCTGCCCCTGTCCCTCCGTGTCCCCTCCCGGTGTCCCCTGCCCGTGTCCCCTCCGCGTCCCCGCCACTCCCGCAGCGCCCCCGGCTTCGCGGCCCGCGCGCGCCCTCTGCCGGCCCCCCAGGGGGCTGCGGGACAGGGACAGGGACAGGGACAGGGACAGGGACACGGACACGGACACGGACAGGGACAGGGACAGGCGGGGCATGGGGACACACTGAACAGGGACAGGGACAGGNGGGACACACGGGACGGGGACACGAAGGGGACAGGGACAGGCAGGGGCTTGGGGACACAGTGGACAGAGACAGAAGGGACAAGGACAGGAGGGACATGGGGACACACGGGACAGGGACAGATGGGATGGGGACATAGGGGATGGGGACAGGCAGGGTGGGGACACGTGGGACAGGAAGACGCTGGGCGGGGACAGGCTGGACAGGGACACGGGCTGGGGACACGAGGACTGGGCGTGCTGGACTGGTTTGTTCCAGCGTGAATTCACAGCGGGATTGCCATGATTAATTTAAAATGTGTGCATGAGAGAGATGGAGCATATTTTATTAATCCAGCTCATTTAAAAGTTTTAAGAGGCATGCAGGAAAGCAGCAGCAGGGGAAGGAGAACTTTGAGGTCCTGGTAATAAGAGCATTGCCTTTCCTGGAGGAGATTTTGGGTAGAATTTGCAAAATTGAGGGGAAAAGCATCGTGAGTGACAATGCACCATGACCACACTCTCAACCCTGAGCTGGAGGGGCAGAGTGAGGACCATGATCCATATTTGTGGTCCTGTGCCATGATCCAAGCACAGGATGGATTCCAGGAACATCAGAACACTTAAATATAGCAGCTGTGCTTGCTCAACAGCTTCGGGTCCAGCAGGCCTAAGGGGAGGTGTGAAATTCAGCCTCAATCACCACATTAGCAACGTCCCTGAGAATTCCAGGATCCCTCTTTTCCCTGGTTTATGTCTCTTTGAAATGCTGGAGAAAGTAATGAAATTATCAGGGGGAAAAATAAAACATTAATATATGGCTATAGGAACCATGGGCTAAACTCTTCCTTTGTCTTCCAGCAAACCTCACCAGTGTTTGTAAAAGCTTCCAAGGATGGGGTGACATTCCTGTCCCATAAACAGAGATCCCATCTGACCAGAAGATGGAGGAGAAGATCAGGCTGTGCTAAAGAAATGTGAGATCCAAAGAGCTGTAGGAATGGGAAATTATCTTCAGTTTTCACTTTTGCTTCAGAGGTTTTAGTTGTTCTTTTGCTTTACAGGAACTGCAAACGTGGGTTGATGTCCCACACCGCTGCCAAGAGCCATTTAAAGGAGGAGTTATTTAAATGCAAACAAATAATAAGGAGTTATTTAATTCAAAGGTTTGTCAGTGTTGTAAATGTGAAGATGGAGAAGGGACAGGTGAAATCCTGCCACAAATGGACCTTGGAGAGTCCAGCCCTGAGCCCCGCCTCAGCAAGAAGAGAGTCTGAACCTTTCCTGGAAGGATCCCGGGTGCTCTGCACTCCCACACCCACAGAACCCTGCCTTTATCCGGGAGCTGGGGCAGGTGTGGGGCGGCGGTGGTTTCACTTTTACTGACGGCGCTGGGCTGGTCACATCTGGGAGTGACTCATCCCACAGACCTGGGACACCTTTTCAGCCTGAGGATTGCTCTCTGCAGGTGCTTTCCTCTCCCTCCTGCTGGCCCTGGAAGTTGTCAGCTCGCAGGATTCCCATCCAGGGCTCCCCCTGCCCGGAGAGCCACGGCAGGGAGGGAACGTGCCAGGCTATGTTTTCCTCCCCTGCTCTCCTCCCCTCGGCATCCTCACAGGCATTTGTCCTGCTGCAAGCAAAGGAGGTGGGCAGGGAGACGAGGAGTGGGAAGGCTGGCTCCAGAGGAATGGCTGGATGGCTGCCAGGGGCTTTCATATTCCATCCCTGCTGCTGTGGAGAGGGGAGAGCAACACTTTACCTTGCTAAGCCTTTCAGAGAGGAGCTTCCTCTGGCAATTAATTTGAATAATAAATGTCTAAATGCTCTCCATATATCAAACCTTCCAGTTCAGCCAACTGGGGTTGCTTTTCTAAAAGGAGAAATTGTGGAATGGGCTGGGTTGGAAGGGACCTGGAAGCTCACCCAGAGCCACCCCTGCCAGGGCAGGGACACCTTCCACTGTCCCAGGCTGCTCCCAGCCCTGTCCAGCCTGGCCTGGGACACTGCCAGGGATCCAGGGGCAGCCACAGATTCTCTGGGAAACTGTGCCAGGGTCTCTCCACCTTCATAGGAAAGGATTTCTTCTCAATATCCAATCTAAACTTGCTCTCTCTCAGTTTGAAGCCATTCCCCCTTGTCCTGGCACTCCAGGCCCTTGCAAATAGTCTTTTTCCATCTCACTTTCAGCTCCCTCCAGGAACTGGAAGACCACAATTAGGTCCTTGCAGGGGTGTCAATCAGCTGAGCAAGGAGACAGCCACAGACCTGCTGCTTTTGCACATGCAAAAATGTTCCTTTTTCCAGTGACATCCCCAAAGAACACCAGAAATGACTCCTCACTGCTTCATTACAGCACAGTGAAAGGCAATTTTCCCCTGGAAACAAGAGGAGGATTTAGGATTTGCCACATGCTGGCAAAAAAAAAAAAAAAAAAAAAAAAAAAAAAAAAAGGTGTTCAATAATATTTCACCTTGAGTATTGCAGAGGTGAGAGGAGCAGCAGCAGAAAGGTTTCCTGCTGTGGGAGAAGATGCAATACCATCAACAGGGAGGGACTGGAGTGGCTTCTGCTGCAGAGCCTCAGGCTGGTGTCCCTTCCCCAGGCAGTTTGTGGAGCACAGCAGAGGATAAAAAGAGAAATATCCCCTTTTCTCCTCAAGTTTTGTAAGTGGGCATGGGAGAGAGAGGGAAGGAGAGTCTGAGTGGGCTGTCTGCAAGGACAAAAGAGGAAGTTTTCCCCTTAATTTTAGACAATTTTTCAGCTAATGCCAGACGTGATGTAAGAAGGCTGATGCTGCTGAACCCTTGCTCAATTTGCCCCCCTGCAAATCCTGACGTTAATAACGCTGTGAAAATGCTGATTTCACTGAAGTTCTTTCATTTGCTTCCCTTTTCTTCAGGGAAAATGGAGGCTTCAGCAAGAAACAGTCATCAATCCACAGCTGCTCCCACCCTTAGACTCTGGATCAATATAAGAGAATCAGCTCATACAGAAAAAATGCAAGATATTCTGCCTAGGCAACCCCAGAAAGATCAGTATCACTGATAGATGCTGGCTTTTCTTCCAATAGAAGCTGAAAACAACACCCAGCCCCCAGGCACAGATTGGGGGTGCACAGAGGAGTTGAACCTTACATGGGGGTGGTGATGGCACTGCAGGGACAGCCAGATGCAGGGAGTGCTGGAGAGGGGTCACTCCCTGGAGGTGAGTTATTCATGGCTTCTGTCATCCCTCAGACTTCACTGACAGGGAGTATGGGCAGCTTGGAAACAGTCACTCAGCCCCTAAGCAGCACAAAGGCCGCCTGGGGGAATGGGGATGTTACATTAGATGCCCTTGTCCTTTTTTCCACTCCTGCTTCCCCTCTGGATCTGATGAGGAGGTGGCTTTTTTGCTATGTCAGAGAAGCTGGTTGTGTTCCAGGCTGCAGGCAGCAACAGAGGACAGCACAGCTCCTGCAGCCTGGCTAAGAGCCACCCAAGGCTGGCCTGGTGCTGGATAGGACAGAGATCTGGACATCAGGCAGGGATTTGGGCTCTAAGATGTTGCCTGTCAATGGGCAGAATCCTGGGAAAGGGCATCAGCATCTTTTATACAGGCAAGATCCACTACTGAACACTGGGAGTGGGAAAAACTCATTTTGGATACTGTTGGATGCACAGGATCTTGTGCTTCCTTCTGCTCTGCAAGTCCTAAATTAATAAAAACCAGTCTTCACTGATCAGCATCATCTTAGTGGGTCACTACATTTCCAGCCATCCAGGCAGAGCACTGGGATTTATGCACGTCCTGGATCTGCTGGCAAACACGTTCCTGCCTTCCCCTGCAGTGCTCCAGAGCCCTCCCTGCCCCAGGAGCAGCAAACACGACCTGCTGCTCACAGCTTGGGAGTGCTCAGCCTTTAAATATTAACTGCTTGGAGCTGCAAGCACCGTGGCAGCCCTAAATCCAGGTTTGTCAGATCCAGTGCTCAGCAATTAATCAAAGTCTCAGCTCCCTGTGCAGAGCTGGGCAGGGGCAGGGACTGCTCTCCCCTCAATTCCTCATCTCAGAGTCATCTGCTGAGCCCAGGCTGAGGATGGGCTCTGCCATGTCCATGCACTTCACACCAGGGCTCATTTGGAAATTGCAGGAGCTGCCCTTAGCAGTGACAGTGAGCAGGAACCCCAGAGCCCAGAAAAAGGCTGTTTGTGGGAGCTGCACTCCAGCTGGAACCAATGTCTTGCCCCTCATGGGCATAAAAGAAAGCAGAGAAAGGCAATCCAAGAGCATCTGCATTTAGGCACAAATAAAACTGCTGCAGAGCCTTGTGTGGGACTTGATCCATCTGGGTCCTTCCTATCAATTTCATCAATTCCCATTTCACATAAACTGAGAACAGTTCAGCTGGTGTGGAAAACACAAGGGGTCTGTACCAGGTGGAGGGGGCAGAAGTACCTCCCTGCCACCACCTGGGTTAGAGGGCAAACCCAGCAGGATCTGTGCCACTTCCAGCCGGATTCCCCACGGGATCTCTCTCCTGGCAGCTCCTCCTCAGCACTTTGCCCTCCCCTGGCAAGGACCGGGACCAAGGTCGGCTCTGAACTCGCCTCCTGCTGCCAGGGGACGGCCAGGGACACTCCGGGCACAGCCCCACTGCATTTTTAATCCCTCCTGTCAGTTATTGTGCAATCACTGAGTTACTTTAACAGGAAGGAAGAGGCTTGAACACCCAGCCTACATCCAGCACTGCAACGAGGTGTTTCAGTAAATCAAAAGTGTTGCAAATGTGAAGAAACTCCACTTTCTCCTGGAAGTAAATCCTGGAAGGTGCTTTTTCCTATTTCTGCTCTTCCCACCACTTCAGCCCCCAGCACATCAGTTTGGTGAGGTGATCAGAGCCCAGGATGGCTCGACACTACTAACCCATTCCTAAGAGGAAATTATTATTTATATGTTATTAATTATTTCATAGAATGATCATAGAATCATGGAATGGTTTAAGTCAGAAGGGAGCTTAAAGCTCATCCAGTTCCAACCCCCTGCCATGGGCAGGGACACTTCCTACTAGAGCAGTTTGCTCAAGGCTTTAGTCCCCAAAAGCTTCACCAGCCCAGGTGAAAATGATGCAATTACACTTGTGATATCTGGATTATAAAACTCAACAAACACGACTTGTTGAGTTCTAGATAGGTTTGGTTTAACTCCTCAGGTGGCATCTCAGGAAAGAGGATACAAAAACCAAAAAAAAAGGCTTTAAAAAACCCTGGATTTCAAAGTCAGAGGGACATCACAGTGTTCAGCTGGTGTGACTTTTCCAGAGTGAAAAAGGGATGGGCAGGACCTGCATGGAGCTGAGTTCCAGGGCACCTGGCAGGTTTTGAACTCGATTCAGTGCTCAGAGGTGGCTCTGAGAGCAGCCAGGCTTCAACCCACCCACACTGAGAATTCCTGCAGCTCCTGTCAGCAGCCCCAGCACTAATACTGAGCTGGAACTCCATAAACAAGGATGATCTGGGCCCAGTATTTCCAGGGATTTGGTGTCCACAGTGTGCCAGCCAAATCCAAGGGCTCTTGTGGAAAATGAAGCATTTCAGGCCCATAGAAACTGATGAGAAATCAATGTTTTGCTGCAAAATCCTGTTTCACACTGCAGCCAGTGAGCCTCTTCTCCAGGAGGCACAGGCTGGCTTAGTCAAAAAGAGCTAAAAAAAAAAACCCCAAAATCAACTCTGCTATCTCAAGATCCATAATTCATAGAGGTTTGTCACAGAACACACCCGAGTGCCATCAATATTTTAAATATTGAGCAGAGAACTGGCTGTCAAGTGCAAGTCAGCAATTTCCTGGTGCCTCCCTGCAGGGGACAAAGTCTTCAGGCTGAGCAGAACCTGGAGGAGCCTTTTGAGCAGAGTTTGTTTGACTCTGTTACATATTTTATTTGAAACACAAGATGTGTTTGCAGGAGCAAACCAGCCGGGCTTTGCCAGCCAACAAAGAGTCAGCTGGCTGCCTCTGCTCATTTTTAAACAGAAAAAAATGATTTCACCACAGCAACACGAGGCTGTATATGTTTATTCATTGTCAGTAATTTTTGTACACAAGGCAAATAGATGAAAGGCAATGCTTTTGGAGGGTATGTACAGAGCAAAATTTACAAGCAAGTGTAAGAGGTTTGAAACCATGAATTGAGCTAACCGTTTTATAAAAAAGAAGTGATGCTTTTTCTTCTAAGACCTCCCTTAGAAATAATTTATTGCCAATCTTAAACTAAAGCAAGGAGAGGAAAAAAAATTTACAATAAAAAGTAGTCCCTGGAAAGTTTATAAAAAGTTAAACATATAAAATTGTAAGCCACAAACATTTATACAAGGCTAATACAAATCTTGGTTTCGTTAAAGATCTATGAGGTTGTTATAAAATATATTTTTACATAAAGGCTTCACATAAGGTAAGCTCTCACTGCTACTGAAAGCGCAGGAAAGCAGTTTTAAATAGTCTGCAATTCAATTTATTTTCAAGTACAACGCAAAGAAATTGCAAAATGGCACTGGTATTGCAATGCTGTGTAATTAAAAACTACGTTAATGGTACCATCAGAGAGACAAAGACCTGTAAAGTGAACTGGTGAATGATTTGCAGGGCAGATTTCCCCAGGGTGTGGAACAGGAGTGGTGCTGGAAAATGAACCTTCTGTCAGTGTCCTGAAGAGGAACTGCCAGGGGGGTGTTCATGGCAATGAGGGACAGCTCAGGCTGGGATCCACCAGGAACATCAGCCCCAGGGGCAGGAACCTGGGAATATCCCCCCACCCACACACCCACCCCATCACTCTGCTGGATAAATGCTGAATTTAAAGCTACTCACAAACAACAGCCCCATGAACAGCCTTTGAGATCAACCTGACTTCTTTTTTTTGTTTGTTTTTTTAAGAGCAGTTATTCTAGAAGAAAGCTGAAGTTTCACACAAACTGATGGCTTATGCTCCCACGTACAATATATAGGAAAAAAAAATCAGAAACATTTTTAAAGCCCTGATGAACAGCCACAGTTTTTAGGTATCAATCATCTCAGCTGAACACTCTGCAGCAGGGAACAGTCACTAAAACACCAATTTCACCTTCAAGTACAGCTTGTACAGGACAGTGGTTTATCTCCATACAGTCAGTGATCTTTAGAACACAGCTCACTCCAGCAAAGAGAACTAAGGAATTTTGGGAAACTTGATTTTCTGGGACATTTCACTTGCTATCTGCTTTCCCACCTTCACTGGGAATACATCCCAACCTTGTACCACAGACTGGTTTCCATGAGGAAGCTTCACTCTCACCAGCAAACTGTAATTCTGGTTGTTTCAGGACAAAACTCAGCCTGTTCAGAGCATCAACCCTTCAGCTCCTGTACCAGATTTAAGTCCTGCTATGAACAAATGACATTTAGAAACAAATCTAACAGGAAATACAACAGTCCAAGGTGTCCTCCATGAGGAGTGAGCCTGAAGATGGACAAGGGTGTTGATTTGGGGTTTTGGCTGTAGGATAACACAGGAACCATGTAAACAGGAACATCCAGGGGTGTTGCCTCACCCCTCTCACAAATTGGGAGTGGGAAACCAGAGTGATTTAACTCAGTTATTTCATGAAAACAATTCATTTCTGCCTGAGATTCATATAGTGCTTTATCTACCAGGGCCTACAAGTGACCCAGCATTGGGGTCCCCCTCGCTCTCTGACAGGCCCTGGGGTTCACAGGACAGTGATCTGAAAGGATTCAGAACAGGGATTTTTGTGGTGGGTCTGGGGAGAAGCTGCTGAGGATTTCCCCACTTTAGCCAAGGTCAGAAGTGCCCAGTGCCTTGCTGATCCTGGCTACATCCTCTGACATCAGTGCTGAGGATCTTCAGTAAATTAACAGGTTCCATTGACAAAAAATTCATCAACACTTCACATAAATTAGTTTAGACAAATCCCTGGTACTCACCCTATCATCCCCTACCAGTCTTTAGTCTTTTCTGCAATCATCTGGTCTGACACCCTCCAAAGCACCTACTGCAGACCTCTCCAAACCAACTGTTTTAATCAGAGATAAGTCTCTCTTTGGAAAAGACACTTGTTCAGACAACTGGCAGCAAAAGAAAAATCACCCCAGCTCCTCCTCCTGTTGAGAACCAAGGGTATGGATTTGTTTTCTGCTTTCCAAGACTGGACTTGGAGGCCACCAAAGGTTTCTGTCTGCTCATGGAGCATTTATAGCCCAAAGGAGAACCTCTGCTCCCATCACAGGTGTGTGGTTCAGTCCTTGAAAGAGCCTTGCCAGCCTTTCCTGAGGTCTCTGCTTCACCCTCCTTCTTGAATTGCTTCACATATAACCTGAACACACCAAATCAGAAATAATCCATTTCCAGTAGAGGCAAAAATCTACATTAAATATCCCCATCCAAGATTCTATTAACCCTCCTGACATCAGTGCTGCATCCAGACTTTGGGATTATGTTTAGATTCTGCACTGTGACTTCTCCCAAGCTCTTTTCAGAATTCTTTCCTCCCCAAACAGTGCCTGATGGCCAGAATTGCAGACTAACCTATGACTGGATGATATAAAAAAATAGAGGTCTTTCAAAGCACCTAACTAAATAAAAATACACTATTCCCCTTCTACTGCCAGGAGAATGAGGTACAGAGATGTTAATACAACTTACAATCACAGTAAGTAAAGGCTAAAGTTCAGGAGACAGGCAGTTTTCCTATGTCCTGGCAGGGCCACTGCTCCCAGCAGTGACACCCCTCATGTCACCCCCAGCTCATGGGATAAGAATAAAAATTCATTCAAGGATTGGCCACCAGCAGGATCCACAGGAATTGGCCAATTCCATGGGGCAAAGTGGCAGCTGAACTGCCCACACCACACCACAGCCTGGGGGAAACATGGTAGGGACATTGATTTTTACATCACAATCTCATTCTCTTTTTGCAGTGTGCTGCGGGGCACATCAGGATTGCTTTATTTTCACTATTCTTCATTATTATTATAATTTCTTTTTTTAATCACATGGCAACACTAACAACTCCCCGTAAGAAAATTAAACAAAACTGCAAAAGGACTTTGGGTAAAACAGTCACAAGCAGCACTCTGGAAGATGCTGTGCAACCTATTTAGCTCAAGTACACTTAGGATTGCTTAGACCCAACTGGAAAGTCTCAGAAAAAACCTCATCAGCTGAAGCACATTCTGCTGGGAAATGGTCTTTAAGCTTTTCAGAAGAAAACATTCATCTGCACGGTGTCAGCTACACAAGGCCTCTGCTGGGAATTCATAAGGCCACTGAAAATGCCAGAGGAGGACAGAACACAAGGAGGCACTTAGGTTTGCAAGTCCTTCTCTCCATCACCAAATGCTCCTGACTCAGAGGAGGCACCCGGGAAGGAGGCAGGGAGTTCAAATAAACCAGTGCTAAATTAAAGCTCTTCCAGAGCAGGTGACCCACAGGTAACATCTGCTCAGTGAAGATAAAAAAAAACCACACAAGCTGAGCTTGTTCCCCCCTGCCCACACCAGAATGCCAAGAGGATTGATCAGAGTGCTCTGTGCTTTGCCATGGCTCCAGGACATGTTGAGGCCTCTGGAGTGAATCCGTGTACTGTGCCAACCACCAATCCCTCCTCACTGGACTCAGCACCTCCTGACAGATATGTCTGAAACTCCTGATCTGAAGTATTTTTAAAGCATCTCCTATTCCAACCCAAAGCCATGATTTATATTTAAACAGGAAATATGTTACACCCAGGAACCGGCGCTTCCAAGAGATGATTCCAGCAAGGGATTTGATGGGATTTCTAACCAAAAACAGACCTGAGAAATCATAAGTCAGCTATGGTATCACAGTCTTTACAATGAAGTTAGATGTGAAAAGTTTCTCTCTCCCCCCTCCCACCTTAAATTACTGCCACAGTCTAATAATTGCAACAATTTCATTGAAGTTTCAACTTGGAATTCTGGATTTTCTAGGATAATACACATGTTCGTAAAAGATCAAATTTACCACTTTACAGGTAACTTACCCATAGGTCTGCTATAAAATTACAACTTGGGTCAACTTGAAGCTACACTGGGAAGAGATTAAGCCTGAATTTCTGCAGAAATTGGCAATAACGTGTTCAGCAGCAGCTTTTAGCCACATATCAAGAAGTCTGAGACAGGATCTGGATTTCTCTACTCCTGCTGTAAACTTCTAGTTAAAAACAAACAAACAAACAAACAAACAACACACAAGAGTTACTGAAAATAAACCAGTCTTTCTGCACATCACTGTAACATCAGCTGCTTGAGGTTGTCGTGCAGGATGGTATCCTTGACATCACGGAACACTAGCCGGATGTTCTCTGTGTTAATAGCAGTGGTGAAGTGGTGGTACAGGGGCTTCTGCTGCTGGTCCCGGCGTTTCGTGCGAAAACAATCCACCAGGAATTTCTGGACATCTGTTAAGCAGTGGGGATCCCCTTCAAACTCTGGGAAATAGTCTTTGATGCTGACTTTCTGTACTTTCTCCTCGAGCAAGTCCGTCTTGTTTAAGAAGAGGATGATGGAGACGTTGCTGAACACCCGGTTGTTGACTATGGTTTCAAAAATGTTCAGGGACTCGGTGAGGCGGTTTGTCTGCCGGTCCTCCATCAGCACCTGGTCAAACTCACTGGAGGAGACCAGGAACAGGATGGACGTGACGCTGTCGAAGCACTCGAACCATCGCTTCCGCTCCGACCTCTGCCCCCCAACATCCACCATCTTGAAGGGGACGTTTTTGATCTCAAAGTCGTACTCGTGAATCCCTTTGGTGGGCCGTCGGGCCAGCAGGATGTCTTGCTGTGAGGGAAGGTAATCCTACAGAAATAAGGAGAGGTTTTGGATTAGGGTATGATCATGGCACAGCTGAGGTGCAGCGGAGAGAGCAGCTTGCACAAGGACAGGACAAGGTTTTCAATAGAAATATGTGGATTTCCATGCTAACACTGGAGCTTTTGAGAAAGAGCTGGAGCCCAAAGCAGGAAACACGGCCAATATTAAATCAGAACATGTACCCCAAGCAACTTAAGCTTTTTTTTTTTCCCCATAACCAACCTCGGAGGTGAACCAGCAATTCCTCATGCCAGTTTCCCTCATTCTGGATCACTTCATGCTTCCTTCATTCTCTTCCCACAGCACTGGCTGCCAACACTACAATGCAGCAAATGGGTTCTAAAACAGCTTTCTCAAACCAGTAACTATGGGATATCCCATGCCAGCTGTGGGCTCTCCATTCCTCCCATGCTCTCCTGCAAAGTGCACGACTGCTCCCAGAAACAAACCAGCTGCTCCACTAAATAACTTTAAAGCAATCAATTATGCCTGAAAACTAAAACCTAAGCAACTTCCTGTGTTTGGGCCATGCATCTTTGCATCCTGCTGTATCAGTGCACACTGGTGAGCTCACACTGCCTGACTTTGCCCAAAATTTACTGTGCAGTGAGTAGAAACTGAGAGCTGGGGACAGCAGTGCCTTTCCAGCCTGGGGGGCACAGACAGCTCTGTCTTCAAGCCCTCCTGCCCACCTTTCCCCAGAATTTAAGAGGAATTCAAGAGACTATTTTTTTTAATTGTTACATGAACATCATCAATGGATGCAGATGCTCCAGGAAGAGGAATTCTTATTAGTCAGCCTTTGACAGCATGAAATTCAACACTCGGATTGGGGATTTCTTCATTCCTAGAATTACACTTTTGTCTACGGGCCAAGTCTTTCTGTTATCTGCAAAGTGCATCTCTACCACACAGCTGCCTGTGCTGGACTCTAAAACCTTGTTGTTCACTTGTTATGGAAACTCTTCCTCACATTTTTCCAGCATTTCTCACCATTTCAGAGAGCAATTTAGGTTTTGGAATTACAGTCTCTTCTTTAAAAGTGAATGATCTATGATCTTCCTTTGACAGTGCCAGTTCCCACACTTGGAGCTTTTATAAAGATGTGTAAGACCATAGTTCAGAAAGTCTGATTCAAGCAGTCAGCTGGGTGGGGGAACAAGCACACAGCACCATGGCTATTTCAGAACTTTTATCCCAGGTTTAAGGCAGCTGGGCAAGTTCAAACCACAAAAATAAAATCTAAAAATCATGAAGTGAGTGCAACATTCCAAAAACTCCAGGATCACTTTGCTTTGCCCTGTAAGTTCCAAAGTGAAACTAGAGAGAGAGGGCTTTGTCTGAACTCTGGTTCCTTTTCCTGAGCTGCCCATGACTAAGGCACTGATTTTTATCATGGCACGAATTACAAAGCAGCTCTGAAGCACAGGCTCCCCACCCTGCAGCCTTTGCTGCAGCAGTTACACATCCAAACCCCACAGCACTGAAATCCGGAGGGGAGGAGAACTGCTACAGCAACATCAAGTTCCCTCCAAACTGACCAGAAGAGGTGCTGACACCCCCTTGTGTGATTAATGAACAACTTTGAAGGGTAACAGTAAGACTCTTCCCTTTGCTAAATTTATCTTGGGTCTTTTCTATTGAAATTATGGAGAGGAAAACAATCAGCAAAAGCAGTGCAGGGACTGTATGAAATGTCACTGAGCACATGTGAAGAGATTTTGAGCAAAGCTGACTGTCAACAAGTAGGAAAGAGTGTCACAGGTTCAACACTCATTCCAGCTTCCAAACACGAATGTATATTCTTTTTGTCTTTTAGGAAGTTAGCCTCAGCTTCTCAGAACAAACCCAGAAAGTCTTAGGAGAGCTCAGGAGTGACTGAAATTACTAAATTACGTAAACAAAACCAACTAATATAACAGGGAAAGCCATATGCACCTTCAATATTGAAACAAGGGCACAAAGCAAACTCTCCAGGGAGTTGCCCTGCAATGTTTATTCAGTAAAGCTTATTTAAGAACAAGGAGCTTATCTCCCCTGAATTCCTGACAAATTCTCTCTATGAGAACCACTACTCATTGAAAATTCCTTCCACACTTGCAGCCACAAAGAGAAT
This sequence comes from Trochalopteron elliotii, assembly GCA_024734555.1. Taxonomy (NCBI): domain Eukaryota; kingdom Metazoa; phylum Chordata; class Aves; order Passeriformes; family Leiothrichidae; genus Trochalopteron; species Trochalopteron elliotii. The sequence goes on from JANPWX010000398.1 coordinate 111,280, forward strand.
CCTTTCAAGTGCTTTCTAATCCTACACACACAGAAGACCTACCATGGACCTGGGTATCTTCAGGATCCCTTCCAACCCGAACCATTCCATGTTTTATCCAGGATATTGGCTACTATGATCCAACAGGCAGCAAATGAGGGCTCTGTGAGCTCAGTGCTGGTATCCAGCTACCATCTGGCTCCAGGAGATCAAACATAACCACTCCCAGGAACCCTCCCAGCATTTCAGTTATCCTTCTGAAGGACAGTTATGTTTTCTCCCTCATGCCCAGATCCTTGGAACACAAGCAGCTTGCCCCTTTCTCAGTGCTGATCCCATTCTCCATGGCTGAAGACTGCAGCATCAGGTATTTTCCCTGGATGACACTGAGTATTATTTTCCAAGTTCTTTCAATGTTTTGCCATTGTCAAGAAATGTTTTTTTCCCCTCAAGCATCCTCACATTGATAAGTGATTTGGAACATGTGCCTTCCTCCTTATTTTCCTATCTCCTTTCCTCAAATCCACTTCAGTCTGCTTCTTCTAAAGGAGTTCCTTTGGTTATCAGCAGCTCTTTTGGCTATCACATCACTGTTTGCCTAGTTCAAATTACAATTTAAGGCATGACTAAGATCCAATCACAAGATGGAAAGCCAAGTCTCTCTGTGAGGTATTTTGGATACACACAGTCTGCACTGGCAGTTGAAACAGCAACACACAGTTGCAAGGAATCCAGGAGATCCCACGCATGTCTGCCTGTCAGATACTCTTATTTTGCTGATCTGATTAAATCTGAACACTGAGTTCTTTTCCCTCAGTGCTGTTATCAGCTCCCTTTTGGCAACAGGCACGTGAGTTGCAGATCTATGTGTTTATAAGCAATTTAGTTGCAAGTCAGCCCAGTTGCATCAGATAAGAACAAATACTTTTATTTACAGTTTGGGGAAACAATCATTAGACAATCTTGTATACAGATAAGAATAAACCAGAAGAACCTATCAAATCTTTCACTGACAAAACTGAGCTAGTGCTTTTTTCCTCAAAGACTTAACATTTTTACAACAGCAGATCCTGATGAGTCCCTCTGATTCTCAATACCATTTGGTCCAACTTGAAGCCAGGAAAGCTGTAATTCACAGCACTCCCACAGCAACATCAGACCTGCAGTCAGTGACTTTATGTATAAAAATATTAAAAAACCCAACTACTGACTAAGTTTCACACTTTAATCAAAGAATGGACCAGAGTTTCTCCATGAAGAGCTTTGAAATGGAGCTGCAAAACTCTATCTGATATTGCTGAGGAAAAATCCAAGCCCTGTGAAACTTAAAGGCACTGGATTCAAAGACCATGAGAAATCCACCACTGGCAGAGAGTTCAGCAGTTCATTACAGCTGGTGCAGTTCTCCTCCTAAGCACAAGTCTTTTAACTCAAGACCAAATCCAAATTCAGAGACCAAATGCTGGAGATCTCAAGCCAGAGTTCTGGGTGACCATCACTGACCACAATGACCACCAGTGCTTTAGTTAGAACAATTTTCTGCTTTTTTCAAAGCAGAAAAATAGTCTGGCTTAAAATTTAATCTGTTAAAAAGAAAATTGAAATGAAGCATGATGTAACAGGGTTTCACTCAAGTGGTTTGGATTCCTTTATTTGTCACCATCAGCTGGGAATGACCATGGAGAAACTGCCTCCCCACAGAGTGCAAGCACAATATTAAAACTCCTGTTTTAAAGGCAGTTTTTCCACATGCCATTCCTGCAATCCACAACTGATGAGCATCAGCAGATACTTTCATTATTCAAGTGCTAATTAACAGTTCTATAAAAAAAGTGCTCTACAGAGATTTCAGGTGTTTCTCCAGAGAAAACAGACTCTTTACTGGGTTTATGTTAAAGTAGATATTACTGGAAGGTGCCACTGACCTGTGACTGATTTAACTCAGAGTTCCTAACTGGATACATAACCCCAAACCCAGTCATTTTTGGATGTCATTTAGCGTTGAAAAGCTACTTTAACAGCCTCCTGCCTGGCCAAGCATTTTTAACTTGTTTTTTGTTCAATTCTGACAGAAGGTTTATTTCCAGAAAGTCTCCTGGCCCTTGCATTGCCCTGTGGTTTTGACATGTCAGTGATGGACTGCTGAGATAATCCGACAGTCCAAGTGAACTAAAGATAAAGTTATTGGAGTAGACACTAATTACATTTCATCTATTTAAAACCCAGAGATCACAAAGACTACTTAAAACTCAAGACTGGAAAGAAAAATAAAAAAAGGACTTACTTGTTCTCCAAGTTTATCCAAGTTGTCCAAGAAATACTTTACAGATTCCCCCTAAAAACAAATCAAACAGTTATTTAAATAAGTGACATCCTTGATCCCAATAGTTTACATTCTGAAGTCCAGATAATTTATGGAAACCTACATTTAACCATTGTAAGCTTTAATCATTGCCATTTTCAAAAGCAGCTATCCTAAGAACACAACTGATGATTTATTCTTAGGCCAGTTAATATTTAAGCTTGAACGCATAAAAGGCACATTTATAATAGTCACATTCTTTCCAAGTTTAGACTTGATAAATAAATCCAAGTGTTATCCACAGGGAGCATCAATGAAGCAGCCACACCTTCATTATGAAAAGAAACATTCAATTCCTCTGAGGCTTTGCAGTGTGCACACACAGGCATTCAGGTACAGGGATTAATCAGCAGAGAAAAGTTCATTTATATTGCAGTGCCACAGGATTTATTCCCACAGGTACTTCCCTAGAGCACAGTGAGTGATGAGCAGAACACAGGATGAGAAACTACAACAGACAAAGCATTTCACTCAAGTTTCCCACCAGACACCAAGCTGGAGCAGAACATCTCACTCGGAGTGATGAGCACAGCTCCAGGCTGCTGTGCATGAGATCACATTTACTATCCAGGTTTATCTTCTGGATTCAAGTCATCCCTGTCCTGGCAAAGGGTAACTGCAGTTTTTAATCCCTCCAGTAATGTGGAACTAATGATTTTTTCATGGTAAACCTGAACCACAGTCAACGCTGCAGAACTCCATCAGGGAGTTAGGAGGGATTAAGGAGGAATTCTTCCATGTTGCACCTGAGTTCACTTGCAATAAGAATGCACTGATGGAATTCACTGCAGAGGAAAGCACCTTTTTAAGGTTCTCAGCATCCTCACAGAAGCACAAATCTTCCTTCCTTCCTAATTACCAGCTGTAACTTACTCATTTTACAGTAAGTGCAGCAAAGAAACCACCTGTGTTTTCACTCTGCAGGTGGAAGAGCAGGAATTCAGACTGAGCTTTCCTGATGACAAAATCAAGCAGCATCTGAGGCTGGGGTGACTACACCTAATGCAGACCAGTGAATTAGGACAGGAGCTACACCCTGATGATGACTTCCCCTCACTTCAATCCACACTGCAAACTGACCTAGGGAGAATATAAACCTCACTACTCAACTGTGTCATCTAAACATCTACCCTGAGCAGAGCAGGGTAAACAACAGGCCAAAAAGGGCTCTGACAGACACATCAGCAAGGTACCTTTGCAAGTTTTCCAGGCACTAAAGTAAGTTACATAACACAAGTTAGATACCACACCTTGAAGTGTGCAATTTGAACATCAATGTTTAATGAGGCAAGGCTGGGACTCTGGTTGGAACTTGCCTCGTGCTCAACACACCTGCAGGGAGAGAGCCCAACACACCTCCACTACCTTATTTTACCTCTTGTCTGGCTCAGCTGTCCTGATTTTCTCTGGGGTGACAAACTGCAGCATGAACACCATTTTAGTAGCACACAGCAGCACTGCTTGCAGTGACAGCACAAGTATATCTTTTCCAACATCTGTTCTAGCCTCAGTCCTCTAAGGAAGGTGTACAGGGAGGAGCATTCCTATTTCACAGAAAATGACCAACCCTGATGCACGAATCCATCAAGCTGCCCAAGGAGGAGATCAGAATTCAGGCCTTCCAAGTGCTAAAACCACTGTCTGTAGCCAAATACTAAGGCAAAATATAATTTAAGGTCAGATTTAATTTCTTTTTTAGGTGCCAACAGGAGCTGGCAACCTTCCCTTCCCCACAGGGCTGGCTACATACCAATCAGGCAGATTTCAGACTCAGTAAGTGCAGGTATTTATTCTGGAATACCTGAGCCCCAGAGGTTGAATTTGTGTGTGAGTGCATACAAGCATGCATTTTATAATCCCAGACAACTTTTTTATGTGACTTACAGCAATACCTACTCCCTAAAGAACCATTAACTCTGCAGTTAATGTGGAAGTGACTACATCTCCTTTAGGTCCCAGGGCTTGCAGCTACTGCAACAGATCGAAAAGTTGGAGCAGACAAGCAAACCACAGCCTGAAAAGGTCACAAAACATCCCCACAAGCAGCTTTCCAAAAGAGGGCATTTCCTGGAATCACAAATGCAAAATGCATAGGCCTGCAGTGACAGAAACACTGCAGAGCCACTGCCAGGGAACACTGAGATGCCAACTCCACTTCTAGCCTGGCACTATCAGAGCCCATGGCAGACAAACACCAAGGTGGCCATGCTGAAACTGAAGAGACTGAACTATTAAATCCATCAGTTACAACATAACACAGCTCATTAAGCAGAGACATTCCAGCTTCCCTCCTCCAACCACGGGCTCAGCTGCTTGGGCTCTCCCCTCATAAAAATCTGTTCAGACAGCAAGTGATGTGGACATGACTCAACTCTGTAACCAAGGATAAAAGTAGTTCATTCACTGTTTTTTTACCAATCTGCATACCAATTAAAAACCTAGAACAGCTTCAAACTCATCATCTCTCCTTCCAGCCACCCATCCATACCACAGAGCCACAACCCAGGGCCCTGACCAGTGGTAATTTTCTGTCTGCCCTGGACATGTTGCTATCAGCAGGCTGAGCTCTGCCAACCACAGACACTATTGAACAGCAAACTACCTCACTGAACAGATTGTTATCAGAATGCACTACTGGAGAACCAGAGAGTTTTGACCCACTTAAACAAGTTTCAAAGAGGCAGCATTACAAAGCAGCCAAGCTTCAATCCCTTCCCAAAGGGTGAAGTTTTTTATTTTATACAATAATGAAGAGAAACACTGAAAAACTCAACACACAACAACTGAGGACAGCTTTAATGACACCTATTTTTGAAAAATCAGTTAGAAAAGGATCCATTCACATCCCTGTACTACAAAAGCCCCAAAGACAGCTTCTGTGTTAGGCTGCTTTTTTTGGTAGACACAGAACCAGCTCCCACTTAGTAAATCCGTGACAGTGACCATATTTAAATAGCTGCATTCAACAGCTGTCACCTAAAATTTCCCTTCTGACAAACTGTAAACTCTCTGGTTTACCCAAAATGACTGGAAAAAAGAAACTGGGTTTCCCCACTCTGTCCCACTAAGGCCAGTGTGGCTCACCATGTCCAGCCCTGCCACGTGGCTGCTCAGCAATCAATTTGTGGTGTCATGCCACAGAGGAGCCACACCAAAGGCAAAATCTAGACAGAAAGGAGAAACTGAAGGATCTGCCCCCATTAAAACCCCCACAGTTCTCCATTACACTCCTGTTGTCTTCACACCCACGTTCTGTGAGGACATAGGACGGAAATTTCAAGATTAGCTAAAAATACAGTGATGCCCCCAGCACAGGAAGGACCTTGACCTGCTGGAGGGAGTCCAGAGGAGGCCCCAAGCTGATTACAGAGATGGAGCACCTCTCCTGCCAGGAAAGGCTGAGAGAATTGGGAATGTTCAGCCTGGAAAAGGGAAGACTTTGGGGTCACCCAACTGTGGCCTTCAGTACCTGAAGGGAATATGCAGGAAAGATGGAAAAACTATTTACAAGGGTCTGGAGTGAGAGGACAAGGGGGAATGGCTTCACACTGACAGAAAGTAGGTTTAGATTGGTTATCAGGAAGAAAATCTTTACTTTGAGGATTCTGTGGCACTGGCACAGGTTGCCCAGAGCTGTGGATGCTGCAGCCCTGGGAATGTTCAAGGCCAGGCTGGACAGGGCTTGGTGCAAGGTGGGACAGTGACAGTGGTGTCCCTCCACACCATCCTGTGGCTCTGTGGGATAGTCCTGAACCAGCCACAGGTGAACCTTCTTTTTAAAATGCAGATGAAGCCTTTGAAGTAATCAGTGCAGCTGAGCAGTTTGGAAATGCAGATCTCTGAGGCCACCAATGACACTGCAGGAACCAACCAGGCCAAGGACCCAAATTCACCCCCACCCACTTCCCTCTCCTGGAGTTCAAGTACAGCCCAAAAATGCCAATACAGGCTTGGGCTCACATCTTAAATGAATATTGAGCTACTGCAATAAAGCAAACTTCTTGAGCACACCCCAATACAGCAGAATGAACAACCCACACATCAGCTTCAGGGACCTTCTGGTGTTACAGGAGGTGCTTTGGCTGTTTTAAACTTTGTAATTTATATCAAAATTGTATTAATTTTAAACTATATTAATTTATTTAAAATATTATTTTAAAACTTTATTAATAAATGTTTTAATTAATATTTATTAATGAAACCTTATTAATTAATTATTAAGCAGGCCTTTTTGAATGCTTGAGAAAGATGCCCTTTTTTGCTCAGATGGAACATACACGTCTCAGCTGTGGCCCTTCAGCCTCCTCCTGATTCAGAAATGCATGCAAACCACAGGAAGTTGACTGTTAAGTAACTTTATTCATAACTGTCAACTATTCCATTTTCAGAAAGGTTTGAGTCAAATCACCCTGTGCCTACTGGAGCCTTGTGATCCTCCCTGAGAGAGCCAAGTCACTTCATCATGAATGTACAAGAAAACACTGAAATCTTACTCCTATCAAGATGCCTGACATTACAACAGCTTCCCCTACAACTTTGCATTTAATTATTTGTTAAATGAAATATCTCTAGCTTTATAATTCATTCTTTTTACAAAGACATGGTTACAGCAGAGTTGGTCATTCAGATGTAGGCCAACACTTGCTGGTGTGGTCATCTGCAGTAAACCAGAGCATCTTTTCTAAGCAAAACACAGCACAAAGAGCACTGTCTGCTTACTGCCTCAAGCAAAGTAACCATAAAAATATTTCTGAGGGAGGGAAGAAAAAAAAAACCCTACATGAAATACACACCAGATGAACACATCTTTTAAACCCAGGAAGCACCAATTTATTTGGTTTCCATGCAAACAATGTCAGCAATCTAAATATGATTTGTTGAAACCTTAGCATAGCCAAATGGCTTTTCAGCTCTTCAAGGGGATCAGGGACACAGCATTTTTTCCACTAGCAACTGCTTAAAAAAGAAAAAAGAGATAGAGGAAAAAGCATCAAATAAAGATTTAGTCATCACAAGGTTTAAAGAAAGAAACAGTTTATCAAACCATCTAGGTTTGGCTGCAAGTTCAGTGGAACATACTGAACTGACAAGGCTTATTAAGTATCTGAAATAATAAATCAGATATTTTAAGAAAATAGGAGATACAACTTAGTAGCTCTATATTACAACTTTAAGAATCACCAAACATTTTCTCTTCCTGACCTTACTTGAAATTCCCGAGAAAGAGAAACAAATATTTCCTATTTTATTTAATTAAAAACCCACAAAAACACAAGAAACAAAAGCACCACCATAAATAAGCTTTTTTTACAAGCCTGGTATAGAATAAGAACAGGCAACTGCAGTGTTTTTAGGCTGGTGTGTACATGCCTAAATATGCAAACCAAACCATCCATAACACTGGAGAATCAGCTTGAAGGAAGATGATGGAGAAATAAGCAGAGTCTGAAAATTCTGCATTTTACAGCACCCTAGTAATGCTTATAGCACACACTTCATTATGTGCAGGGTGTTTTTTTGTTAGGGGCTTAATCCAGGAAAATCCATAGCTGAGGATTTTGGCAAAGCAAAGAATCTCTAACAACCTTTTTTTTTTCTTGCCACCCCACCCTAAGCTGATTTAAAAGAAGACTGACTACAAATCAATACTGCTGCCACTGAAGTTTTAGTTGATGTCTTCTGAAATGACAGTAATAAACAGAGGGATAATGAATGGAGAAACATTTCAGTCAACTCAATCAGTGCAGATTCCCAGTGGAAGGGAGATTAGAGGGCACAACCTCCTCCACCCAAACAGGGAATATCTGCAGCATGACACAAAGGAGGGAGATGATCCAGATGATATATTTATGCCATGAATGCACATCCTAATTACATTAATGAGCTCAAATCCACAACTGTCTTGATTGTTAGCCCAGCAGGTTTAACCAAGTCTCATGTCGAGACATTCAACTGGTTTGGTCTCTTTTGCTGGTCTCAGACTTGGAGGTGAATGAAACAATCTTGGTTCCTTCACAGCTTTCAGGTTTCCACAATTTCTCTTTCCAGTCACTCCTCCCAGTGCTTTTTGAAGAAGATTCCTCTTTCAAACATGCCCCAGTCAATAGACTAGGGCAACACTTCCCCACATTCACACCTATCACCTGTTTACTCAAGGAAGTAAAGTTCAAAAATATACTTTCACTGTTTTATAGCAGCAATCCAGCAACTTGATTGGTATCTCCTAAGGTGAGGGGAAACAATTTATTTCTGCATTGCCACTCCATGCTCTAATACTTGATTTAACACTCACTCTTCAAGCACTACTAGCAGCATGCTGGAAGTTTACAATAAGAATATACAATAACTAATTTTTAATAATGGTGCTGAAGGTATTTGGGGGAAAAGGCCCAGGTAAGCAGTAAGATATTTACTTCCCAAACTGCAAATCAGGGTGGAAATATCTGAGTGTGCACTAACACAAAACCCATTTCCCTGCTAGAGGTTTCCTTTCTCTAAGTGTTAATTATGGCCAAAGCACAGCAGTCCCCATTTATGCCCACGTGAGCATTACTGTGGCCACGTGCAGAGCAGCCAACTGTTCCATGTGAAACTAACCCCAAACTCCCCAAAACCAAAGGGCAAACTGCTGGAAAATGGCACTGCTGCCTGTGGAAACATCAATGGAGCAGCCTTCAAAGGGCTGAAGCACAGACAGTGTGTGTCAGGATATCTCACATCTCCCAGCTTCTTTCTCTCCAGCTCAACCATTTGAACAGTCATTTAAACCTGATCTGCCCATTTCCAGAGATAAAATCCAGCACATTGAGATTATTCCTGTTTCTTTGCAAGAACAGAGAGTCCAGACACAGTTGCTGATGCAAGAGGATAAAATAACAGTGCCCCTGATCAATACACATCACAACTGTGTCACAGCCCAGCCCAGCTCTGGGAGCACAGACTCATTTCCCCTTTTCAGCCCTGTCTGCCTTTTTTCAGAGCCATCACAACTGCGTCACACGGGGTAGAAGTGAAACCTGCCCCGTGTTGGGTCACACAAGCTGAGTGCCTGTCCCAAAAAAAGGAAAGGTTCATGTCCTGACTCACAGAAGCCATCTCCTCCTGTAAAACCTTTTGGTGGCAGAGCAGAATTTGTGTTTGCAGCAGCTGGATGGATTTGGCTGGAGGGTGCTCAACTCCAAAAGCACCAAGGGAGGAGTCACACCAAGTTTATTTCATGGCTGACATTTTTATCTTGCATAACAGTATTAACAAAGAAAGGTGAAGGGGGTTAGGAAGGGGTTTAACCCAATAATATCCCTTTAATCTATTATCCCCTATTTACCATGTAATCCAATTAATCCATAATTCTCCAAATGTGGATAACAAATGGAGGGAGACAGAGCACGCCAACCTGAGGGCCTGCACTGTGACATCCTGGCAGCACCTGCAGGCTGGGGACATCTGCCATGCCCTAAGAGTGACAGAAGGATGTCACCAAGCCAGCCTGGAACTAAACACTCCAAACAAGGCTCCAGCATCAGCTGCTGCTCCCTCTTACACCCAATCCAGCAGTGCTCTCCCTTCAAAGTGCCAGAGTCACACAACTCAGACTGTCTTCCATCAGCAGAGCATTTACACACTTTCACATATACCATGCCACTCCAATTAAATTAATTAGAACATGATTAAACTCTAAAAAGAAGTTAATCTGCACAGCAGTATACCACAGAGCAAACTGTTCCAGTTTTCAATTACTTTCCTAAGAAAGAAGAAATCCATTTCAGTTTTCTTAGTTAGGTATCCCTCCCCTCTCCTGGTGGAATTTAATTGCTGGATTCTTAATTGCTCAAAAATATGCAAATTCCCTACAGCTTTTAGGTAGGAAACAGGATTCCATCAAAGCCTACAAAACTACCATTTCTCCACACCAGGAATTCTGCAATTGTATTTCTAATACTGAAAGATTGCTTGGAAACCAGGATGTGACATATTCTAGAAACTCCTTCCAACAATGAAAAACCCTCGGAGTCCACAGCATTAATCCTGGAGTGAATAAATTCTTCCCTATGAGGTGCTGGCACAGGTTGTACAGAGGAGCTGTGGCTGCCCATCCCTGGAATGTCCAGGGCCAGGTTGGACAGAGCTTGGAGCACTCTGGGATAGTGGAAGGTTGGGAGAGGAACAAGATGAGCTTTAAGGTCCCTCCATCCCAAACCATTCTGTGATTCCATGATTTTCCCTAGGATCACAATGCTTTCAGACAGGAAGCAAACTCAAGGTTGTTGCAGCCCCTTCTGGAGATCAGAGCCAGGCTGAGGAACACATGAACTGCCACCACAGACCCAGAGCATTCAACCCAAAGGCTTCAGTTTGCCAGAACCTGAACAGAAATTAACCCATGAAAGCAAGGATCAGGTGCACTTTGTTTCTTCAAAGGTCTTTTTACTCCCTCCCTATGTATCTACAATCTTCCACAAAGTTTACTTTAGGAAAGACACCAATACTCTGCAGAAGATTTTCAAACTTCATTGATGAAACCAATCCTCCAGGCCTCAGAACACACAGTCCTAGAAATCCTATGAAAACATGCACTGACCAAGGAGAAACTGCCACCTCCCAAGTTACTATTTACACTCTGGGCAGCATCTCTGTAAACCTCAGATGTTTTGCACACGAAACAGACTGGAACCAGACTGTAAACATTTGCTCTTCTTTCAGAGCACTGACCCACTGGCTCCATGACTTCATGTGTTTGCAACTCCAACTGCATTTCATCTAAGGCTGGAGCAGTGGTGAGTCTGCAAATCTGCCATCCATCATTTAGAGCTTCACTTGCTTCCAAGTTGTACAAGACCAGCCAAGGCTCCCAAAAACATGACAAATATTTGGCATGTGGAAATGTATCAGCACATAAAACTGGCCATGCTGAACTTGAGGATGCTTGAAAAGTCCATTATTGCATAAACTCTGCACTAAATCACAACATTTCAAAATCAGAGCCCTGAACTGGATGGATCCCAATGCATTTCTCTAGGATTCAGTTTTAAAGTACATTTGGTTCCTATTTCAGCCTCATGAGAAATCCAGATGACCAAAAGCTTTTTAGTTCCTTCCTCTGTCTCAATCAGAAGAATCCATTTCAATTAAGTTCTGGTATTTCTGTTTGCAGCCAGTGATGCACTCACAAACCAGCTCTTGTTCCAAGCTATCTGATATGCTGTGATAATTTACTGGGTCTAGTGAAAGATCTGCCTCTATCATTAGCCAAATATTATTGTTTAAAAAAATTACTACAAGTTGTGTCTAAAAGAGCTAAAAGGAACATAAAGTACACAAGACTCCCTAAAAAGCAGCAAGAGGCTGAAAACATTTCATGTCACTTGTAGAATTTCATACTATAAATTAGCTAAAACTAGAAAGATAAATTAATTACTACAGCAACAATATAACTTGGCTACTGAAACTAATTAAAGATCCCAATACCACCAACATGCAGTATTTTACTAATCATCCTGCATTACTTTTTTTTCGCCCACAATTTTGTGTAGATATTTTGAAATACAGACAGTACCAGCACACAGGGTCCACCCCTGGAAATTCTGCATCCTCTTGATTTGGTCACCAGTGGGTGATAAAATATCATCATGTGCCCAAAAAGAGAAGTGCTCCCAGCCTGGCAGCAGAGATCCCAGCATTTTATTTAAAATAATTTCCCCAGCATCCTTCAATGAAGGAAAAAGAAACAGAAACTCCTGCAGTATTACATATTCCTGTACCCTTAAACCATAAAAAGAATTTGGGGCCTTTTCAGTTCCTTGGTTAAGTCTCTGAAGAGGAGCATGATATTTCACTTATTAACTGAAAAGACTCTGAAGGAAAAGAAATTTAAGGCAGGAATGACTATGATGGAGAGGTGTGCAACATGGTACAGTGGACTGTGTGCTGTAAAAGGCAGCTCACTCCCTATTACTGTTCAAAAATTTCCTTTTCTGAAGCAGTTGTTGTCAGTTATTGTGATGATAATTCAGGGTGTTTTCTGTATTTAAAATTCCTCAACTTTTCCAGCTCTATTACCTGATGTTTCTTGTTAATGCAGACATGCAAGTGCAGAAGACACTGGAAGTAATTTAGGACTCCTTTAGTTGCTAATATACTCTTAAACATTTTCTTTATCACTCTTTAAATTCAACCCATCAGGCAACTCTAGGATAAAATATAAATGTTAGTCTCCAGGATTATTCAGATTTTTATTTGAATTAAATACACTTTATTTACAGTTTGAGGCTGCCAAGTTAACTAATATCATGTTCTATGACTCATTTATTCATCTTCAAGATATAAATAAAGGTTTCACATTCCAGGGTAATACAAGATACTACTTGGTATCAGGCAGCCTCCATCAGCACTGTGAGCACACAGCTTGTTCTTCTGTAAAAGGGCAGGTTCTGCACCCTCTAAACTTCTCAACTGAAAACTGAATTTGATAATTCAGATCCTTAGCAAAGAAAAGTGCCAGCAGACACAATGCTGGCACAGAGATTATCTTGCTTTCCCACAACTACATTTTCTTACGTAGTGAGGTCAGCTGCACTCGGGTTGTCTCACATTTTCTTAAGCAACTTCCTCAGCTACTAGAAGCTGAAGTTTCCTACCCCTTTGCTAGTTCTGTGTAAGAGGTGTGGCCTGAACCCAGAAGATATCAAAGCATTCATCATTAATGGAGTCTGGGACAATAAAGAGCCAGAACAGTCACCCAGTACAACCTGGGGATAATACGTGCTTGGTGAGAGCAGAATTCACCAGCCTCTAAGGCTGAAGCCTTGTTACAGTAAATTCACATTAGGAAAGAGCAGCACAAACCAACACTGCCTCTGGCATGGCACCTTAGTCCTGAAGGATGCCATATTTACACATGGAAAAGATCCCTCTCTATTCTTTGCCTCAGGTACAAAACACAGACATGGAAGATGACACTGCATTTACACCACACGTTCTGCCAGCACAGAGATCTGCTGACAGCTCCACGTCCTGGGACTGTGCAGGGTTTGTGTCCAGGAAGTCCCTTCTAAATGGACACACAATGGTGCAGGCAGAGCTGTTCAGATTCCAAAGGCTGTAATGAGACAGCTCTGCAGGTACCAACAAGTAACACCTTGCAGTGAGCAGAGAGCAAGGAAATGAGCTTGGAATGAATGTCTGCACCAAGGGCTCATGTTACACTGCACAGCAGAAGCAGCAAAAGCTCCTCTAACACATTTGCAGAGATTTAAAACAACCTGCTGAGGAGAGGTTCTCACACTCATGATGTGAATATTCATATTCAGAAGGGCATTTGTATTTTATATTTATTTAACAACGGCTTGGTTATAAAATTCCCTTTTTTTGCAAGAAGTAGGTCACCTTCTACTCTCCTGCAACAAAATGTTTAGGAAACTAAGGCACATGACTGTCAACACAACACAGCTTGTTGGAGACAGAATATGCACAAGAACACACACCTCTGCTCCCACAGTGCATTGTGCAAGTCTGCATTTTAAAAGCACTGGTTTCCCAGGAACAGATCACAGAATCCCAGAATGGTTTGGGGTGGAAGGGACCTTAAAGATCCCCTTGTTCCACCCCCTGCCATGGGCAGGGACCCCTTCCACTAGACCAGGTTACTCAGTATTTGGATTGAGTTTGAATTAAGAATTCCATCCTCAGAGACTGCACTGAGACCATGCAGAAAATACAAGCTTTTACAAGCCAAGTGTAGCACACAGGACTCCAAAAACATTCCTGGTTGGAAGACAAGTCATCCTGCTTTGGTCTGGCACAACAAGTCTACATCAAGACAGCTCCTGCTGAAAGACCTCTCAATTCCAGAACCACATTTGTCCTTAATGGCAACAAAAAATAAAAATATATAAAAACAAATACAGCAACAATCTGAAAAAAATACAGCAAAGATGTTCTCCAGTAAAACCAGACCAGCACCAACTGGCAATAAAGACCAGTTCACTCTCCAAATACTTCAATATTTTGCTCTAACAAGAAGTCACCAGGCAGGAAGGAAAGAGTGGTGGAAAAGGAAGAAGGCAATCCCAAAAACAGCATTTCATCTCTCAGAGGCTGAAAGAGAAATCCTAATCCCAAACCTGGAAAATGACAAAAAATGGCACTTTGTGTTAATCAGTATAATTCACCTGAAGACCATTTCAGCTTGACTGAAATATTACAGTCAATCCCCACTACCAGAGCACTGGCACACACTGAAGGTTTTTGGCAAACCTGGAGTAGGGACACTCAACCCTCTAGTGCTGGACGCTGGAGTTAATCCCTATAAGGAGTCCTATTAATACCAACTCAAAACCAGCATTATCTTGTCATTGGGGCTGGAAAAACAGCAAATCTTCAAAAAATCCAAGTCTCTTTTGAGGATTTGAATGGCTCATTTTAAAGTATAAATTTGTAAAGCATTTTTCTTTCCACAGTTATAGCAACAATTCTTGATAAATCCTTTTCACCTTAAAACCAAGAGATGGCAAGTAGCCTTTTCCAAGGGCTTTAAGGAGTCATGCTGACTGTACACAGGCCATCCTCTGATCTGGTGTTTGGCAGAGCATTGATTGGGGAAAGGGGGAAAAAAACTGTTCATACTTCAACATATATAAAGCAGCAGCTTTTTGAGTTTCCACACAGAAATGTAAGCAATAGTCAGTGTAATTACAACACTACATTTCAATAAACTAACTCTGAATAATGTGATTAAATGCCCAAATAGTCAATGTTTAGAGAAATGCTGGGTGACTGGATCTCATGTCTGTAAATGAAGATTCTCCTGTCAGGCTCAGAAACCTTCTCCCAACAGTTGATGCACTCAGTCATGTCCCAGTAGGACACTTTAATGAAGGACAGGTAAGACACTCTTATTCCAGGCTCTACACCTGTGACTTCAGAGGGACTTTGTGTACTGACCTCACAACTGTCCCACAGGATGGGAATCCACCCTCCAAAAGGGCAACTCAGCCCAGCTTCACACACAACTGACCTCTGCAGGATTGTGCTCTGTAATCAGGCACATTCCAAGATGTGTTGCCTGAACTTTCCTAATATTCTGCAGTGTCCATTTGAGGACTCATCCTTTCAGTACAGCTTAATTAATGTCCTTGTGTGTGCAACAGCCCCACTAATATTCAGGCAGAACCCTGAAAAGCCCAAGGAGAATAAGACAAAATACAATACAATCCTCCAGTAAACTGAACAATCCTGGCCAAAAATACTCGTCTGCAACAGAAAAATGCTCCATGGAAGCTGCTACAAAGCTATCACTGAAACTTCAAGCAGAACACGCCTTTTCCTGTCTTCTATAATCTGATCTAGCACTTGCAGATATGTCACAGAAAAAATTGTGATCCAGAGGTGAGTGCATATCCTATAATCCTTACTGTACCATCTGTGTCTGCAGTTCTATGCAAATATGGACAAAAACAAAGGGTCACCTCTTCCTCTGCAGCTTTCTGCCTTAAAAATTCCCAACAACATTCAGTGTTACTTGCAAGTAGGGCAAAAGGTATCTGTCTGAAGATCAACAAGTGCTGGTAGCAAAGATCAAAACCCACCCAAAAGTTACCTTTAACAAGAACAAACCCTGAACACATTCAAAGCTTATCATGCATCTGAGCAGCTCAGCTCTCATCACACCCTTCCATTCTCAGAGAACAAGGAGACTCCTGGAGAATACTTCAAAATGCTTCTCTGTTAACAGCCCTCACAGCAAGCTCAAGAAATGACTGACATGAGAGGGGAGCACAAGGCTGCTCTTACTCACAAGGGCCTTGCTCAATGCTCCACAGCTCCAAACACTGCTCAGCTCCAGGAGAACAGCAAACCCTTAGAGCCACACACTGAACAGCTCCCCAGCACAAACAGGAAAGCTGGGAAATGCCCAGGTAAGTCAGTTTGAATGCTGCAGAATGAACAGTCTGCCTGTGTTTATCAGAGTCATTTCAGGAGATTTTTACCGGAAACTGAGCAGCAACAGGAAATGTGAAATGTTAATGAGCTGTCAGAAGGTGCTGGGCTGATTCAGATTAAATCTCAAACTCATCCTTGTCAGGCACCTGAGAGGCCAGAGGGGAAACAAGCCTGGTGGCTGAAGGAGAGGAAGCCTGAGGATGATCAGAATCTCCAGTGTAAGTTACAGAACTGCCTCAGCTCCAGAGTCAGGACAGTCTGCAGTTACCTGTGCTAGTGGAACAACCACCTGAATGAGTTTGGTTTGTAATAAAATATGAGGGATTATAACATTAACCACCTGGGAAGCACTGAAGTGGCACATATTGCACTAAGCTGTAATTAGCTCTTTCCAGTTTTAAAGAGCTACACAAGCATGACCTAATGAATTTTCATAAATGCTGCTGCCAGTGGCCAGAAGGCCCCTATTTTTGTACCAAGGAAAATAAATCATATTGGCTATCCCATGACCACTTGAGTTAACAAAATGAGGAAGGACACTCCAGTGAACTAGACATGGAAACGCTGATTCCTAATTCCATTAAAATACAACCAAGTTCTTTTTTTTTTTTTTTTTTGCTGCTATAAAAAGATCACATTGTTTCCTCAGTCTCCCAACATCATCAGTAAAAGATCCTGAAGAAAAAGCAAAAAAGCAAGAGCAGCTTAACATGCCCTCACAAACGTACATACAATATATGTTGTGCACATATATTGAAGTTTTAACCATATTCTTGCAGAAACTTCAATCTTAAACCCTTTTTGTCTGTACTTCCTGCCTGCCCAAGCTATAAATGGCTTTTACACTACACATTCTTGCTGCCTTTCCTCCAGAATTTATATGTAAATCTTAACATTTTTCACTCCTTACCCATCACTGCTCTGTTTTCCATTTGCTCACCTCTACCTCTGTCCCAAAGTGTCCTATTCCCATGGCAAACACTTCCCCAGTGTTTCTGCCTGTGCTCTCTTAGTGTGAGCCATGTTTTTCAGTCCAGTGAAAAGTGAAACTCACTCAACAGTCTGAAAAGAATAGAGCAGATACAGTCCAACAATGCTCCTCTACCATGTCAGTCCCAGTGCTTTACACTATTCTTGTGCCACTTTTCCCTCTTTCCTACTCATTATCTCTCCTTTCATCATATTTTTTCCCACAAGCAGCTGAACTGGAAGCAGAACAGCATTTTCCTCTTTTCCCCCATTCTACAGTGTTAAAAATCTGCAGTCTGGAGCCTTCACTTCAAGAGTCAGTACTTGACACGCCTGAACTGTCTGTGTCTCTCCCAACTTCCCCCTGCTCTACCTCCTGACTGGGACACGCCTGTCACTCCCTCCTTAACCATTTGTGTCCTCCTCTCTTGTCACAGCACAGACCTGAACACTCTCCTGCAAAGCCTGGGGCAGGTACAGCAAAAATCCACACTGCTCCAGGAGCTTCCCTCTGTTCTGCTGCCCACATGGAGCTCTGGCAGAACTTAAGCTGAAGTTTACTGGGGTAAAACTGAGACTTCATGCTTGGCCAGCACAGATCACACTGCCTGCACTCAACACAATGACATCATTCAGCTGCCTTTTTTTTTTTTTTCCCCTTCATGTTTATAACTTGGCATAAATATGTCCAGCTGAGACTTTGAAATTATTTAGGAAATAAAGTAATATAAGTACAAATAAAGCAATTACCTTGCTTTCAAAAACCATTAGGACTGTACTCAACTATTAAGAGCAGCTAAAACAATATTCCTGTGTTCTGCCTAAAGCACAACATGATACATATATATTTTTGCAGATAATTACACAGATTTAGGGATTTACAGAAGAAAGCAACAGCTTTTTTTCTGTAAGGTTCAGAAGAACAAATTTTTCACAACCCACTCAAGGTGAAACTCTGCACATGTTTCAGTTATGGAAAGAACCTACTTCCCAGAGCCTCGAGATGACAGAACAGTAATTGCTCCCTTCCCTTTGCCACACAGCCTCAAGTCACTAAACATGTTTAATCGAAGACAAAACTGTTTAATTGAACAGATTTTAAGGGAGATCCCTCCAGCACAGCCATTATACCATTAGAAGTCACATCTGCCCCAGAATCTTGACTACAGAAGAGCAATTACTCTTTTATGATCACTTGAAGGTGAAACTCAAGGAGGCAACAGGTCTCCTTAGGAACTTATTTACAGAGCTCAGCCCAGGGCTGGGCAGGTGATAGGTCACTGCAGCACCTGCCCACTCTGCAATCTCCAAAAGACATTCCATGATCAGGGCAATACATATTTATAGAATATTTACACAACCTCTTTAAGTCAGCCTATGATTACACAACCATTTATAATAGCTCAACAGGAGACATCATGAGCTATTGTTTGGATTCACACTAACACAAAGGTTATTTTTAAGACATAAAAACACAAAGCCACTTATGTTTGAGAGACCTACAAGAACAGATTTAATCTATTTTAAGGTTCTCAACCCCCACCCCCATAAAACCCCATGCCACTGGCATACACAAGTCTATGAACCAACAATCAAATTTAACTCTAATTTTTTCATTTCTTTGTGCAGCATTAGCATGGGAATGGAGCAAAGGGAGTTCAACTGTCACAGTCCAAGCTGCAGCTCAAGAATCAAGAGGTTTCTTTTTCCTTTCCAGCCCCACTAGTGAATTTGTATATTCTGTCTCTACTCCACTATTAAACTGTGTATTCCATCCTCAGAATGAGAACTTCAATGTAACAAAAATCTCATTACATGAGTATTAACACAGACATTCAAAACTAAACAGGAAGTATACAGAGGGAATGTTTGCTAGATTGCTCAAACTGGAATAGAGAAGGGAGTGGTTTTTAAATTCTTCTCATTAACCCATGCATATCTTTTCTTAAAAAAAAAAATCACATTACTATTAAGCCTGTCTATTGCAAAGCATTTTTTTTTGTTTGGCTTGGTTTTTGAAGTTGATGCACCAGTTAATAAAAGGGTGGTAATAACCATATGGTAAAAGTACTGTACTTTGTTACAAAACTTAAAAGCTCTCACTACCTCAGCTTTCCCACATACAAAACGAGGACGATTACGTCAGAATCTCTTTTATTATTATTAAAAAAAAAAAAAGTGGCGGGGGGAAGTAGCTAAATGCAGCTGTGTGCAACACCACAGAGCTCCAGTCAACCACTCCAAAACACATCAGGAAGCAGCTCGGTGGGCGTTTCACAGAGAAACAGCACAGCAATGAAATCACACAGAACCACAGAATGCGTAGGTTGGAGGAGACCTTCAAGATTGAGTCCAACCCAGCCCTGACACCTCAACTAGATCATGGCATCGAGTGCCACATCCAGTATTTTTAAACACATCCAGGGATGGTGACTCCACCCCCACCACCACTGTCGCCCTGATGCAAAAGCTTTTTGATTGTTACAGTCTTGAACTGGAGTTTCTCATGCAGCTTCACAAAAACAATATGTATCTTTAGCATTTATCTATTGTTTACATTTTTCTGCTATAGGTGGAGAAATGTGATGGACGGTGATGTTCACCATCCAGGTCAAGAGGTGGCAACCTGTGTTGTGGTTGCAACATTGGTTGCAAGCCAATCTCTGGCCTTTTGTAAAAATGTATATATGGAGTCAGATTTTTAAAATAAAGTAGCAGAAGCTTCCCCTTGAGCTGCTGCATCTGCCTCGTTCCTCGGGTGCCGAGACTGCCACACACCACCACCACCACCCCGGGCAAACCATCCCAGCAACCACGAGACACTGAAGGGCAAATCTTACCAGCTGGAACTCCCTGCGCCTGTCGTAGGCGTGCTGGATGCCACTGTCAGCCCACAGGGCTCGGATGGCCGGCAGGTAGTCCAAAAACACGCCCGTCTCCACCATGCCCTGCGCCACGGTGACCGCGCGGGTGTCGAAAGCCATCACCTTGTCCCCGTTGCTCTGGTTGGCAGGATCTCCCCAAGGGATATGGAGTTTCTCTCTGGCGTCCACCAGGACTCGCACACCTTGAGGGGACAAGGAGGAGCACTGTGAGAGGAGTTTCTCAGCTTTCTACTGTTTCACACAGGGAGGGAAACAATGCAGCTGCTCTGCACAAAGATCAATAGGGACGTCCAGCCGCAGGGAATCAGGAGGTGCCCAAAAAACTGACTCAAACCCACTACATTTACAGGTAATATCAAACCCCAGATCTGCTATCTCAAGAACATGACCGTGATCCACAGAATTATATCCACAGTGCGAGGTTAACTCCTAAAAAAGTGTTATTTTTAACTACTAAGTTCATCCAACCTGTGCTACCGAAGTCGTTCGCTTGGCATGAGTACAAGACAAAGTACTTTTAATACTTTTTGTTCTTATAAACAAAAGTTTATTTCAAAATACGTAAAACCACCTGATGTCTTGCTTTAAGGTTCTCTAGCTTTTGTGTTCTTATCAACCTGGTATCCAGTTATATCAAATTATACAAAGTATCTCTACCACTAGGAGTATTTCCACCACTGCCTTTAATATTTTTAGAGAGACTAAGATGTACTAAAAATCATTGCACTTGATAAAAATATGCTTCTATAGCTTAAATGCAGGAGTTGTATCACCTAAAGGCTTCCTTGCACTTATGTGGTTGCTTTGGTAAATATTCTCTAGAAGAAAAAGAGTATTTTACTGTTCTTTTTAAAGCCCTCCTAAAGGATATAAACCCACTGTGCTCATATTGATAAGGTAAATGCAGGGAAATGATTTCTAGTACTAAGTTTACTGATGAAAAAATAAAGTTCCAGAAAGAATAAGCAACTGTAAAGGCATGGGAAGAGCTATAAGGAAATTAAGATGTGGCAACAAATGACTGTACAATAACATACTCATTCAGTGTTAAAGTGTTTTGTCAAGGTTCACTCCCTTTCCATGGTTTTTTCTCTGTCAAAGGCAGGTATCTGTCAAATCTACCTGTGACTGCACAAAAGCAGCCTCCCAGACAGATGTGCAGTTCCTACGTGCATACTTCCACAGAGTATGACATAGCTTTATTAATAAACTTTAACCTGGGTGACACACATGCTCGTGATTTCTACTGCTATCAATAGTTTTACCAGGCTTGATTCACCAGCAGGTTTCTCTTTGAGAACTGCTGGATTTTCAGGGGTTGAGTCTGGCAACACTTGGCTATTTTGAGAAACTTCATTAAGATTTTGTCCAACTATTACACAGTCCAAACTGAAAACCCAAGCAGAGATTTAGATAAGAGGGAAAATGAGTGAGGATGACCAATGAAGTCAGGATGACAGCAGTGAAATCGAGCGTCCACTACTCCCCTAAATCATGTGTGGAGGTTTTGGCAAAGCATCTATGAAGAGAGGCTCTGCCTGCGGGTTGCTGTTAATTGAAGTGTCAGCCCAGTTTCCAACACAACGGCAGCGATTCTTCCACTGCAGCGAAACGCTGAGAGCACAGGGCTGAGCTCCTCCTCACACACTTCCAGGTGCATCTTCCCCCCATCCATTACCGCTCATTACCGCACTCGCATTACCAGGAAATCACAGAATCACGGAGTCAATTAGATCGGAAAAGACCTCTGAGATCATTCAGTCCAACCTATGACCGAACACCACCCTGTCAAACTACACTTGCCCCATCAAGTGCCACGTCCAGTCTTAAACACCTCCAGCGACAGTGAATCCACCACCTCCCTGGGCAGCCCATTCCCGTGCCTGAAGTGAAGAAAATCTTCCTAATGTCAAGCATATACCTCCTCAGATGCAGCTTAAGACCGTCCCCTCATCCTATGGCTGGTTCTCTGAGAACACAGCCCGACCCCCACCTGGCTACAAAGTCCTTTCAGTGGTTGTAGAGAGCGATAAGATCACCCTTGAGCGTCCTATTCTTCAGCTGGGGGGGCTCATCCCAGCTCCCTCAGCCACCCCTTGTGCTCCAACCCCTTCCCCAGCTCTGCTGCCCTTCTCTGGCCTCGCTCCAGCGCAGCAGCAAAAGGCAAACCCGGGGACCTCCCGGGCTCAAACCTCTGCCCGGGGCCGGAGCCGCCCCGCGGGCCGCACCCGGGCGGCGCGGTGACAACCCCGCGGGCCCGG
>JANPWX010000398.1:134048-170846 GCA_024734555.1 Trochalopteron elliotii
GCTCCCGCCCGCTCCCTCCCGCCTCGCACGCTCCCGCCCTCCCGGCGCGTGACGAGCGCGTGCCCCACCCACAGCGCGGGCCCCGCCCCTACCCCGACCCCAGCCCCTCACAGGAAATGGCGGGAGCAGCCGGCTCCGAGGTACCCTACGGGACCCCCAAAAGCGTCCAGCCCGACCCCCGGTCCTTCTCAGCACGCCCCAGACATCCCACCAGGTGCCTTAGAGCCTTGTGCCAACGCTCCTTGAGCTCTGGCAGGCAGAGCTTCTTTTAACCAGACTGACAGTTTACTTGTAAAGCAGCTTTTTTTCCTCAAGAAACCCCCCGACTCGCTTTGAACTTGAGCTTGAAATTGAGATTTTTTTCAGCGCCGTTCCTGGAGGAGATCCAGGCTGTACCACCTGGCTGCTTACGAGGAAACACAGTGAAAGAACATTCAGGCACAGGGGTGCTGCTGTGTAATGGAGTTAAAGGTTTATAGATGCACACAATCATAATTTTTACGTGCTTTGTAATGGAAAATAAAGTTAAGTTGGACAATGACTTCATGGAGTCATTAAGGTTTGAAAGAGACCTTTAAGATCAAGTCCAACCATCCACCCAGCACTGCTATTGTAAACACAAAACCACAACCAGGTCCGGATGTTTCTCGAACATCTTCAGGGATGGTGATGACTGCACCACCTTCCTGGGCATCCCTTCCAATGCCAGACTACCCTAACAGTGATTTTTTTTTTCAAATTTCCAATCTGAATCTCCTGTGTCTCATCTTGAGGTCATGTCCACTGTCCCTCTCACTTGTAGGCATGGCAGAAGAGACTAAATCACAGAAACACAGAATCAATTAGGTTGGAAAAGATGTCTGAGATGATCCAGCCCAACCTGTGACTGATCACCTCCTTCTCCACTGGACCATGGCACTAATTGGCACATCCAGTCTTTCCTTAAGCACCTCCAGTGTGTCTTCAGCACACCTCTGAGCAGTCCATTCCAATGTCTAATTACCCTTTCTATGAAGAAATTTTTCATAATATCCAGCCCCAACCTCCCCTGGAGCAGCCTGAGGTCATTCCTTCTTGTCCTGTCCCTTGCTCCCTGGGAGTAGAGCCTGACCCCCCCACCTGTACCCTCTGTCAGGGGTTATAGAGTGAGAAGGTTCCCCCTAAACCTTCTTTTCTCCAGGCTGAGCCCCCAGAGTTCCCTCAGTGGCTCTTGGTGCTCCAGCCCCTTCCCAGCACCATTCCTTTTCTCCAGACATGCTCCAGCCCTTCAATCTTCTTCCTGAACTGAGGGGCCCAGAACTGGACACAGGAATTGACACACCACTCCTGTCCCTGTCCTTGTCCCTGGCCCTGTTGCTGGCTTCTCATGGATATGTTTAGTAGAGAAGACTGAGATTAAGAGCAGATCTCATTAACGCATATAAATATCTCCAAGGTGAGCACCAAGAGGATGGTCCCACACTCTTCAGTGGTACCCAGTGACAGGATGAGGAGCAATGGCCATAAACTAAAATGTGAGAATTTCCACCTCAACGTGAGGAAGAACTTCTTTCCATGGAGGGGCAGAGCCCTGGAACAGCTGCCCAGGGAGATTGTGGAGCCTCCCTCTCTGGAGACATTCCAAACACACCTGGACCTGTTCCTGTGTCACCTGCTTAGGCAGCGACGTTGGAGTGGACGATCTCAGGAGTTCCCTTCCAACCAATCTGGGATTCTGGGATTCCATGGAAACAAGCCCCAGGCTCAGCCACCCCGGGGCTGCCGGGCAAGCGGCCCGGGGAGGTCAGCCCTCGGGCAGGGGGGCAGGATGGTGCTTGCCAGCTAAGCAGGTTTTGTTCTCGGTGCACAAAGAGAGTCGTTTTGTTAAAACACTTTGAAAAATGGGCACGTCCTTCCTCTCTGCCTGGCTGAGAAGGGCTTCCCGGTGCTGCAGGGCTGCAGCACCAAGCTGAGCAAACACCCTGGGTCCAACCTCTCACGAGGCTGTACAGTGAGCAAAAGAGAGTGGGACTCTTTATCTGATACTGAGTTAAAAGGAGCAAAGACATTATTTTCAATGGCAACTCTTCGTGTGAGGGGTAGAACAACTCATAGGCTGAGGGACCTGTAAGGACTGAAAATCCCAAGGACTGAAAATCCCACACTTCATTCAACCCAGCCCTAAGCACAGCTGTTCTTTTAGTCATTTGTTTAATAAATTAACTTTAATAAATTAATATTAATTTATTTAATAAATAATTAATTAATTCACTTTAACTACCATCAGTTACACCATGGTAGTGCAATGATTGCATTAAACATTTGTCTCTCCTTACATCTCCTAGTCTTTGATATCTGCTGAGTTTTCCTCTCAATCTTTTTCTCCTTTTTTCCCCCAACATTAATCATAACTTAGAAAAAGGAAGAAATACATGTGGAAACTGCAAGGTGAGTTTAGAACAAAGAAATGTCAATTGGATCCAACTGGAAGGACCTTCAAGATCTGAAACAGGTATCAATGTTCTCACCTTAGGTTGGTCCCACGTGGAGATAAACTGCATGAGAATGACTTCACAGGGCCTTAACAAAAAAAGAAAAAAGAAAAGAAAAAAAAAGAAAAAAACCCCAGCATTTCTTATAGGAGAACAGGGTGTGGTATAAAATTAATACAAGGAGCACGTCCTGGTGTTCTTGGTACAGATGTGGAAGCCAGTCATTCCTGAGCTCTGGTCTAAGTTCTAAAACTAAGTTTTAAGATATTTGACTCAACTCTCATCTCACCCCCCTAGCTGCTGAGGACTTCCTGAGTTTCTACAATCGAGTCAGTTAAGTGTTGTGGAGTTCTTGATCTCCCCTTTGCGTGGTGAGCTCTCCAAAACCCCCGGCTCCTCCATGCCCGTGTCCTGGCCCAGCAGCCTGGCTCTCATCGTGCTGCACTGCGGGCGGGGCTGTTCCTGCCCTGCATGACCGTGTTCCCTGGAGAGGGCTCAGCATCAGCCAGGTCAGGTGTGAAGCCAGCTGCATCCTCCCACCCCAGCAGCCAGGCTCCATCTCTAAGGCAGGGTGCATAAGGTCTTTCTCTGCTTGGCTTTTTTTCCTTCCTCTTTGCCACTTCTTTCCTTGGCTTTCCTGGAAAGCCCAGGAATGACGGGAAACAAAGGCTGCCCGTTTGCGCTCGAAGCTCTTCCCCTGAGGCTGCTGAGGAAGCTTCTCTTTTTGAGTGCTTGTGCCCCAGCAGGCAGGACAATGGACTCTGGAGATATTCCTTTAACCATTGCCTTGCTGGCAGACCTGAGCTTAAGTCACGTCTCTCTCTATGACACACTTTGCACAATTTCTTTCTTTTTTTTTTTTTTTTCTTCCTGAAAGGAACTCCGTGCTGAAACCCAGCCTCCATTTGCCACTTGCTTCACTTACATTATACCTTCCTTCCCCTCAGGGCAGTCCCCAGCTTCCTTACATAGAAAGGTGGCTTACTCACCACATGCCTTTTGTGTTGCATGATTCAACTTTCTGATGTGTGAAGAAGGGGCAACCACGTAGGAAATGTGACCTTTTAAAGAAAAGGGGGGGGGATTCCCTTGGCAGTGCTTTCCACAAGAGAAACTCTGCAGAATTGACAGTGGGTATGTTGAGAACAATCACAGCTCGTGGGGCTTCACAAGGAGACCAGAGGGATAAAATCCAGCTTTCAGCCTGGACATACTCTGTGTGAGGGGCTGGCAGGGATCTCTGGGCTCTGGAGAGGCCATGAACACTCACCATTGCCCTGTGATGGGATATGGTGACCACGAGTGTATTTCCACTATAGCATCATTTACTTCCTGCATACAACACCCACAGAAACTTGCAGCCACATAAATACCACTGCATTTACCATACAAATCAGGAGGTAAAGGGGACTCCCCAGAAAATGCCTTTCTGCATTATCTGGGGGGCAAAAAGGCCAGGATGAATGTGGGGAGTCAAAAATCTGGAGGGAGCCTTCACGGCTGCTGTTAGTGCCCTCCACCACTCTTCCTGCTGTTCAAGTCCCTTGTTTTCTTGACCAACAAATTCACACATCAGGCTGTGTCAAGGACTGGAGAATTCTTTGCTTTCCACAAGTGTGGGTTTTGTGATTAGAGGCCCAGGAGTGTCTGCCCTAGACAAGCCTCTATAATCTGATTTAAATGCCTCGTGCTTCATGTGGCAGATCTGCCCAAGAGCATTAAGTGCTGGGGTGGTTCACCTGGGCACAGGTGAAATCTCAGCTCATCTCTGACTGTGTGTTTGGTGCTGTAGGTCACTCACAGATGTTAATAAAGCTGAATTTACCTTGGACATCTTGTGGAAATTACACGAAGTAGCTTTACAATAGAGGAATATCCATAAGCTTCATCATAGCTTGTCAGAGAAGACTAGAAATAGAAAAAAACCTCACAGCTGACCTGTGAGGGGGCGTTTAGGGGATTGGAAGGATTTAAAATTATCAAAATCTTTGGAGCTCAGAGAGGCTGAAGAGCTGACACCTCAGTGTGAGCTTCTCAGAGCTATTTCTCCTGGATTTCCTGCAAGACCATTTTATTTTTGAACTCACTTGAAGACCCAGATTTCAAACAAGAATAAGACACCTCGTGAATCAGACACCTTGCTTCTCATGAATAAGACACCTGTATTCCTCAGTAGAAGTGTTAAAGTCAGTATTTTGGGATGAAATGACCATTTTTATTCCTTTAAGTATGTGGGGCACGGGAAGTTGTTGGTAGTTAGTTGATCCTTTACTTAGGCCAGTGTTAGCACCCCACCTGGAGTATTTCTGAGTCCTTTCACCCCCACCTGTGAAACAGACCAAGTTGTCTGGTTTTAAACTGCAAATGGTTCAGAGGCACCATGGTAGATTATCACTTACCAAACCAAAAAAATGAGCTACGTGTTTTTATCTGCTTCTTACTCTGATTTTATGTCCTAAAGCATTCCTTTCATGTACTCCTGCCAGTATCTGTCTCTCTCAGAGATGGAAGCACTTTTATTCACTAGCACCATCAAAATGCCTGCATGCCTTTGCTGTCTTTTCTCTTGCTTCCTAACTCCCCTCTGAACTCCCTTTCTCCTGCCTTTTGCCCTCAGAACCATCTGTGCTACTGGAGTTTGTTACCCTTGGCCTTTCAGAGGGGCACCAGGATCCGGGCTTGGTTTGGCAGAACCAAACAGCACCCTGAATTATGAGACACTGCAAACATGAGGAACCCTCCTCCTGCTCCTTTTGGCTGTCAGCCGATGCTTGAAGCACGAAGCAGGATAACTTGGATACCAGTGTGGAATGACAGAGGTTGCTCATCATCTGCGTGGAGCAGAGGGTCTGATCCAGCAGCTGCTGTGACTTTCAGGGGAATTCCACGTGGGAATGGCTGAGCAGACACAGGGGAAAGGCCGCCTGAAGCACTGGCTTGTCTGGATGCTATGAAAGAGCAGAGCTAAAGATAAAACACTTCCACGAGGGCAGCAAAGCAATTGGGAAAGCAGCCTGTGCCTTCAGGGCATTACTGTTCATAGAAAAAGCTCTGCTCTGAGCTCAGAGCCAGCCTGCTCCCCTCAAGTGTGAGAACCACAGATCCTAAATCCAGAGCAGTCACAAACACCATGGTGGGGAAGGCACTGCCCTGAGAAAGAGCTGCACATGCAGCTGGGATCTGTAGGGCTCTGCAACAGGTCATGACCACCCTAAACTCTGGGGGATGGGGCTGTCATTCCTTGGACCCTACACGCTCTGGGGAGCTGTGGCCAAGCAGGATGTTGTGACCATACAGCACCCTCTGAAGTGCTGCCACCGCATCACCCTCTGTGAACAACCAGCCTCCATTGGTTTCTGTCCCTGCTTCAAACCCAGGCCCAAGACCCTGGCCATTCCGTTCTGTTCCGTTCCGTCCCATCCCATTCCGTCCCATCCCATTCCGTCCCATTCCATTCCGTTCCATTCCATCCCGTCCCATTCCATTCCATTCCATTCCATTCCATTCCATTCCATTCCATTCCATCCCATTCCATCCCATTCCATTCCATTCCGTCCTGTCCCATTCCATTCCATTCCATTCCGTCCCAGTCCAGTCCATCCCAGTCCATTCTGTCCACACTCTCCCACGAGCGCCCCCAGGCGGCGGCCCCTCATTATGCAAATGAGCGCGGGGCGGCGGGTGCTGATTGGCTGCGGCGCGCAGCGGTGGCGCCGCCCCCGGCGGGTGTCGGTGTCCGCAGGCAGGTGCGCCCGGCCGGGGCCGCTCCGCGTTCTCCTCCGCGCTCCGCTGCGCTCCGCTCCGCGCCGCCAGCATGACCGTCACACGGCTCGACCAGGGCCAGCGCTACCGCCCGCGGATGGCCTTCCTGAAAAAGGTGAGGGCTCAGCAGCGCCGGGGTCAGCCGCACCATTGTGGGCACGTCGGGGCCGCGTCCGGGCGGGGCAGTGCGATGCCCAGCGCTGGCGATGCTTCGGGTGATGTGTGTTCACAGCGTCTTGCTCGGCCACGGCTCCCTGGGGCACCTCCGGGCGTGGGGGGTCCGAGGGGTGACAGCCCCTCGCCGGGAGTTTGGGGCCGTGACCTGTTGCGGAGCGCTGTGGATCCCAGCTGGCTCGGGGGGCAGGCTGGAGGGGCAGCTTGTGCTGAAGTGATGGAGAAAATAGGACTGTGATATTGTTCATCCTTTGTAGCTTATCTCAGCTGAATGGTTCCCCTGACACGTTTTTTCTCCCTCTTCCATTTTTTTTTTTTTTCCAAAGTCCCTCAAAGCCGGGTCCGTTCCCAGGGAAAAACCCATCATCTGCAGCGCCAGGGCACTCAGTGTAGCTTTGGCCCAGTGTATGTTCCCAGTGCTTTCTGCTGATGCCCACATTCAGAGGGTGTATTACAGCCAACTGCCTGCTCTTGCCTCCTTCCATTTTTATAGAAACGAGCGTATTTGTGGCCAGAAGCAGTAGCAGGAGTGGGATGATGTCTGCCCACGCTTTTGGGTGTAATGCGTAATTTTGTAAAGCATTTGGTGGGCTTTTTCTGTAGCATTCATTCAAAGCTTAGCCAGTTGTAGCGTAGCTAGTATCTGCAGATTTTAAAAAGCAGAGTGTTAAGCTAGCTTTTCTCCCACCCACCTCTCCTGAGTGCGGCTTATCCTGTTGAATGGAATTAACTGAATTTCCAGTGACAAGTACAGCCAGCAAGTTGTTGTTCGAATTGTAGTTAGCATTCCTCAACGCCCACAACCTAAGGAGGATTCCAGGGGTAAAGGGAGGGGAATTTGGGGATATGCAGTGCTAAGGTATGAGCCTGGCAGTACATGAACTCTACTTACTACACCAGAGGAAGTAAAGAGGGTATTTTCTTTAGTGCTGTGTCTTGCAGGGTAAATTTGGCTGGAGAGTCCTGCCAAGGGAAATAGTCCAGGCCAAATTCTGCACTGAGTAATACTCGGTGGAGTTGTGTGCGGGGGTGCAGAGGAGAAGCTGTGTGCTTTGAGAAAACAACCGCCTCCAGCTGTGCTTCAGCTGCTCCGTGGGAGTGCAGCAGTCTCTGCACAGTGCTCCGAGTTCCTCAGGTGGGAAGATCAGTCAAAACACAGCGAATGGCTGTTCCAGAGTGTGCACACCTCACACTGTGAGCACCAAGGGGGGCTGAGCACTTCCAGTGCTTTGCAAGTCTAGGACCTGCTAGCAGTAGGAAGGGGAGCTCCTGGTGGTCAGTGAAAGCCCTTGGCTCTTGTCTCAGCTTTCATTCCTGCTCTGTTTTTTCCAGACCTTGGAGAAGCCGTGTTTGGAGCCTTGGCTGCTCCATGGCAGCGTGGTCTCTGTGCAGACAGACACATCCTCAGAGCTGCCTGCAAACACCAGGCACCTTTAACCATAGCAGGAGCTGTGGATGCTCAGCCTGCACTCAGTGAGCACCTTACAGGCTTACACCCATGAGGAGCTAAAATCCTAGAAAGAAGCTTTGTTAATTGCTTAAGCCCGTGCTCACGCTTTGCTGCCAGCTGACAAAGGCTGTGCCTGGGCTGCTGCAGCTGCAGGGAGGGATTCCTGCCATGGGCCCCGTGTGTCTTCACAGCTGCCAGCACCTCCCTGTGCTGCCTCTCCAGGGTGAGGCTGGTGACCACAGCAGCAATCTTGCCGTGGGACACGGGGAGAGGACAGGGGGTTGCTGGAGGGGTGGTGGACAGTGCCCTGTTCCTGCTGTGAGGCTGCTCTGAATGACTCGGGCTGCATGTGGAGCTTGGTCTTTTTGGCTGAGCTGTGAGGGGATCAGAGGCCCCCAGAGCCCTGTAAGACCTGCTCATCATCCTAGCACTTAGGTTGTTTTATTCTATTTTTGCCCTCCTTCTAAACCATCTTGGCTGGAAGAAGAATGACCCAAAGGTCTGTTGGGATAGCGAGCAAACCTCTGAAATGCATTTTGGCTGGATGCTGTGAGAGCTTGGGTGAACCCAAGCTCTTGGTGCCTGTGCCTGCTCCAGCAGCCACATCTGGCTCTGCTGGGCTCTGCTCTCCAGGAGCTGCTGGGCTGGGTGTTTTTCCTTGCTGTGCTACAGGAGCTGCACCGTGACTCACACCTTGTGGGTAGGGCTGATGGATGCCTTCTTCCTCTGCCTCCTCCTCACTCTGGTCCCTGGTGGCTTCCCCAAGCTATGCAGCAACAGGGAGGGACTGTTCCAGGGTCTGCAGCATGGCTGGGGGCTTTTTCAGCCTGGCTTTGCTTCTCCAGGCGTAGACTTTCCAGCAGCTGCTGGCCCTCATCTTCCTGGACCTTTCCAGAAGTGTGTGAGCACCTGAATTGTGTTTTTGATGCTCTCTAAGTGAGGCCCTGGATATGGCTGAAGCTGAGCCTTAGGCCAAGCTCAGCTTCATCCCATCCTCCCTTTCCCTGTTCCAGGCTGGGAGATGCCAGTGCTGCATCTTTCTTTGGAAAAAATCCCCTCCAGACTGGGAAGAGCCAGCTCCAGCCCTGCCTTCCCCACTCACAGATTTACTTCCTTTGGCTGAGGCATCTCTCAGTGGGAACAAGACACTTCTCCTCAGCTTTAATTAAGAAAAAGCAGGAAGTTTTAAGTGGTTAACAACAGATTTTTTTAATTTCTTCTTTTTTCTGATCATCCATCAATATGCAAGGCAAGGTTGGTAGTTGTAGACCTTGAAAATAATTGAATGAACCTTCAGAAGCCAGAGTGGGGATAAGGACTGTATTGTTACCTTGGAGATCAGAGCAGGTAGGGCTGATCCTTGCAAACAGGCAGTGAGGTGGGCTAGAACCAGGCAAATATGATGGAGAAAGCAGCAGATGTTTAATTATAGCACCAGGACTGTGCACTCAGCTGGGAGCTGGAAATTCCTGCTGCGAAAATTGATCTTTCTTATGTCTGAAGCAAAGATGTCTCTGGGCTGATGCTGAGGAGGGCTGAACCCCTCACCTTGGCAGTGTTTTGCTGTTGTATTTCTGAGTCTCAGCAGTTAGAGTTTGTTTTTCCTGTGTTGTGGATGCCCTGATGCTGGGGAGCTGGTGGGTGCCCAAAGGGTAAAGCTCAGGCAAGCAGGGATGGGACCTGCACCCAGGGTAACTCAGCCAAGCAATCCATCAGCAGACATCTGCTGCCACTGCTCCTTGCTGTAGGAAAGCATCCATCCTTCTCCAGAACCATGGACACTCCATCAATCACTGGCCATTTGCCTCTCCCTGGAGTGTCCCAAGGGCTCCTGAACTCCAGTGATGGTTTTTCTTACTTTATGGGAGTTGGAGTTGTGCTTTGCACTCGGTGAGCTGGACCCTGTGACTTTGTGCAATCAGAGAGGGGACAGACAGTTTTCTGTTGTTTCCTGTTGTCTCCTCTGTGGCTTTCAGGGTGAGTTCACCTCCAGGCAGAGATTCCAGCTGACCTGAAGGGAAATCTCCACGGGGCTGGTGCCTTGTGGTGTCTCAGTGTGTGATATGAGCTCTCCCCAGAGCCTGGCTCCTCTGGCAGTCCTCATATTTACCTCTGTGTGCATCTCCACCCATCAGCCAGTCAGGAAGTGGCTTCTGGTTCTGCAAACTTCAAACCAGACAGCTCTTTCCTGGCTGAAAGCATGACAAAACGTCCTAGAGCCCTCAGCAAAGCAGTGAAGTGTTCCTGCTGTGTCTGGAGCAGCCCCCTGGCCTCCCTCTGGCAGGCTGGTGCTGATGGCTGTAATCCCCTGTTCCCTTGGGAGAAGAGACACAGACAGGCTGAGTTTTGATCAGCAAGGTGGATGGTTTGCAGCCAGAGCTAGGCAAACCCCCAAGAGCAGCTCCTTGCTTTTTAATATATTTGTCACTTCTCCAGTGACAAGAGGGAGCGTGGCAGAGTATGAGCATGATGAGGGTTGAAGAGTTGCTGGTTAAAAGAAGGGAACATGCTGTGCTGTGGGGGTTTCTGAGCCAATTCCCTGCTCTCAGCTGGTTGAAGATGTCTCTGGAGCCCACCTGGAGAACTCCAGCAGTGCTGGAGCAGGATGTGCTGCCCTGCCTGAGCCTGGGGGGAGCCTGGTGGGATCTGCTGGGTGGTCACAGCCCTGGGACAGGGGGATGAGCAGGGCTGTGTTTGCTCCCAGCATCTCTGTTCCCTGTGAAGGGTCTGTGCAGTCACAGAGTGACTTCCCAAGGTACCTGGGTTTGTTTAGAATCCCAGTTTCCTAAATTAATGCCCTCCCTGCCTGCTGAACCATCCTGCCTCACCTCATCCCACACAGCTGAACTTTCTGAGGCTGAAATTGTGGGCTCTGTTAAAACACCTAAAAAACGTCTTCACATTCCATCACTTCTGGTCTGGTTTTGCCCTTTTGAAATATTTTATAAGTATTCATACAAATATTTATGTTAAATTTTTACCAGACTTCTCCATTTTAGCATTAATTTGTCGCTGCCTTTAAAAGCAGTTGAAAATCCAGTTTTACTGACAAGCCCAGAGTGTATCCTGTCACTACAGCTTAAATCCTCACAGAACTTGGCAAGACTTGGGACCAAAGTCACTGTGGTGCCTGTGAAGACAATACCCTCCATTATGTGTGCATGTCATCAAGTCACTCTGGTTAAATCCTCCACTCTCAGTTAAAAAGCTACAGCCTCACCCAAAAACAAATGTGTGGAGAGACCAAATTGGTCCTGTTGGGCCAGTTTTGATTTAATATCCCTGGAAGCAGAAGACAAAAAGAAGTGCATCTTCCCCAAAGCTCTCATGGCACTCAGATCATCAAAACTGAGGGGTGTGCCCCAACTTCATCCATCTCAGCACAGATCCCAGGTGAAAGCAGAAGCTTTTTCCTTTTGGAATGCTGCTGGTAGGAAGTCAAAGAGGAGGAGAACACCTTTGATAATCTTTATCTTTTAAAAAGAAATACAGATAATTGGGAATGAGAAATAAAAGTTGTCTGGCCCTGAGTGTGAGACTCATCCTTCTGTTAAAAATGAGTCACCAGGATCCCTGAGGAATCCCAGGCTGGAGATGCTGCCAGATGGGAGGATGTCCCTGCCCCATCCCTGGAGGGGCTGAGCTTTGCTGGCCAAGAGCTGGCTGGGGGCTGGGACCCGGCTGGGGAAGTGCAGGAATGCACAGGAATGGTCAGAGAGCCCCTCACACACCTCCTGACAGAAGCACAGACTTTATTCCCTCCCCATTTTTCTTTCGAAGTGCCCAGTGAGCCAGAGAAGAACCTTTATGGGTAGCAGAGATTTTTTTTTGTTTTGTTTTTGCTTTGCTTTGGTTTGGGGTGTGTTTTTTTTGTTTTCTGGGGTTTTTTGTTTGTTTTGGTTTTTTGTGTGTTTGTTTGTTTGTTTTGGGGTTTTTTTTTTTTTTTTTTTGTTTTGTTTTTTTGGGGTTTTTGAGGCTTTGGTTTTTTTTGGTGGGGGTTGGGGTTTTTTGGGGTTTTTGTTTTTTGGGGGTTTTGGGGTTTTTTTGGGGTTTGGGTTTTTTTTGGTTGGTTGGTTGGTTGGTTTTTTGTTGGTGGTAGTGGTGTTTTTCTTTGCTTTCTTTGCTCTCATGGAGTGGCTCCATCCTGTCCCTCCTGTGCCAGCCCTGACTCTGTGTGTGTGTGTGTGTCCAGTGGCAGTGTGAGCTGCCATGGGCTGGAGGTGGCACCTCTGATGCCAAGGGGGGGTTCAGAGAGGGCTGTGACCACTGCCTGCATTGCTGTGGCACAGCAGTGGGTAGCAGAGATTTTTGTTTGTTTGTTTGTTTTTGTTTTGCTTTGTTTGGTTTGTTTGTTTGTTTTGGTTTTGGGTGGGTTTTTTGGGGATTTTTTTGGGTTTTTTTTTTTGTTTTTTTGATTTTTTGGTTTTTTTTTTTTTTGGTTTTGGGTTTGTTGTGGGGTTTTTTTGTGGTTTTGTTTTTTGTTGTTGTTGTTGTTGTTGTTGTTGTTGCTGTTGTTGTTGTTGGTTTTTGGTGGTGGTGGTGGTTTTTTTTTTTGCTTTCTTAGCTCTCATGGAGTGGTTCCATCCTGTCCCTCCTGTGCCAGCCCTGACTCTGTCTGTGTGTGTGTGTGTGTCCAGGGGCAGTGTGAGCTGCCAAGGGGGAGTTCAGAGAGGGCTGTGGGCACTGCCTGCATTGCTGTGGCACATCAGTGCCCACCCCTGTGCANGAGGGCTGTGGGCACTGCCTGCATTGCTGTGGCACATCAGTGCCCACCCCTGTGCAGTGCTGGCTCACAGGGCTCCCCCTGCCCTCTCCTGGAATCCATCCCACCCCCTCTTTGCAGATTGAAACGCTGATGATGGAGATGCAGAGCCCAGAGACAGGAATCAAGACTCAGACCCAGAATGTGATGGTGGCCAACATTCCCCACGCTGTGACAGGTGAGAGTTTCCCTGGGGGCAGGACTGGGCCCAGCTCAGCAGAGAAAAGCTCTGTGTACACCCCAGGGCTGGATGCTGGAGCTCTGCTCCCAATAAATATCAGCTGTGCATCATTTGAAATGTACCTGCTCCCTTTATCTGTGTCTCATTTCATTCCTGCTGGTGGAATCAGACACAAAGGTTGATCCCCAGGCACTTTGAGCTGTCTCATGGGGGTTAACTCAAGTGACCTTGCCTTCTCTTAGCACAGAGGTGAGGACATGCTGCAGCCTCCAGACCTCTCATGCTCCCAGTGAGGCTGGATCACAAATAAAGATAAATATTAAAATCCAATTAAAACAAGCAGCCTGAAAGATGGGACTTCAGAAATGAGCAATAAACAATCAGTCTCCCTTTTTATGTTTACTGCTAGTAGTAATTTTTCTTGAGTAGGCAGGAAAAGAACAAAATACTCAACCCACTTCTGTGCCTGTAAATGACAGCTTTGCCTGCCTCAAGGAGGCTGAAGGAGCAGCAGACAGGAGCTGTGCTGTGTCATGTATAGTGTTACAGGCAGCTCTTATCACAGCCTCCTTGTGCCTGCTACTCCTTTCACCAGGCACTATCAGTACCTCTGCTTCCCTGCTCTCCAAGCCTCCACAAAAGCTCTTGTGAGGAATCCTCTGCTATAAATATTCACACATGCTCCAGACCCAAGTTTCCTCCTCCTGCTTGGATCTTTCTTCAGCACTTTGAAATTCAGAACAAAAACTCCCACTGAAACCAGTGAGTTTGCTCCAGGCGAGTCAAGAGACTTTCCCCACTGTGTTTGCAAAGCCTGGTAGGCCCAGGGTGTTGTTTGCCCCATTTTTGTTTTATAAAAATGAGGCTGCAGAGGCACTGAAGTCACTTGCCCATGGGAAGAGCCAGTCAGTGGAAGGGTCAGGAGAAGTTGGACACGTCTGAATCCTGCTGTCAGCAGCACCCTCCATGCACTGCAGTGCAAACCACATCCTGGCTCACACAGCTATTGTGCAGCTGAGCTGGGTGGAGGCTTTGCCTGTACAAAGGAGATTCCCAGAGCTTTGCCTTCCCAGAGCTGCCAGGGAATAGTTAAGGCAGCACAGAGAGGAGATTCCCTGTGCTGAGCATGACGTCCCACACAGATGAAGTGCAGGGGAACAAGAATCTTCTCTTGATGTCTGCCCAGTGTAAAATCCCACTTCCTAAAAGTCCCCAGGTGTCTGATGTGTTGGCACTCACCCTCACTGTGTGCTGTCTGCTTTACTCTGGTTCCTCAACTAGAATTGCTGCAAGTTCCCTCTTGCACAAATCATGAATTCTGAGAGGCAAGTGACTTCCACTCCCCTTGTGTGCTGGTCATCCCTTTCTAAACTGATATTTTTACTGCTGCATGGATACTGATTGGCTTCTGGGTATTGCAAAAGAGACTGATTCATATTTGATGAGGGTGTGGTGAAGATATTGGAGCAGGGGACACAGATTCATTGGAGAGAGCCTGGCTCTGACTGTGCAGGTAGCTAACTAGTTAAATTCAGTGAAAATCAGTAAAATGGCTCACAAATAAACCTCCATGTTAAATGTGCACCTTTGGGGGAAAGTGCTTGCAGAGGGAGCTGTCTAGAAATGAGTGATGAGATAATCCTTTAATTTCATCTATTTCAGGAAGCAGGCAGTAGGATAAGAGCTCTGAGCCCCTATTAGAAAGTTAAGTCATCACTGCAATGTCAAGAAAGGTCAACACCTCAGTCTGCAGTCCTAGGGGAGGTTGGGAGGAAAAGGCCAGTAACTGATCAGGGAACAAGTGCATTCTTGCCCTCTTTAAATGGAAGGAGGTTCATGAAATTTGCCCCCCAGAACATAAAAGTAAAACTGCTGGAGGTTTATGCTGCCTGTGGGTACAACTGCTCACAGTCTGACAAAAGAACTGGGAGACGTAAAATGTGTGTGAATGCAGAAATCTTGTTTCCCTTTGATAAATCCTGTAACCACTGCAGCTTGGATGTGAGATTTGGACATCCTTTCTGCCCATTAAAGGACTCTTATTAGAGGATCAGTCTTCTACAAAACTGAGACAGGGCTGTGCTCTGTGAATCTGGAGCTGCTTTGCAGTGAATCTTTCCAGGCAAGGTGGGGCAAAACCTCCCCTGGCTTGGGTGTGAAAGCTGTTGAATCCTTAAGCCCTTCCCAAGCCACTGAGGAGGGTTTGGGTGTTGCTCAGGCTGTGGGAGCTGGTGCACACTCTCTGTGTGCCATCCCAAGGTCACTGCCTGCCTCAGGCTGCCTCTCCCAGGGCTGGATGCCCTGGGAGGTGCCAGCATGGCCAGTGGGAGCCCAGCAGTGCACTTTATCTGTGCCTCCTTGCATTTGAAAGCACATCTGCAGAAAAGAGAGCTGTGCCCTGGGTGGGATCCAGAGCACAGTGAGGGGTGAGGACTGGGGAGATGTTCTCTCCACCCCTGGGTTTGGGCACACCCCTGATGTCAGTACTGACCTTTGCTTTGCTTTGCAGGTAATGATATAATGCAGTGGATCCTCCAGCGCCTGCAGATCACTGCAGAAGGTGGGTAAAAGTGTGAAAATTGAGGCTTTCTCAGCTTTCAGTTATAAAACCAGGATCTCGAGAGGCCAAACCTTTTAGTTGAATTCTCCCCTGCATAAGAGCCCACTTTTAATTGCAGTGAAGTGTTTCTGTGCAATGAAAACATCTGCATTCTCCATTTTCAGAGGCACTCCACCTGGGAGACCTGTTTGTCAAATATGGATATATCTACCCTCTCCAGGAGCCAAAGAACCTCACCCTTAGGGCAGATGGCAGCCTCTACANTCTACCCTCTCCAGGAGCCAAAGAACCTCACCCTTAGGGCAGATGGCAGCCTCTACAGGTTTCAAGTGAGTTGCAGCTCCTCTAAGCTGTTGAGAGGGAGTTCAGCACTAGTTTTTATTAAAACCAGGCAGCTGGGGCAGTTCCCAGGAGCTGTGTAGCTGTGCAGGAGGAAGGAGAAGACTCAGAGAAATCTGCACAGAGAAAACTTGAGATTGCAGTTTATAGTGAACCTGTGATAGTTTCTTCAATGAAGTTAGTGTACTTGTTCAACCTAAAAATAGCTGTGCTTTCCTCCAAAGAGTGTTCCCTTCCAGGCCTTAAAGTAGCAAATGGAATTGCTGGTTGGAAATAGAATGATATGGGGGCCCTGAATAATGAATATCCAAAAAGCACAGTAATGACAGGATGGTATCAAGGTTCATGGTTGGACTGTTCCCACTGCTGTGGGAAATCAGGATATCCCTGGTACTTGGAATGAGGAGTCCACGAGTTCAGGGCCTTTGTGCACTAACAGGAGGCTCCTTTCCTTGCAGACCCCCTACTTCTGGCCAGTGCAGAGCTGGGCTGCTGATGACACAGACTATGGTGAGTGGTGGCACTGCAGGTGACCAGGGGAGTGGGTTTGTCACACAGTCCTGCTCCACACCTGCTCTTCATGTTCTTGTGCTGCATCTCTGCTTGCAATGACCAGCCCTGGCATTTTTTTTTTTCCTGCTATTTTGTGGATAATTCTCAGTAATGGTGAATTGAGGGTGTGACTGTCTGGTGGTGGCTTTGATGAGAGAAAGTGTTTTAAGCTCTTATGTTCCACTAAGATCCATCACACAGGAACACATCTGAATTACCTTGTTGGGGAGGAAAGACTTTAAACACAAGATTAGATTTCCCTGAGTAGTTAAGTGTGTTCCTGGATCTGAGCCCAAGGCTGTCTTCATGCAGATTTGGATCAAGCCCTGCATTCAGAGATGGTTCTTTCTTTATAGAAAGCACAGTGACTTCCAATATCTCCTGATGGCTCTTTCCACATAAATCTCTTGTTGCCATTCTGCTGCTTTTTTTTATTGTAGAGCTGATCATGAAACTTGGGGTTTGCTCCTGTGGGCTGTGCAGTTCCCAGACTGATTTGTCCATTCCAGGGTTGTCCTCTGTTTATCTGCTTTATGCTGTAGATCTTCCAAGGAAATAAAAATGCCTGGTTTAGATTGGAATGTTTTTATTAGAACTTGAGCCAAAACCACTGGCCTGTGCTCAGAAAACTTGGAGGCCAAGCTCTGAGGAAGCTCAACACCTGAAAGGTTTGCTCCAGTGTCCCTTGGCCCATGGAAGCCTGGCTGAGTTCCCAAGGGAAGGGTGGCTGCTGGCAGGAGGCACACACTGCCTGTTCTGCCTGGCTGCTCCCAGCCTGGCCATCAGTGACACACCAAAGACCTTCTTTTTTCTTCACTGAGCTTTTGTGAGCTTGGAGCTCATGCCTGGGAAGATACTGTAGCAGACAAAGGCTCCTGTGTTTGTAATTTGGGTGGATTTATAATTATTGTTAGACTTGGTGGTCTAAGTATAACTGACTGCTAATTTGCTTCTACCTCCACAGCAATTTATCTAGCAAAGAAGAACATTAAAAGGAAAGGGATTTTGGAAGAATATGAAAAGGTGAGGAGACACTGCACTTGTTCCATTACAAGACCCTCATTTGCTACAACTTCAGCCCTTTGTTGCTAATGAATGGAGCATGGCAAAAAATCACCTCTTCAATTGCATGAGGTGTTACTCCAGCAGTATCAACAGCCAACATTTTGCAAGTGGAAAAACGACAAGTACAGAAAACTACTGTGAAGTCAATTATAATTTTAGCAGGGGTAATTGCTCTCCTTGCAATGGTATTTTTGAACTGTTGCAATTCTTGTAATTACGTTCAGAACAATCCAGATTTCTTGGCTCAGTCACCAGCCTGGCCTCGTTGAACTATGGAGAGTCAAGAAAACCCCAGCATGGGAGTGCCCTGGTCAGAATTTTCACACTAACTGCTTTTTTATTTTTATTCCAGGAACATTACAACATGCTCAATCAAAAAATTAACTACAAGTGGGATTTTGTCATTATGCAGGCCAAGGAGCAGTATAAGTGAGTTGACTTGCATTGCCTTGTTTGCATCACTGGGGAGGGTGTGAGGACCAGAGCTTGGCTGCCTTAGTGCACAGTTAAATCACACATTAAAAACACCAATTGCAGCTCTAAAATGGCTTGGAGGGGAGGTTTAGGTTTTGCCCTTGATGTGGTTCTGTGAAGAGGCTGGGTTCTGATGCTGCAAGCCCTCGTTAGGAAAAGCTTCATTTAGCTCAGTGTTCCCCATGAGTATTTGTGGATCAGGCACTGGACTTTGGGCCTGTTGTTGGTCTGGGTCAGGAGTTACTTGCACATCTCTCAGCTGAATCAAGAGGGAATCAAGAAGCAGTAAATATTCCCAGCAGGGACTTTTGGAGAAAACTGAAGTGCATACTTAGGCACCCAGCTAAAACGACTTGATTTTAGGAGCTGAAACCTCCAAATTCCAAGGAAAGATGGTGAATCTGAGATGGCATCACTCCTTCAAGGATCTTTCCTACTTCTGTGGACTCCTCTTACCTTCCTTTACCTGCTGGCATGGCAGGCAGTGCCTCTGCAGCTCAGCAGCCTCTCTGTCTTCCCTGGGATGGCAGCCAAGTCCTGGGAGTGCAGCTCATCAGATAACTGTCTCATTAAACACCAGACTGTTGTTCTTGTAAATTGAGGTCAGACTTGGGCTAAGAGATGCCAAATGCAGTTTCAAAGTTAGATATACCCAGCCTGTGTCTGAAGCAGTAGATTAAACTCGTCTGGGGCTGTTTGATGGTGCTGCTGGGGCAGACTGGTGCAGAGCACCCACCCTGCTAACCACAGCAGGGAGGCCACATGCAAAGAGCCTGTTGGGAATGCTCCTTTTTCCCCATGCTAAGTCCCAAATTGTGCTCAGGACTTTTCTGGGAAAGAATTAGTTGGTCCAAGCCCAAACCATGCTAGTGCCTCTTCTGTTTAATTGTGGAGGTGATTTGGGTTTCAGTGCCTGGGAACACTCCTCAGAACCATTTCCAAGTAGTTTCTCTGAGAAATTGCCCCTGCTTTACTGAGAGACAGGGATGAGACATGTCCAGGATGCATCTCTGGGTGGCAATCCTTGGGTCCTGCCTGGGGACATGGGACAGGGATAAACATGAAACAGCAGGGCTGAGGGCAAGTCAGCAGAAAGCTCCCAGAGGGCTGTGTGCATGATCAAAAGGGGATGTGTCTGCTCCCAGCTCAGCTCAGCTCAGGAAGATGATGATGTCTCAAAATGCAGAGTCATGTGTGGCCATGTGAACATGATCTGCACCCAGAGTCACCCAGGGCAGGACGTGGACAGGAGGTGACATTGCAGCATCAGTGGCACAGTCAGGCTGGGACCCACGGGGCACAGGATTCTGGAGGTGTGCCCTGCTTCTCATCCCACTGATTTTAGGAGGGCAGAATTGATGAATTCCCCTGTTCTTGGCTTTGCAGGGCAGGGAAGGAGAGGAAGAAGGAGGACAGGTACGCCCTGGACTGCCAGGAGAGAGCCTACTGGCTTGTGAACAGAACTCCTGTGAGTACAAGGGGACAGGGTGACTCCAGTGACTCGCTGGTGCCATCTGGGACAAGCTCCCGTGTGGAAAGGGCACAACCTCTGGGCTGTGTGCCAGGGAAGGGTCAGCCCAGGCCTGCCCTGAGTCCCCACCACCTTTCCTTGGTTGCTCTCAAAGGTCTAAGGGACAGAGGTCCATGCTTGAAGAGATTCCCAAATCTGGGCAGTGGTGGCCTGGGGAGTCTCCTCCTGCATTTGTGTGATCCACAGCCTTTAAACCAACTGAGTGACAAAGATTTATTGCTTCTTGTTCACCACAGCCAGGCATGCTGGATGCCCTCGAGTATGGATTAGACCGTGTCACAGATCCCAATGAAAATAAGGTAAACCAGGTGAGACAGGCTTGGGTTTTGGGTTTTTTTTTTTTACATACATACTGAATTTGTGTGGGAGGACCCAGAAAATGTCCCTGGGGTTGTCATTTTTTGGGCACTGCAGGCTGAGTGTGTCAGCTCAGCTTTAAGAGCTGAACAGGCCAGAGGCTGGAGCTCTCTCACCCGGGAGGTGAGGCCCTCAGAAAAGGCTTTGGCAGCTTCTTCTGGCTTGAAAAGACTTTGTCAGCTTTCTTGCCACACCAGTGAGTGTGAGTGCTTGGCTGCAGGACATGTTTTCTTTGCTGGTGAAACTGAATTAAGGAATCCTCAGTCTCCAGGTGCTCATTGCTGCCTTTGTGCTGAATGAACTTTGTGGGGTGTGAAGGGTCAGTGCAAAGATCCAGGTTTAAGATAAAATTACAGAGTACCTCCCAAAGGGGAATGAATGTGTGGTAAGAAGATGACGTGGTGGATAGGAGACACGAAATGTTGCCAAAAAATGCATATTGTAGACCATAAAGAAACAGAATCAATGAACTGGGACCATGAGGGCTGTAACTGGGTGAACTGGTTCAGGGTCTGGAATCACACAGATCCAGTCAGTGGATGAGGATCTGGAGCTGCTGTTCCCTTTCTCCACCAGCCCTCTGAGATGATCCTGTCTCTGTTCCCTTGACAGTGTTCATTTGGAAGCGAAGCCAAAGCATCTCTCAGCAATTCAATGCAAATGTTCCTGCCATCACACTCACAATATTCCCACAACTTCCCGTTTTTGTAACAGCCTTTAAACAACTCAGCAGCCAGAGGCAGGATAATTGCTTTGGCCAGCTGTGTTCTGTTGCTATAGAGACTGAAAAGGAGCAAAGTGTAGGGTTGGGGTGTATTTTATTTTTTTTTTTTCTTGCTGTAAGTAGCAGCTGCTAAAAGCCTTTTTTTGTTTGTTTTTTTTCTTTTTTTTTAAGAGTAAAGAAGTAGTGGGAAGGGAGAGGGATAGAAAGAGGAGCAAGCCAACTTCTCACCCACAGTTTTACAGTTGACATGGAAGGGATTTTAGGTTTGCAAATGGTCTGGAGAGCTGTACCCACCTGCCAGCTGCCTGGTGGCACAGGGGAAGGGAGCTGAGGGAGCTCTGCCCAGCTCCACCCTGGCCATAAGAGACGTGGTTGGTTCCCCCCATCAGGGGAGGCTCCAAGGAGGGCAGAAGCCAAAGGACACCAGCTTTGGGGTGACTTCCCTGCCCTTCTCCTCTAGGCTGGTCTCTGAGCTGTGCCTCCTCTCTGGGGGCTGAGCTGAAGAGGGAAGGTTCTCCTTGCTCCTCCTTTTGCTTTTGAAGGAGTGATAGAGAATACATGAGACAGCCAAGAGCCCTCATGGAGCCACCTTTGGACTGGCAGCTTTATTTTTGTCCTCTGCAGGCTGCTCTCACCAACACCTGTGGCTCAGCAGCCTTTGGTGAGCAGAAAGAAAAGGCCAAGCTCTGATTTGTGTCCCTGCTCAGTACACCTTCACTTCGTTGCATGAATAATGTGGGTTTTTTGGTTTTTTTTTTTTGTCATGGCAGTTGAGAAAGGAAAGAAAATAATTAATTTCTGATTTCTTTGAAGTTGACATTAGCATGAACATCTCTCCTCCTCTTGCTCAGACCCTTTGGTGGGCTGCTCCCTCCCTCAGGGATAGAGTCCTCTGGGGATAAACAGGTGCTCAGACTCCTTTGAAGGGGACTTTTATTACTGATCCCTCGTGATTATAATGAGTTAAGGGTTGTGGATGGGCAGGAGGAGTCAGGCACAAGTAGCCACCCACTGAACAGCTAATTAAGGGATGCTTTAGCCTTTTGTTGCTGGATTTCAGGCTCACATCAAGCTTCACTGCTTGAGAATGACCAGTGAGTGCCTGCAGGAACCAGAGTGTTTCTGAAAGGTGCTTTGGCTCCCCCAAAAATCCCTGGGCTGGATTCAGGGGCTGCTGAGTGAAATGTCCTGGTTTGTTGTACACAGCAAATCAGCCACAGATTAACGAGTCACTGCTGGCCTTTAATTTCATAAATCCCTGTCAGTTTGCCTGATAAAGTTCTGCTGCATCATCATG
Source organism: Trochalopteron elliotii (assembly GCA_024734555.1). NCBI lineage: Eukaryota > Metazoa > Chordata > Aves > Passeriformes > Leiothrichidae > Trochalopteron > Trochalopteron elliotii. The sequence continues at coordinate 155,748 of JANPWX010000398.1, forward strand.
AGTTTGGAAAGCACAGGGTCGGGGCAGATAAACAAGACAGGGAAAAAATGGCCATTTGAACAAAACTGGGTGCATGGACTGTGGCAGATTCGATTTCCAGCTGCAGGGCTGGATGCACCAGCACAGTGGAGATGAGTGTTGAGATGATCTAATCCCAGAGTCAGGATTTGCCTCTGCAGGCTCTCAGCTGGCTGAGTCTAGGGAAAGGCTGGCTCTGCACAGAGCAGGGCTGTTGGGGTGTGCAGAGGCAGCTGAGTGTGTGCTGGGGTGCACTTTGCAGGGTTGGAGAGGCAGATCTTCCTTGCCCAGAGCTCTGCAGGGAGGCTGGGCTGGCTCTGCCCTGTGCTCAGTGGCCAATTCCCTGCACAGGAGTCCTGGGATCAGCCTGCCCAGCTCTGTGCTTGGAGCACTCGGGGCAGAGTGAGGGTGGGATCTGCAGAGTCCTGGTCCCAAACAAGCTCTGCACAACCTTGTGCTTGTTCTTCACTCCCAGCTCCTTCCAGGCATCCACCCAAAGCTGTTTCCAGGTGTTTATGAGCTCTGTAAAACAGGGAACAGTGGCCAGGCAGGCAAAAACACCATGACCATCATCTCCCCAATGTGCTCAGGAAGCCTCACACTGAGCAGAGCAGCAAACAGGAATTATATCTGGGATATCTGGGAATTAGCAGATATCCCAGCTCTTGCAGGAGCTGGTGGTCTCAGCCACATGGATCAGCTCCAGAGAGGGTTTTGGAGCAGGTCCTGGTTGGCTCCCAGCTGGGCTCTGCAGCCCCAGTGCCCAGGGAGCACAGAGCTGGTGGCAGCGGGGTGTCACCAGGGCAGGGAGGGTGTCCCACTGCCCCGGGGTGTCTGGGGGGTGTCATAGGATGTGGAACAGCTCGTGGCACTGGCTTGAGACAGACTGAGGCCTTTCAGTAATTGCCATGTTGATGTGCAGCCCTCAGGGCCGGGGAGCTGAGCTGCAGTAATTGCCATCAGTCACTCGTTAAGGGCATTGCAAAATTAATCTCATTATGAGAAATGACTCCTTTGTTCCAAATGTGATTTCCTTCCAAACGAGGCAGAGTGGGTGGGTGGTGCAGGGCACTTTGGCACTGTAGGGTGGGTGGTGGGGACAGCTGCCAGTGCTCTGTGGGACAAGGACAGTGCTCAGGGCCACTTGTAGCAGCAGTGGGACTGGGAACTGGTTGTGGGGGCACTGTGGGAGAAAGGGAAATGAAATGATGAGCAGCTCTGGGGTGAAATAACTGAGATTCCTCCCAGTTACTGCTGATTTGAGAACTGGAAGGGGCTGTGCTCAGCCTCCCTGGGCTGAATCCCCTTGGATGTGGCTGCAGTTCAGTTTGTGCCACTGCTCAGAGATGCTCAGCCCCTTTTCTGGGGGAGCCTTGGCAAATCCCCTCCCCACTTGGAGCACCCCAGAAAAACCCCCCTTGTTTTCCCAACAGCAGCTGCCCACCACACTGACCTCCACACAGACTGTGGCAGGAGGGGATCCTTGGTGTGGGGGGCATGTAAAAAAATAAAATCTTCCCTTGTTTGCTGATTTTCCTTCACCCACATATAATTTTGCTGTTGCGATGGCATTTTAATTGATGCCTTTCTGCCTCTGTACAACATTTAACTCACTGTGTTCTCCTTCTCTTTCCCACAGCTGTTTGTCTCCTGTGTTTGTGGTGTGCTGCCAACCTCTCAGACCCCTCTAGAAGATAACACCACTTTCCTGCCACGTGAGCTGCCTTCAAGTGCCAGCACCCACTTCTCTTTCCCCACTGCACCAGGCCTGTCTGAGGCCCTGGTTGAGAAAAAAGTAGAAGAAAATAGGGTTTTAAAATGATTTTAACGTGTTGAAATGAATGCTCTAGCCACGAGTTCCATCACATGGAACCCTTCAGCTGGCACTTGTAAATCTGGTTTATATCTGGTTATCTGGTTTATATCTCAGATTCCCCAAGGAGACAGTGAACTCCTGTTGTGCAGGAGGCAGCTGGCCTGGAGCAGAACCACGGGTCTCTAAACAGGACACTTTGGGACAGTAAATACAATAAATTTCTCAGTGCAAGCAGGTGATTTTTCCCCTTCCATTTCTGCAGTGTGTCTGAAACAATGACACTGTGGAAGTGAGGGGAAGAAATGGTGTCTGTATGGAAGGTGACCTGGAATCAGGGATGCAGCTAAGGGCAGAGAAGGGTGAAAAGCTGTTTCTCAGTTCCTCCATCATTGATAAGGGTGTCCCAGGAGCTTGTGGATCAGCAGGGGAGGTTGTACAGCCCTGTGAGCAATGATCCTGCTGTCCTAGAGCTTTTTTTCTCCCTTGATGTGTCAGTCCTTTCCCCCTGTCACACAGGGGGCCAGCACAGCATCACTGCTGGGTTTTGTGCCCTGTTTGTCCCTGCTGGGATGGTCTGTGCTGCCCACTCAGGGCTGGTCATGGTATTCCCAGCAGGAAAAGCTTCCTCCCCTCACAATATCACTGTGAGGATTTTCTTTTTGGTGCCCCCCTGGCCAGGCTGGCTCTGGGTCAGGGTCAGGGCTGGCTCTGTGGTGGTGCTGGAGGGATTGGGCTCTCTGCTGCTGAAATGGTGAGTGGGGCTCTCAGAACCAAGCCTCAGCAAAATGTGCATGATTTTCTGCCAAGTGCAGAAGAGTTTCTCCCTCCTGAGCAGGACTGGTGATGATGGTTAAAGTGCAAAAGCAGCTCAGTGTCCTCACAATGGTCTCCTCACAGAGCAGCCCTGGGAGAGCATCTTGCCTTTCCCAAAACAGGGGAAAGTTTGGGGTGCAGGGTCTCTGGGGAGGTGAGGGGAGAGCAGAGCTGCCTGTGGCATTCAGCACCACAATCTTCATCCCTCATCCCTCACAAACTGCCCTTCACCAAGGCACTCTGCACACCCCCCTGCCACAGGGTTCATTTGATAGAATAATTTTGGGATGCAGGTCTTGACTGAAAGGGGAGCTGAGGAACTGAAACTCTGCCTGAGCCTTTAAAGGCTGGCTGGGAGCATCCCTGACTTAGCCTTGTCTTTCCTTCTCCCTTCTGCAGTTTATTCCACACAAAGTAACTGTGCTTCAAAGGAAGCTGTGTGAATAAACACCCTGCAGTTAATTTCTTGCCTTCGATTGCCTGCTCATTTGTGGATGACATGTAACATAGTCTGAGTTATTCAAATCACAACGTAAACACCCTTTGCACAGCAGATACTGCTTCTGAGGCTTTTAATTGTGGTGTTTATATTTTGCAATGTGTTGGTTCCTGTCTCCTTTAGCTAATATTGAATGATCTAATCTGTGTCTCGTAAATGAATCTATTTTAGCTCCATTAGAATAACCCCTTAATTGAAGGCATGCAGGCAGCCTGTGATGGGAGAAGCAATGCTAAACAGTAAATACAGCTAATGGGACAATTTACCGTGTGGGGATGCTCTTAGCTTTGATGATACCCTGATTAGCTCAGCTGCTGTGTTTGATTTTAATTGTAATCAGAATTAATTGGAGAGCGCTGCACAATGGCAGCCCTGCAACGGTGTTTCAGTGTCTCAAAAACAAAATTAAAAAAAGCAAGTGTAGGCACCCATCCCAATTTAATGATTCTTTTTTTTTTTAATATTTTACAGAAAAATACTATGGAATTCTATAGAAGAGAGGTAAGTGGTGTTTCCCTCATTTCTCGGGGTTCATCCTGGATGAGTTGCTCCTGGATGAGTGCAGGGATGGGCTCTTTGCAAAGCAGAATCCCTGCCTCATGGAGCTTTTATCAATGTAATTTCAGGCCATTCCCTCCCACTGCAGGCAGCCAGCAGCTCTCCCAGTGACGGGAAGGCTCAGGCAAGGACAGACACCAGGGCTGAAATCCAGTAGATCAAAATGAGTGGTGGGGAAATCACAGCAGCGCCAGCACAGAGACAGCCAAGAATCAATGATAATTACATGCTAAATCATCCAGAGCATTTGTAGGTGCTGAGGATGGTAGCTATTATTCAATTTCTATATAACATGGGGAGTGCTTTTTAATTACTTGCACGTTGCAAAGTGCACTTCTGATGTTTGCAGTGAGCTCAGTGAAAACAGACATTTTACTGAGACAATTCAGGGATTCTCTGGTTCCTTGGACATCCAGTAATTAGGGAAGAAGCAGTCCCTGCTGTAATTAGCCCCACTACCTGGGAGAGAACCTGTTTGAGGTTTAGATAGGCCTTATCTTCAAACTTCTGTGCTCCTAACCATGGCCATGTCTGATCCCCTCAGATCATGTACTGTCAGCAGGCCATCATGAAGACCAGAGTGAAATCTTCTGTCTCTCTTGGAGGGTAAGTCCTGACTTCCTTCTGTCCACACATTAATTAGTCTTCCGTGCTTATCTCCTAATGAGCTGATGAAGCTGTCTGCTCTGGCAGCTGGTGACTCAGCCAGGGAATCCATGTGGTGGCCCAGGGCTGTCTGGGCTGTCTGGGCCAGGAGGCACGAGGATGAGGAGGGATCAGAGTCCCAGGCAGGATGAAGAGAGGCTCTCTGGGAGCTTTGCTGCAGAGCAGCACCAGCCCCTGGGCTGAGAATCCCACTGAAATCAGGAGATGCTGACACTGCTCTGGGCACAGCCCTGCAGCCAGGGGAGGATTCAGCAGTGTGTCTGTCCTTCAGGAGGGACAACCAGCAGGACAGACTGACCCTCCTGTCGCTGCTCCCCACCCTGGGCTGGATTCACCCCCAGGAGTGTCCCTGCCCCATGGTGATGCTCAGCTCTGGTTGTTCTGCAAAGGGAAACAGCCTCTCCATGCACACCCAAGCAATTAATTAGCAATTCCCCTTCCCAGTGGGAGTGTTTCCTGATCAGATTCTTGATGAAGCATCCAGCCCTGGCATTAGGCATTGGTGTTTGCCACAGGCATTCCTGCCTGGAGCCTCCTGTGCTGACCAGGCACCTTGAGGTGCAGCCCAGAGCACTCTGCACTGTCATTGCCACCAGAGATTCCTGTCATATCTGAGATAAACAAGGTGCTCAGGCCAGTTCCCTGGAGAAGAGAGTCTTGGATGAATGAAATGGCTGGAAGAGAGAATCTTCTGGCAGCCACAACTTGCAGGGCAGCAGCAACTCTGCTCATTTCATCTGTCACTGACTCTCAGGTCACTTAAAACTCTCCTGCCTCAATTCTCCAAACTCTGAGCTGGAGCTGGGGACACCTGGCTAATTCCCAGGAAATTTGTGGTGCTTAACTGTTTGGCAATGGGGCTTTTCTCTCATTAGTTCTGGTGGGATAATGCCCATCACCTAGATCAAAAATCCCAGGAACTTCGGAACTCCGTGTCAGCTGCAGGGCTGGGCCTAAATCAAATTATTAATGAGGATATGAGCAGCAACTGGGCAATGTGCATGCTTCAGGGCATTGCAGTGATTTAGGAGAAGCTGCAAAGAGCTACCTGAGCTGACAGGTTTAGATTTGCTTGGTCAGAATATGGGCTGGAGTGCCTGATGCAGGTGCTGGATGCCTTGGCATTCCCAGGGGGAAGGTGGGATGGAGCAGCTGTGTGCCAGCCCTGTGGTTTGCTCTGTGCAGGAGCATTGTGTAACTGCAGGATCTGGGCCAAGGTGCCTGTTAGCCACAGGCCCCTGGACACTGCACTCCCAGCTCTGAGCACTTGAAAGCACTTTGGCCTGGAAGGAATTTTAAATGCAGAAACCAGAGGATTGTTTTTTTTCAAGAATGAAAAAGGGAGGCAAGAGCTAAAATTCCAGGACATTAGTGAAATCAGTTGGAATTAGAAGTCTGGCCAAGTTAGAAGGTAGGAGAAGTGTTTGTCTGGTTCCTGCTGGGAGAGAGACAGTTCTGCTTTGTGCCAAGCCCTCAGAGCCACCGAGGCAGAGGGATGAGCCCTGTGGTAGGTGATGGAGGAAAGGAGAGGCTGGGATGAGCCTGCAGCATTCCCTCACTTTCCCAGAGCTCCCTGAGTTCTCCCTGGGCTTGTGGGAAGGCTGCAGAGAACCCACCTGAGTGAACACAACCCTTGTGTTCCTTTCCCTGACACTTTTCTCCCAGAACAGGGCAGGGTCTGGCCCAGGCCAGCTGAGAACAGGAGACAGGAACTGTCTGGGGGCTTAGTCCCACTTCCTTAAAATGAAAAGGCAAAAGGAGGTGATGGATGAGGGTCTTGTGTCTCCTTGTGTTTGAATTGACAAATTCACTGCTTCAAAAGACAACCAGGAGACTTCTCTTGGGAAATGGAAAAGATTAACTGAATTAATGAATTGATTTTTCCAGGAAGGCAGGGGCCATGTTCCAGATCCCTGTGCTGAGAGTCCTGCACCTCTGAGGATATCTGTAGCCTGTTATTTGGCTATAATGGGGCAGGCTGTAATTCTGGCTTCCAAATTCATATTTTGATTCTGGATTTGTTGCAGGATTGTGAAGTACTCTGAGCAGTTCCTCTCCAATGATCCCATCCTGTCTGGATGTCTCCCCAGCAACCCTTGGATATCAGATGACCCTGAGTTTTGGGATCTCAATGCAAAGCTGTATGTATTTCTGTTGTTTTGCCAGCCTGTGGTTTACAGTGACCTTTATACTGATAGAAATCAGGAAAGGGAACCACTGATTTTCGTTGTGGTATCTGATCTGCTCATGATCAGAGAAGTGTTCCCTTTCAAACTTACTTTGAAATTGGGAATACTCCATGCTGAACTTTCAGCACTGCCTTCTTCAAGTGGAGCCGTCCTTAACATCACAGAAATTCCTGAGCTGATGCTGGGAGTGTGCACTCAGGCCCTGCTGACTGGGTCTGATCCTCCCCACCTTAACTAGCACAGGATGGAATAGGACCAGTTCAGGGTTCAGCTGCTCCCCTGGGTCTTTGCTCACCCCTCAGGCTGCTTCCTTAGGAGAGGCTTGGGGTTGGAGGCACACACTGGTGGTCCATCCCTTCTCTGAGGCCTCCCTCATTTTCCCTTTGGATAGGATTTGCTAATTACACTATGGCATTTTGGGGCTTGGAGCATCCAACATCTCAGTGGTTCTGAGAGCAGCAATCCTGTTCTGCACTGATTGTATCCCATTAGACATCCCCAGGGCATGCCTGCACTGAATGCCTCTATGAGAAGCAAAGCTCTGGGCAGCAACCAGTGCCTCCTCTAGGATGGGACTGAGTCAAACCTCAGGGCAAGGCTGGGCTGTCTCTGTGAGAGCTGCATAAATCCCAGTTAAATCCTCGCCCCGCCGCAGCCCGAGTTGTTTAATTACAACTTACTTCGTGGGTTGACTTCGGGAGCTCATTACACCACTCTGGAAAACAAGAGAATGCTGAGAAGTCCCTGGGCATTGCAGCGAAGGGCATTTTGGTGTTAATTAATCTGCTAATTGGAGCAAGCAGCCGTGCTGTGTGTCTTGTCCCGGCGCAGGGTGGAGGTGCCCACCAGGATGCGCGTGGAGCGATGGGCCTTCAACTTCAGCGAGCTGATCCGGGACCCCAAAGGCCGCCAGAACTTCCAGCTCTTCCTCAAGAAGGAGTTCAGCGGTGGGTGGGCCGTGTCTCTCTGTGCCTTTGTCGCCAGGCTGAGGTGACAGTGGCACGGGGCTGCTGCAGGCTGTGCACAGCCAGGGCAGGCGGTACCATCTAGTGGCACGGGACACACGGTACAGCCCGGGATGTCCCCGCGGGGCATTGCCTGGGAGGGTTTGGGTTACGTTTTAGGAAGGAATTGTTCCCTGTCAGGGTGGGCAGGCCCTGGCATGGGGTGCCCAGAGAAGCTGTGGCTGCCCCTGGATCCTTGGAAGTGCCCAAGGCCAGGTCGGACAGAATTTAGAGCAGCCTGGGATAGCAGAAGGTGTCCCTGCCCATGGGACTTTCATGTCCTTTCCACCCCAAAACATTCCATGATTCTGTCACTGCTCCCAGAGAAGCTGGAACTGGCTGAGCTGACAAGTTCTTAGAGGTGTCAGTGGGCAGAGAACAGGGGAAAGCTGTTTTCCTCTTTCAGTCACTGAAGAATTGGAGAGAATTTGAGGCCAACAAATTGTGCCAAACAAATCCAGGAGTTTATAAATGGGATTGTGTTTTCCTCAATCTCACTCTGTGCTGGTTGTGTCCTTGTCATGCAGGAGAGAATCTGGGTTTCTGGGAAGCCTGTGAGGATCTCAAGTATGGAGATCAATCCAAGGTCAAAGAAAAAGCAGAAGAAATCTACAAGTGAGTGTGAAAATTTTTCACTCTTAAACTCTTTGTGCATGAGTCCCATCACTTTCCACAGGTTCTCATTCCCCAAATGATTTATTCCTAAGATTTTTACATGTAGGCTGTTATCAGATGTGGCTGTCTTTTGTCCCCACATAGGAAAGGAGCTTTTGGAGATGAAAGTAGAAGTGGGCTTTCTTTTAATATATATTTACTTTTTCTCTGTGTTCTCTGTTACATTTCAGTCTTAGGATGTAATTTAAATATCGGTGTGGAATAATCAAGTTCTTTAGAGGCTTTTTGCTTCCAGTGAGCTAAAATTTGGCTTATATTATGTGCAAGAGGAAGTGAGTCTCTGATGAAAAGAACATTGATTGCCCAAGATCAGGACAGCAAATTGCAGCAGGAAGCTGAAGGGACTTTTCCTTTCATGCATAGACAGGAATCTGTGAATTCTCCAGCTGCTAATGGCACTGTTGATTCCTCCTCCTGGCAGGCTCTTCCTGGCTCCAGGAGCAAGGCGCTGGATTAACATCGATGGCAAAACAATGGGCATCACAGTCAAAGGCCTGGAGCACCCTCATCGTTATGTTCTAGATGCTGCTCAGACCCACATTTACATGCTGATGAAAAAGGTTTGTTATTTGTTGCCAGAGCCTGAGGGGGATTCCAGCCCTCCGGGCCTTTCAGTGCCTTTGTGTGCTATCAGCTGTCCCTTTCAAGGGGCCTTTGTTTGAAAAATCCCTCAAATTTGCTGAGTTAAGCAAGTGCTGCTGCAGGCGTTTGTATTTTGCTGCTGCTTCTTCCCTCTGAGGCAGCCTGTCCCCGAGGTGGTGGGGGTCAGGTGGCTGCTGCAAGTCCTGCTTTTCAGTTCCAGCGTGGAATTCATGCACTGAAAGCAGCAGAACTGGACTGATTTTCACCCGTTGATGAAAAGTTTGGCTCCTGCAATACAAGCTCCTCACCTTGCAGTGACTCGGAGACCCTCCTGGCCCAGGCTAAGCTTCATTCCAATCTTTTGATCTGGGTCTTACCTGTGAAGCTTTATTGTGAGATGGGAAATCCTGGGAATTTTGCAGCAAGATGAAAGGGTATTGGTTTAAATAGCTACATTTGCCTGAAAGATGCAAAGTCCCCTTGGGCTGCTGGGGGAGATTATCCAGTTCCCAGCCTCCCTGGCTCCTGAGCAGCTGTATTTGGTGGTGATTTTAATAAGGGTGTTTGCAGCCCATAACTACCAGTTTTTCTTTTTTCTCCTAGTAGGACTCCTATGGTCGCTATTTAAAGTCTCCAATATACAAGGAAATGCTGGCCAAGGCTGTTGTGCCACAAGAGGGTGTCAAAAAAAGGCAAGTGAAACTGGCTGTAATTGTGGGGTTTGTTTTTCTTGTTGTAGCAAGGGTAGAAAAAGCCCAAAGTTGCAGCAAAATTACTATGGTTTAGATGTTTCTCTTAATTAAATAAAATTTAGCACTGAGAGGATGCTTTGCTTGGAGACTGTTTATTCATGAGCCCTTTGGAAGTGGCTTGTGAACAGTCAGGATGGAGCTGCTGATTGCTCAGCTGCCTTCTCTGGTGGGTCTGCTGAGAAGGGCTGTGATTGTTCAATTAATTCATGGCTCCTTTCCTGGAAGGAGAGAGCACTGGTGTCCTGAGCATGGGAAAACTCCTGCCCACAAAAAATTGGCTGCCAGAGCAGAGACAGACCCAAGGTTTGGGATAATCCACAGGATCTGCTCAGCTCTACCTGGACAAAACCACACACCCCTGGTGTAAGGGAAGGTGACAGACATGTGGGAACAAGCAGCACCCTGTGAGTGACAGCTGGCACAAGGTGGATGGCCTTGGAAATTACTTTTTCCCAGCAAGATGAAGGTCATACAGCAGATTCAGGCCATTTGAACTGCAGCTGCTCCTAAAGCTGAGCATGCAGTGCCAGACTGGGTGGTGTTCCTTTCCCTGTTCCTCTTCCGCTCATCAACCTAGCAGGCAAGAAAGAGGAATCGTGGACTTTCACACTGTTGTTTCATCCAAAGCCTGTTTCAAGTCAGTGGAAAAGGCCCTGCTGCTGACTGGCCTGGGGTTGGGGCAGTTTTTTCCTGAGCCCCATCACGAGGTCACTGGCAGATGGCTGGATGATCCTGGTGATCCTGACTTACTGTTTGTCAGTGCTTGTTCTGGAGCCCCCAACCCTCAGCATCCCATTAACCTGGAGCTGGTACCTCATCCAGAGGTGGGTTAGCCCCTGTTCCCACTGCTGGGGAAGTGGCTTTGCTGAGGGTGTTTTTTGGGGGCATCACAGACACCAGAATCACCCATACTGGTCCCTGCCTTGATCTTCCTGAGGGCACTAGAGAAAATTCCATGGGTGGGAGTTGTTTGGCTTCACACTGAGTGTGAGTTACGTGCAAACACGACAAAGGAGTGACGTGGGTGGGCTCTGGAGTCCCTCAGGAGCAGGACTTAGACACTTTCAGCTCGTGTGTGACACTGAGACACCCAGTGCTGTTTTAAAGCCTTTTGCACTCCTTTGGCCATCTCTGTGTCTCAGCTTGTCCTCCTGGGTAACTTTATTCCCCAGAGGCGAGGTTTTGGTGCCCTTCTCTGATGCCGTTTCAGGGCACATGAGGAACGAGACTGATGCAGCAGGTCAAGGGAAAGCTTCTCTCTTTTTTTAAATTTATTATCTGACTCCAATACTTATATACATTTTTACAGAGGTCAAGAGATTGGCTACACAGGTCGCCACCTCTTCGACCTGCATGGTGAACATCACCGTCCATCACATTTCTCCTCCCAGAGGAGAAAAGTGTCAACACAAGATAATTTCTAAAAATACACATTGTTTTCTTGAAGCTGCGTGAGAACAGCACTGCTTGAGTTCAAACACTTGCATTTTCAAGAGAAACTGAGGGCAACACTTCTCCTCACTAACCCCCTCCCTCCTTTCCCTCTCTCTGCCCAGCACGGGTCTGTTCGGCCGCCGCCACCTGCGCTCCAGCCCCAGCCCCATCATCCTGAGGCAGCAGGAGGAAGAGGCCAAAGCCAGAGAAGCCGCCAACACCGTGGACATCACGCAGGTCATGAGCAAGCTGGATCGCAGGAACCAGCTCCAGAAGGAAGCTCCTCCCAAGTAGGCTCTGAGCCCCCGCAGGGAAAAGACAAGGCGAGGCTGGCGTTGAGCTTCGTCTCCCCTTCCTGAAGGTGTCAGTGCTGCTTTAGGTTTCCCAGGCCGGCTCTGCCCTCCGCCAGCTCCCCTGCACGTTGTTGCCATGGCTTCTGGAGAGCAGATGTCGCTTTCCAGGCAGGGAGTGCCGGGCTGCTGCTGTGCCCGGCTCGGGGTGCACACCGCGGAGGGGAGATGCCTTCTGCTGCCCGCACATCCCCCCGGGAGGCTGCAGAGCCCGGCTGCCTCTCCCTGCTGCTCTGGGGTGGCACAAGGCAGGGTAAAGCTGTGCCCCAGGTCCAGATGAGCTTTCCCTGGTGCAGAGGGGGATGACCCCGCGGGCAGCAGGGCGAGGTGAGCCAGCCCAGAGTGTCCCTGCTGGCCTCCATCCCCTCGAGGGGCTCTGCACCCTCCCAAGGGCTGCATCTGGCACCCCCTGAGAGCAGCACACCCCCACCCCAGGAGTCCTCCACCCCCAGCCCGCACAACAGGGCCACAGGCAGAAGAACAGGAACTTCTGCTTGTGGGAACAGGAGCACAAGCATTTCTGAAGGTTTAGCTGACCCTCTGGGTTTGAATGGCACTCCCACACCCCCTGGCAGGCTGGAGATGATCAGCAGGAAGCTCTGTTCTGCTCTCCCCGTGACTCCTGTGCTGTAAGCTGGGTGTGCAGGTGCAGAGAGCCTCCCCTTGCCAGAGCCTGCACGAGGCCAAGAGAGATTTTATCCAGTCCTCTCCACCTCTTGTCTTGTCTTTTTCCTGCTCTTCTATTTTCTGTTGTTAAAAATCCAGCAGGAGGTAGCTGCAGTTGTCACTGGCTTGTAGCCCAGAGGCAAGGGAGAACAGGGTAGAGGTGTTAAGAGCTGATTTCAACTTTAAGCAGTATTTTCTTTTTCATTTGCTCTGTCTCTTTTGCTCTGTAGAATGAGGCAAGCTGAAATACTACATTAGTGCTAAAGAGCTCAGGGAGATTCCAGGCCTTGCTGGAAAAGCCCAGCCATGCCTGGACCTGGCCAATGATTACCAGAAGTGTGAAAATGCCTGCAAAGCCCAGTAAAGGGAATTGAAGGGGCAGAAAAGCTTCCTTGTTTGTTGAAATTTTGGGGAAGCAGAGGAACTGGGTGGAAGCACTGAAGTCTGGGAAGCTGCCTTTCTCCAGTTCACATTGTTCATCCCATTTTAACACTGGTAGGGTTTTGCAGAAAATGGGAGATCATAGAATCCCAGAATGGTTTGGATTGGAAAGGACCTTAAAGCTCATCTTATCCCACCCCCTGCCATGGGCAAGGACACCTTTCACTATCCCTGGATGCCCAGAGCCACATCCAGCCTGGCCTTGGACACTTCCAGGGGCAGGGCAGCTTCTGGAGAAAGCTGGCAGGGAGTGGGAGCCCTTGTATAGCAGGGTGCATGCAGGCCCTTGGAGCCCTGGGGTCCTTGCAGGACAATCCCTGTGAACAGCGGACAGTCATGATGTCACTGTGTCCCCAACAGCTCCAGCAGCAACTCTGGCCCTCCCCCTGTGTGACATTGGTGGCAGGATCAGGGCTGGACACTCTGTTCTGGTGTCACTCCTCTCCTCCACTTGTGGCTGAGCCAGGGAGATTGTCCTGCCCTTCCCTATCCCATTGGTGATAAACCTCCTTAGAGGAATTCAAAAGGAGTTACCCCAGACTTTCCCTCTGATGTCTGAGCTGAGTCTGTGTTCTCACTCCTGCTGGAAGCACAGGCACATTCTGCACTGCTGTGCAGGGGAGCAGGCGCAGGCTGCCTTTTTTAAAATTCTGCTTAAAACCCCAAGGCTTTGTTACAGCACCCTCAGCCTGCTTTGACATCAGAGCACTGGAAGACTCTCCAGAACCTGGCAGGGTTGGCCCAAAGCTACTTGACTGTGATGAACTCCACAGTCTCTCCAGAGTTTGTGTAACATGGAGCACTGAGCATGTTGGGATTGCCAGTGTGTAGTAACATGTGGAAGATCAAGTCAGGGTATAAATAATAAATAACAAATCTGTGTGTTCCCATCAGTCCCTCTGATTCTACTTCTATTTTGTCTGCTGCTTTGCTTGTTATGTTCTCTGTATCCATTCCTTTCTCTGATTTTTCATCATCTCTGCTTGGCATCACTGCTCCCCTGCCATGGGTTCATGCTGCATGCTTGAGAGTCACTGTGCTTGGAGAACACCAGTCAGTGCTCGTGGAAAACCAGTTACTGCCTGTGGAAAACCAGTTACTGCACCTGGAACACCAGTTACTGCATGTGGAACACCAGTTACTGCATGTGGAACACCAGTTACTGCATGTGGAACACCAGTCAGTGCTTGTGGAACACCAGTCAGTGCATGTGGGACAAACAGCCATCCTTCATACACAGGCACAAGCTGTCTTTGCCCTGCCCCAGGCTGATGGAGCTGTCACAGCCCATCCTTCTGCTCCTCATCCTCTGCTGCTCAGTCCCTGAAGAGGAAAGTTGCCTGGTATAAGCTGAACTTTGCTTTGTGCCAGCTGAGAAATTGTTTGTTTCCGTGTTTTGTTTCATTTTTTTGGCCATGGCTTCCATGCATTCATCTGTCTAATAAAAATAAATGTAGAGAACGGAAAAAGAACCAAGTTCATCCTTCTCTGTCATGTCTCAGTGTGTTCATCCTTCCCTGTGCCATCTCTGCATGTGTGTGTACATGTCCTGTGTGTGCCTCTGCTCTCAGCTCCTCTCCTTGGAGCTGCATTTAATTTCTGCTGGGAGTAAGTCCTTGAGAAATGGGAGGGGAGCTGGCATGCAGCATGTGCTGTCCTTGTCCTGTCCAGTCTGTGCTTGGGCTTGTCCTGAGGGTTGACTGAGCTGTGCTGGAGCCTTCCCAGCCCCAGCCAGGGACACTGGGGGCTCCAGCAGGAGATGTGATTGGCACTGTGAGCCATCAGGGCTGGGGCTCGGGGTCTGTTCCCAGCCCCGCCTGGTGCCGTGGGTGTGACATGGTTGTGCTGTTCATAACCAAGATCACATTCCCGGGATGACAGCCCCCTCCGTGCCCGGAGCTAGTCGTTGTGAGGAATGAGACGAGCTGGTGTCTCCTCCAGCATCCCGGCGGGCGTGGGGCCGGATCTGTCAGCACCCGCTGGGGCTGTGGCAGCAGTGACCCTGCAGGCAAGCTGTGACACCTCAGGGCTGTGGCACGGGGAGGGAGGGAAGGGGACAGAGCTGCAGGACACTGGCACAGGCTTGGCTGGGGTGGCTGTAGCCGCCTCCCAGCTGAGCCCTTCTCTCCTGGCAGGACCAGAGAAGGAGAAGGATTCTCCTGAAGAAGCCTGGGGAGCCCTGGTGTTGGAAAAAGCCAGCTCTGCAGAGACCGGGCAACTGAGAGGCGTTTTTAAAGATTTTATTCCATTATCAATCTCACAGAAGGGTGAGACACAAGAGATGCAAAACTCAACGCCATCCTATCAGCCGTTCTCTCATTAAAAACGCCTCTCAGTTGCCCCGTCTCTGCAGAGCTGGGTTTTTCCAACACCCCGGGTGTCACTCCCGCGCCTGACCGAGCCTCTCTCCTTTTCCTCCCCACAGCCAGACCACCTCGCCTCCTGCTCCCCTGGCCCTGCGGCCCAGGCTGGCTCCAGCACCACGGCACGGCCACCAGCCCCTGTCCCCCAGGCCCTGCCTCCCGTGTCCCCCGGGCCCCCAGCCCTGCCCCAGGGCACCGCCTGCCCCTCGCCCCTCAGCGTGGCTCTGGGCAGCACCGCGGGCACCCACACCACCACCACCACCGCCACCAGCC
>JANPWX010000398.1:170936-228720 GCA_024734555.1 Trochalopteron elliotii
ACCAGCGCGGTCTGCAGGTGAGCACCGCACGGACACCGGGACACACACCCTGGAGAGGGCTCAGCTCCAGTTCGGTTTGGCATTAGCCACAGGGAGAGGTCCCTGAGAGCCTGTCTGACACTGCCGCACTTGCCCCAACCCCAGTGTCTCTTCACCGTCTCCGTTCCTGCAGTTTTCCGATGGGAACAGGCCAGGAGCCCGTGCTGGCAGTGCCTCTGCTATTCTCACACCTCCTGTTCAGGGTGCAACCCCCCAGGTTTTACTTGTAATCCCTGAATTTGGAAAACTTCAGTGTTCTTGAGCACTGACTCAGGTTTGGTTTAGTGATTTCAAGTCAGAGGAGAACCAGAAGTGACAAGGCAGGGGAAATGTTGATAGAAAGCCGCCAAGTGTTTGTCCTTCCAGGGCAGAGATGGGGAATTTTTGCCTGGAAAGGCTGCCCCTACAGGAATGAAACTCTGGCCATGCCCCTCAGCAGGAACAGCATGTCCCTGATCTCCTTTAACCCACCTGTGCTGCTGGCCGAGTGGATGAGTCCACATTATAAATTCCAAAGCACAAACCTGAGGGCTCCTGCTCTGCCTGGCTCCACACTCCGGAGCTCTGTCACACGGCACTGCAGCTTCAGAGGGGTGCCAGCACACATTCCCTTCGTCCTCCCTCTCCGTGGGCTCCTGCCCGGGAGTTTTGCCTTGGGATTTGGGGCTGGAACGGTGGAAATCTCAAAGCCGAGCTCGTTTGCCAGCTCAGAGCACATCAGAAAGCGCCGTGTGTGTGATGAGTTCCTGTTTCCCAACGCAGCTTTTTCCAAGTCAAAATGCCTTCGGAGAGCCGAGCCTGCCCTGGGGGCTCCGGGCAGGGAGAGGACGGGCAGCACCGAGCTGGGGAGGACTCTGCAAAGGAGCTGATCTGCCCCTGGGAGACCCCCACGGAGGAGGGGAGAGCGGGGTGACCCCGACACGGACACTCCTCCCAGGCCTGAGACTGCATTGTTTGCTGTGGATGGCTCAGCACATGGACTGTGCTGCTGGAAAAGTGTGTTAGAGCCATCCTCCAGCACAGGGACCACCGCAGCTACGGATAACAGCCGTTTGTGATCCAAGAGCTCCTCTTGGACTGGTCCAAGCCTCTCTGGACTGGTTTTCTTTCCTATCTTTGGTGTGTTCAGGTCTGCTCGTGACAAAGCTGTCTATAAACGAGCCTGGTTTGATGCCTTGGGGCAGATGGAGGGTGTGTGGGTGATGTCCTGGGAAACGGGGTCTTATCCGAGTTTCTGGCTTGCCCATGAGGTGTCAGCACACTGAACACAGCACAGCTGGAGCAGGGCTGGCAGGGGGCTGACAGGGCAGGGCTCAGGCTTCAGTGCCAAAACTGGGGCATGTTTGTGTCCCCAGCCTGGGCCCACCTCCCATTAATTATGATTTTTTAAATTTTAAAGCACGCTGATTAAGAGACTGGGGAAAATGGAGTCCCCCTCATGAGCTGCTGTGTGCTGAGTGGCAAAGCATCATTCCTCCACCCAAACCAAACATAATCCCAGAGGCATCAAGGAGTGCAGAGCCCTCCTGCATTAGTTCCAGCTTCCCAGTGCATGTGTTTGAAACCATGGCTCGACCTGAGAACACCTGGGGAGATCCAAGCCAAATCCCTGTTGGTGTTTTGGGCCTCTCCAGGCTGGGATTGATGGGTTGCCACAGGTTGTGCTGATATTGGGCGTTGGACTTCTGCCTTCCTTGTGTCAGTGTTTGAAGGTGGCTGTTTTATTCCCTAGAGGAGTTTCTTTGGTGTGTGTGTGTGTGCTGTGGGTCCCTGTTCTGTACCTTGGCCATGACCTGTGACTTCTGATGTTGCTGTTTTGTACTTTCTGATTATAAATGGAGTTTTTCCTGTGTGGCTGATGTGGTTCCACAGGCTCAGTCCTGCTGTGGGATTTAAATCTCTCCTTACACATGCTCAGTTCTCTCTGTTTCCCCCAGGTCTGGGCTGACACTTCCCATCAAAGGGCAGTTTGGGAAAATCAGAAGGCTGCTTCTGTCTCCAAAGAGTGTTTCCCAGGGGAGCCAAGAGCTGGGCAGGAGGCTGCTGGCCCTCACTGCCCGTGGTGCTCCTCTTGTACAAACACACGTTGGCTCCCAATGGCTTTGCTCTGTCAGAGGGACCTAGTCCTGCTCTGCTGTCACTGACAGGGACATCTGTTATTGATGAGAGGAAAATCTGGTGTCTTCTGCAATTTTTTGTGGGAATATTGTTACTCAGCCAGTCCTGGCAGGACGCTGGTGATGTATAATCTAGGAAACACAACAGGGAGACATAGTGATTTGTCAGAGAAAAGAATATATTTAATATTATGTACATATGATAAGAGCCATCCTACTGTAAATACTTCTCTCATTAGTTTTGGGCACCTCCTTGCCTTTGAATACTCCTCGTGCTCATCTTCCACACCAGAGGAAGGAGTTCAGATGCAAATCTGCTCTGCCAGGGCTGGGACACCCAGTGCAGAGATATCCAGCCAGGTACACACCTATCCCAGAGGCCAGCACTGGCACTTCCCAACATTTATCCCTTCAGGGCACTGGTTTTTATTCCCCTAATATCTTCCAAATATCTTTTTCCCCAACATCCTTCAGCTACACCCCTTTTCCCTGGGGGCACAGGGCCCTGCACTGTGCATCTCAAGCCCGTGCCTGGCCCTGCTCCCTTTGCCTTGGCTCCCCCGGGTGCCTGCTGACTGCAGGTTGGAAATGACAATTCCAAAGGCCCCAGAGCCCTCCTGCCACCGTGCTGTGACATCTGAGGCTGTGTCCCCTGCTGGAGGCCTGGCGTGCTGGAGTCAGGAGCACTTTCAGCTCTGGCACTTCAAATCCCCTCGCTGTGCAGGAGCCCACTTATCCCTGCCTGGAGTCACCTGGAGGAATTAGCTCTCTGCAGCAACTTAGACATCCAAGGTATTCCTGTAATGTGAGGGATGTGTAAGGTTAATGACTGGAAAAAGTGTGATCGCTCCCTGTGGGCAGTTTCTCAGAAAACTCCCTGCTGCTTGGCTGCCAGAAGAAAGGAGATTCCAGCAGCAGCAGCAGCAGCAGCGGAGAGGGAGCCCCGTGTCCTCTGCAGGGGCTGCTCTCTCCAACCTCCCATGGCTGCACAGACCCTCCCACTCTGGGAGTGCTCCAGCTGCTGCCAGGTGGGCTGCAGTGGTCCAGCTTTGGGTATCCACAGAATGGAGCTGGAAGGGGATTCTTATCTGAGTGGTTCCCCAAGTTGTGGAGGTCCCACGTCCACTGTGGGGTGGGCTCCTCCAGGTTCCTGCACTCAGGCTGACCCACAGCTTCTGGGATTTGTTGTTTGGACCAGCCTGGAAAACAAGAGCAGCTTCTGGGGCTCCCCTGCACCTCCATGAGGGCTCTTCCCAGGCTGCCTCAGCCACCAGCCTCAAGGGGACACTGTTGGGATAGGATGGGAGCAAGTCCCAGGCTGGAGATCCTCATCCTTCTCTGGAGAGATGGGGATGCCAGTTTTGGGGGTCACAGCCTGTGCTGGGGGGAGAACTGCGTGTGGGAGCACAGCCAGCTCAGAGAACCTGCTTAAAACCTCCAGATTACAGCTCTGTTTTCCAGGCATCTCAGGTATCTCCCTTCAATCCTGACATTTCCCTCTCCTCTCCAGCTGGGCCACACGACCAAAGCGCTGAAAACACCGAGGGGCTGCTTCTTCCCCGGTGTCTGGGACTGTGCATTGCTCAAGCCTCGTTAATTTAAAAATGGAACAAAGAATGCTCAGCATCCAGCAGGATCAGGCCTCGGGAGCAGGAAGTACCAGCTGGCTCGGGAGAGGGCTGGTTCCCATGGGATTCCCAGTGTGGTTTTGGCAGGCGGCGTGGTTGGGATGGTTCCGCAGGCAAGGCTCTTCCTGCCCGGAACGCCGGCGCTGGAAGAACAGCTGACTCAGAGCGTGACAGCTCCTCACAGCATCCCCTCCTGAAAGGAGCTGTCGGGGAGGGTTCCTGACACCGCTGCCTCTACATTTTGTGCGGGTGGCTTGAAAGCCGAGCTGTAAACCCACGAGAGCCCACGTCATGGTGCTCTCGGGAACGCCCGCCCGTGGGTGGAATTCACCCCCGAGCAGCGCCTGGCAGCCCACCCCGCTCCCAGAACAGGATGCCAGCACAGCCCCAGTGCTTCGTGCTGCATCCACCCCAACATCTGAATATCTGATAAACACACAATGACAGAACCACCGTGACTCGGCTCTTCGGGGTGCAGGACAAACCCAGGCACGGAATAATTCTCCCTTTGCCACGGGGGATATGTTTTATGCATCCTGCAATACACCTGGCCCAGAAGCAGAGGTGAGCACCTCACAGGATCCCTTTCAGGTAGAGGTTCCCAGATTTGTTCTGCACCACACTAAAGAGGAAAAGATAAGCCCTTGCAAGTCAGTTTACTTTTTAAAATTCATGTTGCCATAGCAGCTCAGCACACTGTCTCAAGTCCTCCTTCTTGCAAAACTTTGATCACCATGAAAACAGAATTATGTTGTTCTCCAACACATTCTAGACATAAATATATTGAAGTTCCCATAGTTCATGCCTCAACACCTCTGCAAAGACCTCTTTTATTTCTTGCTCACAAAGAATTTCTCTGGCCAGAGGTCAGTGTTTTAAATCTTGGTTTAAAGGCATCTCCTCAGCACCTCTGTGGTCCTGCTGCTCGTGTTCCCAGCCAAGGTTCTGGTTCCAGTGGTTTCTAACACACTCTGGTGCACCACAGGACTGAGCCCAGCCACCAACTGCTGTCCCCAAGATTGCAGGGATACTCTCCTCCCTTGGCTCTGCTCCAACCTCTTCCCTGAAGTATCAAAAGAGCACAAATCCCACTGAAATATCCCCTCATTTGTTGTTATCCAAGGGAAGAACTGAGCTATGCTATCCTCACTCTCCTCTCGTGCCATCATGCTGGATTCCCTCTGTCCCAGGGAAGGAGTCTGTCACCCCTCTTGCGATGGGATGAATCAGCTGTGGGAAGGGTTTATTTTTGGCTTAAGGGGATGAACTCCAGGCTGGACAAGAGTTCTGTGTGGGTAGGATTTGGTGACAGCTCTGGGTGGGATCACCTGACACCAATGGCTTTAATGAGAGTTTCTGCATCCAGCATCAGTGTGCAGGCAGCTGCTGCAGCCCCAGGGCTGAGGTCTGGCTCTCAAGCTCGGCTTTCAGCCTCAGGAGTCCTGGAATCATGGAATGCTTGGGGTTGGAAAGGACATTAAAGCCCATCCAGTCCCACAGGGACACCTCCCACTGTCCTAGGGTGCTCCAGCCTGGCCTTGGACACTTCCAGGGATGGGGCAGCCCCAGCTTCTCTGGAAAACCTGTGCCAGGGCCTCCCCACCCTCACACGGAAGGATATTTTCCCAATAAACCATCTAACCCTGCCTTCTGGCAGTGGGAAGCCATTCCCCTTTGTCCTGTTACTACTTGCTCTTGTAAATAGTCTCCCTCCACCTTTCTTGTCAGGTGTCCCATTTTTCCAGCTGCATTCATGGTAGCAATACTGGAAAAGACCAAGGGGAAAAAGGAAAAAATGGGAAATTAGGCTAAATATAGACAAATTTGGAATAAGAACATACAGAGTCATTTGTTTAAACAGCACCTTACCCCAAGCCCCCCTTCTGCTGTTGTTGTTCACATGAATCCACCTCCTCACACAGAGGAGACCCTCCCAGACCAGGACTGGGAAAGGTCAGTGGAATTTTTATTAATACTCACAGCAAGACTTCTTCCAGTCAGCCTTTCCCCCCCTCCCAATAACTGAAGGGGAAAAAAAAGAAGAAGAAGAGGAAGAAAAAATTGGGGTAAAAGTTGAAGAACACTTTAATTTATAAGAAAAAGAACTAAATAATTGATGTAGTCATGGTGCCAAAGGTAATTTCTGCTGCTCCCTCTATCTCACAAAGACATTTAGCATTGATTGAGATCAAAGTATCAAAAACCCCTGCTGCTGAGCTGAAAGGCAAAACTTTCGGCTGCCTTTCTCCGCTCTAATAATATCGTCTTTATGTAGTTAATAAACTGCACACTTCAGTCAAACTATATCATTACAGAAGACTTAGGGAGCTAATAATTTAAAAGCAAAGAATTGCCTCTGTTCTTCGCTTTGAACTAAACAACATTCTGTTGAATGAGGGGGACATCAAAGCTTTGTTACTATTACCAATGTGGCTGGAGCATAGGGCCGCACAGAGTGTGTACTTCAGTCATCAAGAGAAAAAAAAAAGATTAAAGATATTGGCTTATCAACCCACAGGCAGAACCAGGTGTTTTCTTTTCTGCTGTGCAAGCATCAGGTGGTTTGCTTATCAATGAGTTTTCTTGTTAAATAGATGTACATGACTTAGGCTGATCCTGCCGATCCCGTGGCCCTTTTCTTTCCTGAGCCATCTTTGAAAAAGTTGGGCTGTGGGGATGTTTGTTTGCGGGAGGACTCTTTAATTGGGCCTTTTGTCCAGGGCCAGCTCCTGTTCTGTCACTCCCCTGTTGTGCCAGGCCCCTCCCTGCTCCCACCTTCCCCCCCCTCCCCGGCATGAGGGGCAGCCTCATCCCCTGGGGATGCACCAGGGTGGGGTTAGATTAGATATTATTAAAAAAAAAAAATCATGGAAAGGTGTTACAGTTCTGGTTTCTTTTTCTCTGCCAAGGTCAGGATGAATAACACAAGGGAAATGTAGATTTTGAGTTCAGACTTTTATGTCCGTAGATTTCATAGATTTCGAATTTGGATGTTTATTATTTCTTACCTATTTACAGACTCACGATGTGTGAGCTACAACTAACAAGTTAGAGAAATGAGGTAAAATGGAGTGCTTCTAATTCTTTCCAAGGTTACCCAAGAGCCAGTTACCCAATAACAAGAGGACACCCGCATTATTTATGTTTTCCATCCAATAATGACCACCCAAGGCCCACAATGCAGGCCTTTTTCACCCAACAACAGAAAACCCATGAAGAAGAATGAAGAAAGTGAAGAACAAGGACTTAGACAATGCCTTAAATCCTCCATCTTGCCCCACACACATTACCAAAATGCCAAAATATAAGTTTCCAGAATTCCAACAGAAAGGGTTGTAAAGCCTGACCAAGGTAGGTTGTGACCACCCCTGGAGGCAGAGCCACCACAGAGTCACTGATGGAGTCACCACCCCTGGAAAAGTTCAAAAACCATGTGGATGTGGCACCTGGGTTAGTGGTGGCCCTGGGGGATGGTTTGACTCCATGATCCTAAAGGTTTTCTCCAACCTTAACGATTCCATGGTTCACCCCGTGCCTGCCATCTCATCCCCCACCACTTCAGCCCCTCCCTGCAGAGCTGGCCCTGCTCTCCCAGGGCAGAATTGTGTCCTGGCCACCCAGGAGGAGCCTGTGGCATGGCTGGGGGTGAGGAAGGCACATCCTGCTCCTCTCCCTCTGCGTAGGGAGGACAGGGAGACCCTGATTCCTGCTGGTGCCTTCTCCAAGGGCTGCTTCTTCCCCACCAGGCACTGCCAGGGCTGGGTGTCCATGGAGGCTTTGAGTGTGGAGATCCTGAACTCCTTGGTGGGGGTGTGAATCACTCCTGTTCATCCCAGTGATGCTTCTTTGGCAGAAGAACCCTTTCTTTTCTCCAAGTATGACCCTTCCTTATCTATCCCACTAAAACACAGAGCTTTTCCTGGGGTGTTGGGCAGGGGTAGGGTCAGTAAAACCAGTCCAAGGAGCCTTCAGGAGCTCTCCTGTCATTCATCCCTTCCCTGCATGGCCCCATCTGTCCATGTGTGTCGGGATCTGACTCCAGGTTGGAATTTCTGTGGTTTTTGACTGGAAACAGTTGAATGTGGGGCTGTGGTGTGAGCCCTGAGGCCTCACCAGCACAAATCAGGTCAGCCATGGGGTCAGGGGGCCTCTGACCCCCCTGTTCTGGTGTCCCAGGCTGGATGGATCCCTGGATGGATCCCTGGATGTTCCAGGCAGGCCTGGGAGCTGGCAATGTGCTGTGGGCTCTATTATGGGATACTTGCACTTCTTAAATGCTGCTTTTCATTTGCATCAAAAACTCTCCTTGGTTCTTGGCAGTCTGGGTCTCATCCCCTATTAAAGGCTGGAATTTAAAAAAGCAGAAAATAATGGCTTATTTCAAAGTAACAATTCGAGTGCTTTTTGAAACGCTGTCCTTATTCAAAACCACTTAAATTTATACATATTTCTAAGTCGTTATTATCCTCAGAGGCTGAACCAATTTGGGTCTTGATTTCTCTGAGTGTTCTCCTGGATTTCTGTGTCAGAAAGTTGAGCTGCCATGTGAGCAGATGGGACGCTAACCACCCATAACAAATGGTTTCCTGGGAATTATTGCCGAGTTCTTCTTTAAAATACTTTGCAAAGCCTGTTACTACGAGGAGAAAAATCGTAGCAAAAGGACTTTGGGAAAGGGATGATCTGATTTTATCCTGTTCAGGTGCAGGAGTGTGTGCCTGAGCATACTTGTGTGCACATGTGTGCTTTTGTGGGCTTGGCTCTTTTCTCAGTAGGATTAGCCTTGCCCTGCCTTGAGAGTGGTGTTTTAGACCTGCTGGAGTGCTCTCTTTGCCTTTAATTTTGGCAAGATTAGATTATTACAATAATGCAATAATGTGACCAGAGAGGAGATTGTCCATCACAGATGCCACGTGCAGGTCATGTGTGCTGTTTGAGGACAGAAACAACGGAATGGGGAGGTGGGAAAAGGTCTTGTACCCTCTCTGGCTCTGTGGTTCACACACAGACCTGGAGCCACAGCTCTCAGAACACACTGAAATGTTGTTCTCATCTGCCTGGGAGGCTTTGAGCTGCTCTGAGCTCATCAGACTGATGCCATGCTGGACTGTGTCACACCTGAATCAACTCAGTGGCAACTATCAAGCCAAAGGGGCCTCTGGTGTCTTCTGCTTGACTTATTTGGGCTTCCACTGATCACAGAATCAAGGTGGGAAGAGACTTTCAGTCTCATCATCCAGTCCCACCATCACCCAGCACCTAAACCATAACCCCAAGTGCATCCAGATGCCTCTTTAACGCTTCCCTGGTGACTCCACCACCTCCCTGGGCATCTCATCCCAATGCCTGAGCACTGAGGGGCTCTGTTGGACACCACACCCAAGATTTACACCCAGAAATCAGCTCGAGATGGGTTGTATTGAATACAACTTTCAGGGCAAAGTGCTTAAAGCAAATCCTAGAGCGCAGTGTCTGCCTGGTGTCCATCTGTCTGTCTGTCTGTCTCTCTCCAGGCAAACTCATCCCTGGCGTGGCTCTTTCTGCAGGATTTGTTCACAACAGTGCTGAGAGAGAGGAGAGAGGCTCTGACTGGACAGAGCTGCAGAGCTGGAGGCTCTGGAGCCAACCTTTGCAAGATGTGGTAACACAAAGATAATAAAGCGCCTCCGATGGAGTGCAAGGCAGAGGGAAGCTGTCTTTAGCCTTTACCAAAACCACTGTCAGTCCTTTGCCTTTGCACGGCACAGCTCTAGCAAAGCTAATTGGGTTAGTGCCTTGCAGGGGGCTCTCAGTGTCTGCAGGAGGTGGGCTGCTGCAAACACCTTCCCCTTCAAGGCACACAGCGTTGCCTTTTTCACACCACAGCTCTCTCCCTGGCTTCTGTTCTCGAAAAGCAAAAGTCCCAGGCTGTTCTTCAGTATCAGCCATTACAGTGTTTCAGCTCTTTCCTCCCAGCCATTTTCAAATGTTCAACTTAAAAGGAAAATGTTTCATTTTAGGCCAAATCCCCCCTTCCTCTCCCTTTTCCCTCTCTTCTCCTTCGTCCCCCCCCTTCCCCTTTTCTCTGGAAGAAGAACAAAGTCATTCAAATCAGGAAGCTGAGGAACTCCATGTATACTTTCCACTGGGACCTCAATCCCTACTGGTTTGGCATGATTTGATTGAAGTGTAATTTAATCCTTCATCATTTGTCATAATGTCATTTATATATAAAAACAACACTGCATCCAAACTTCAGATCAGCACCGAGGAGCTCTCCAGGAGGGATGGGAAGGGGCTGAGGAGCTGTGCTGATGGAGAGGGGGGTGAGGAGCTGGCAGGCAGTGTCCCCCTCTCTGGGCAGGCACCAGGATGGAGCATGTCATAGTTAAGTCAGGTCACATCATGTTAGAGGAGAAGGGTTTGGATTCAGGGGCAGGTGAAGGGGTGGCTGTGATGGGCTCAGGCTGGGTAGGTGAAGCACCTGGGCAGAGGTGACCAGCCTGGGTTTTAGTGTGGCTGGAGGCTGTGTTTGCTCTGGAAAGTGTAGTGATGATGGTGCCACTGCCCTCTGTCACCAGCTGTGAGCCTGCACTCCTCAAACCTCACCTCCATTTGTGCTAGAAGGGGAAAAAAGAGAAGAGCCCTTCATGGTAGGAAATTTCTTCCCAGCCTTGCTGTGCCACCATGTGCAGGTTTCCTCCATCCCCTCCTCTCCAGGGTCACCTCTGCCTTGTTTCTGTTCACCTCCAGGTGCTGGGGTTGATGTTGCAGCAGGTTTTTGTCACTGAGTTTTTTGGACATCACACCCAAGATTTACACCCAGAAATCAGCTCGAGATGGGTTGTATTGAATACAACTTTCAGGGCAAAGTGCTTAAAGCAAATCCTAGAGCGCAGTGTCTGCCTGGCTGTCCATCTGTCTGTCTGTCTGTCTCTCTCCAGGCAAACTCATCTCTGGCGTGGCTCTTTCTGCAGGATTTGTTCACAGCAGTGCTGAGAGAGAGGAGGGAGGTTCTGGCTGGACAGAGCTGCAGAGCTGGAGGCTCTGCAGAGAAGGAGCAGAAGCACCAGACTCATCTCAGGGCTGTAAGAAGCTGAGTCTTCATCCTTCTCATCAAATGTTCAGTTAAGCACAGCTAAAATACCAACCACCTTCCTCCAAGAGAGGACACCTGGGTGAGCACAGGCTGGGTTCAGGCTTCAGAGGGCTGCTGGCTCCTGCTGCTTTTGGGCTTGCTGCTCACAGATGGTGGCCACGGACCAAGCCCTGCATGGGCTGCCCTGTGGAAACTCTTCCCACTCCAGTGTTCCCTCTGTGCAAAGGGAGCTCCTGGCTGGGCAGGAGGCTGGTTGGAGGGGCAGGATCATCCCTGTGTTACTGCTCCTGCTCTTCCCTGCAGCTCATGCAGAATAAAAGCATTTCCTGAAGCTTTGGTGTGATATGGACCAAAAACCAGCCCAAGGGTAGCTGAGAGGTGTCAGGAAAGCTCTGCCCTGCAAAGCCCCAGGGTTTTTTTTTTCCAGATCTTCACTGCTCAGGCAGGGTGAGGTCCCCACCTGGCTCTGCACCTGGGCACAGTGGCTTCTCATCCCCTCTGAAGCTGCTGCCTCCCTGCTCCTTGCCTGAGTATTTTTGATATGGTCTGACCTCACAGAAAGGCATGTCCTGGATTGCACCATGGCTCGTCCCGAGGAGAGCCTCCACACAACAGTGAGGTTACAACTGATCTGCAAATGTCACGTGTGGAGTTGGACTGGGGGATGTTTTTGAGAGAGATGTTGAACATCTTTACTTCCCCTTCCTATCTGTTCACTGAACACCCTAAAAGGAAGCAGGAGCAAAGGGAACAGATAAGCCTTATCCCTCAGAAAAAAAACATTCCTGGAGTCAGGGTATATCAGCCAGACACTGCCTGCCTTCCTTCAGCTTGAGCTGTGCAGGGATCCCAGCAGCCAGAGCTTGGGTATCCCGAATCCTGAGCCTGGGTATCCCAGAACCTGAGCCTGGGTATCCCAGAACCTGAGCCTGGATATCCCAGCAGCAAGAGGCTAAATATCCCAGAAGCCAGAGCTAGATATCCAGAATCCTGAGCCTGGATATCCCAGAATCCAGAACCTGGATATCCCAGAATTCAGAACCTGGATATCCCAGAATTCAGAGCCTGGATATCCCAGCAGCCAGAGCCTTGCTCTCTGCTGGGTTGGGACAAGAGCCAGAGGCTGGAGGCTGGTGGGGGACAGCACCCAGCACCCTTAGAGCCCTCCCTGTCCTGCCTCCCTCCCCAAGGCACCAAGCTGCTGCCTCACCTGCATTCTGGTGTGGTCTAACCTGCTGTAGAACACCCACCAGCAAGGGCTGGGTGAGGGTGAGACCCCCCACTCACCCCCACCAGGCTCCCAGTGGGGTCGGGGCTCTGCCCCATCCCTCCCCTCTCCCAGCAGAGCAGGGTGTCTATTCACAGCACTTGTCAAAAATTAAAGCAAAACCCTCTTTCAAATGTTCCATCTGTGCTTGGCTGCCAGAAAAGCGATTCTTCCTCCAAAAAAAAATTTGCATTTAAAATTCCAAATATGCACTTTTGCTCAGACGAAAGAATGTGTGTTCCCGCTTTCAAGTCGGGCTCCCTGTGACCTCTAGGTTTTAATAATTTCAGCAAAGTGTCATTTGACAATTCAAATACAGGCCATAAGCACAGGAAAGTAAATGTCCTTTAAGATAAGCACATATTATATTGAGAGTTGATGATGAGAAGATTTCACCTACAGCTAGGAACTTCAGAGCAATGTGTATGACACTTCTGCATATTAAAAACCACTTTGGTGAAATATTGGTATTTCCAGATTTCAGCTTTGCCAGTGCTCAAGCATTTCCACTGTTTAATTCATAAGAAGGTGTGATGGCCTTGTGTATAGAGGGTTCACTGTTTAGCTTTTGCTTCCCAATTAAAAAAAAATCAGTGCTCAAATCCTGCTGGCTGCTGATCCGAGGGGGTGAAGGACCACAGCTGGGATGACCAAAATCTGTGCTGCCAACCCACTCCTGGCCCAGGGATGTGGAGGGGGCTGAGGCTGACCCCCTACAAGCTCACTGGGGTTCCCCCCTTGCTCTCTGGTTTCCCCAGATCCCCTGGGTTTTGTTGTGCTGCCCCAGCCCCTCGCACAGAGCGGGCTCTTATCGCCCCGACACCCAAGCCAAGCCCCCAGCCAGCAGCAGATCAGCGTGTCACCATAATTAATAGGCCTCCCTGTGGTCCCTGGTAATCCATCCCAGGGCTGCACAGCCCTGCCTCTGTTTTGCTGAGGTACATGGGAGCCTCAGAGCTGCCCCAAACAGAGCCTTTTTCATGAAAACTGCTTCATTCAACACCTTCTAAGGGCTGCGGGCGCAGGGAGGGGGCAAGTTTACACAGATGCTTGTGTCTCAGGGCTTGCTAGCAGGTGTCTCCTAACTTTACACAGACCACCCTCACACTAAAGGGACTCTTTTGCTTTGAGCCTGTTTGGGTTACATGGCTTTGGTCTCCAGGTTCCTGTCCCGAGGGCGATTTATGGCTCTGCTGGCTGACAATGCTCCCGTGAGCACAGGGATGGGCAGCTGGGGCAGGGCGTCCTCAGAGAGCTGGGCTCTCCTCACCGTGAATTCCTCAGGCTTTCCAGGGAAAGGAAAACAACAGCAACACCCCCACGGGGCTGCGGGGTCTTTCATTTGTTTGTTTGTTTGTTTAAAATGGGTCTGGGGGCGGCGGGGGGGGTGTTGTGGGGGGAGGAGTTAATGGTAGGTTTAGGCAAGGAATTTCCTCTGAATCTGGTCGTTTTCTGTTGCTGAGGTCATTTGACAGCTGAGATTTCACAATTAGAAATGTTTTGAGGCATTTCTTCAGCCTTGAGAGGGGAGGTGGGAAGATATTTTGGGTTTGCTGTCTGTAGTTTGGGGAGCAGACACCTGGAGAGCTCTCCTGTGTAGGGATGATCATGGAGAGCACTGCCTCCTTCCCAAGGGTACTGGTGAGCTCCAGCTGCTGCTCCTCAGGAGAATTTGGGGTTCCTCAGGCTTTGGGAAGCTTGGGTTGTGCTGTTGCAAGATTTGTGTCCCTTTTCTGCAGTTCTCTGAAACTTCTTCAGTTCTCATTGGGAATTCCTGGGGGAGAAATGTTATTGGGGTGAAGAGTTTGGGTTGGAGGGGACCTTAAAAATCCATGGGCAGGGACACCTTCCACTGTCCCAGGGTGCTCCAAGCCCTGTCCAACCTGGCCTTGGACACTTCCAGGGATCCAGGGGCAGCCACAGCTTCCCTGGGCACCTGTGCCAGGGCCTCCCACCCTCACAGGGAAGGATTTCTTCCCAATATCCCATCTCCAAGTGCAGCCCCAGCAGCCCAGCAGTGCCTCCCCAGCTGGTGCAAGTGCTCAGAGATATAAATGGTATTTCTAGTTCATGTCCTTATCTGGTACAACGAGGAGTGGCCACAAGATTCACCTCCTTCTCCTGCTTTATCAGCTCCAACTAGAAGGGAAAGGAGGACAGTCTCCTGCTGATCACAGGGAGGTTATTGGCTGAGTTTATTCTTGGCTGCTTGATAAGTCCACGCTTCATCCCTCATCCCTCAGGTAATTTAATATTTTGCTCCTGACAGGGCTGTGGAGGCACCAGTTGAAGGCAGCTCAAGTGTGTCAGGCACTGGGTTGTCCCTCCAAAGGCAGCTGGTGCTACTGGGGAGGGTCTCAGCAATCTCTAAGGATGACTTCCTGTGCCCCCAGCCCCTGCCTCACTCACACAATGCTTTGTAAAAGCTGTAAGGGATTAGTTTGGAGAGGCACGATAAAAAATAAATGACTTTGTTATGCTTTTGGAACAAAATAATGCTTTAATAGCAGAATCCTTTTCAAAGTTAGCAGTTAAGAGTAAGCAGTACTTTAGGCAATCCAGGCATCTGCTGCAGGGACTTTCCCTCGTAATTAGTTAATGAGCTTGATGTACTTTTCCCATCTAATTAAGATGCCATCTTTTTAGCCTTGCTAGGAAAGGT
Source organism: Trochalopteron elliotii (assembly GCA_024734555.1). NCBI lineage: Eukaryota > Metazoa > Chordata > Aves > Passeriformes > Leiothrichidae > Trochalopteron > Trochalopteron elliotii. The sequence goes on from JANPWX010000398.1 coordinate 185,728, forward strand.
AAACTTTTGAGACACGTTGGAGACAGGTCCCCTCCCCGACCCTGGCTGGGGCTGGCAGCTCCCCGAGGGTGGGTGAGGGAGGTGTGTGTCAGTCTGTGTGTGAGAGCTGACCCAGGATGTGCCCAGAGCTGTGTCCATCTCCAGTCTGGCCACCCTCCTTACTGTAATGGCCGGGATGAAGGTGCTGAGGAGGGCCTGTCTTGGTTTGGAAAGACAGGTGTCTGCCAGGGAAAGCCAGAGCTTCCCTTGGAATGGAGAAGGTAAACGCCTTCCCTCCAAATTATTATAATTTTGCAATTAAGGGGGCTCTTAGGCAAAGATATGGGAATAGGAATAACAGTTCTTTACTAGGAATATTAAAAATAAAAATGTAGCAGTACAAAAAAACAAGCAAACAAACACAAAATCCTAGAAACCCTGAAAGAGCCAGAAAACAAACTGACCCCTTGTTGGTCAGGGTGTTGGTGTCAGCCCAATCCAGTCCTCCTGCAGTGCCAGATGTGGTTCTGGTGGAGCAGAGATGATCCTGGAGAAGGGCCCAGTGGTGCTGAGATGGGTCTGGGCTCCCTCTGGGAATCCAGTGCACACAGGCTGTGCTGCTGTTCTGGATCCCAGCTTTGATCCAGGTGGGAATGCTGGGCTCCTCCCCCTGGGTGGGATGATGGAATTGTCTCAGCCCTGCAGTGAGCCTGGATGGCCCATGGACAGCAGAGATCCCCTGGGGGGAGGATGGGTCCTGGAAGAGATAAAGAACTCTGCCCCAGCTGGTTTTAACAGCTGCCCATTAAGAGAAGACACTCACCCCCTCCCCTCTGGAGTTATGAGGAATGGGTTATACAAGAGATAAAGAGAACCACCTCCCCAACTGGTTTCAACAGATGGCAAATAGAATACACATTTTTGGTTATGTATTGCAACCCAAGACAGGGCCCCAGAGCAGGCGTGGGGGGTGGCACAGCCCTTCCCCACCTCCCTGCAAGGGGGTGACTCCTGAATCCATCCACACGAGCAGAGGGGTCTGCACACGTGAGGAAACACCCTGGATCCAAAGAGATGCAGCAGATCTCACCAAAGCCAGTGGTTTCCCCCAAACTCAAAAGAAAGAGCTGCTTTGAAGGAGCTCTGAGGGCTGGGAGCTGCAGGCCTGATGGTTGGTCAGGGCTGCGGGCTCAGAGTTTTCTCTGGCAGCAAATGAAAGCAGCCACAGCTCCAGTAGCTGGAAGCTGCCTGTGTGCTGGAGTGCCAAAATACAGGAGAGAGCACTGGGAGCAGGGATCCAAGAGGGGCAGGGATGGAGTGCCAAAATACAGGAGAGAGTATTGGGATAAGGATCCAAGAGGGGCAAGGATGGAGTGCCAAAATACAGGAGAGAGTATTGTGATAAGGATCCAAGGGGGGCAAGGATGCAGTGCCAAAATACAGGAGAGAGTATTGTGATAAGGATCCAAGGGGGGCAAGGATGGAGTGCCAAAATACAGGAGAGCACTGGGATAAGGATCCAAGAGGAGCAGGCACAAGGACCTGCTGGCTCCTGGGCTGGGTTTGTACAGACACCTTCACCAGAGCTGCAGGAGGGACAGGCACTGGGACCACAGCCCCCCTGGTGTGCCCTGCCCGGGGCAGAAATCCCTTTGGATGGCACATGAGACAACATTCACAGACCTCCAGGACCTCCCAGCACTTTTACAGCTCCAACCAAACCATCTGAAAGCTCAGAACTCTGGGATGAGACTCTCCTGGTGATGTGGGAGCAGCTCCTGCTCTTTCATGGGGCATCTGGAGCACCAGCCCCACGTCAGGGTAAAGCAGAGTGGCTGCTGCCTCTCACAGCCAGACACTGAACTGGTGGCCACCCTGGGATGCCTGACAGCCTCTTTTCCCAGCTGACCCCATTTTCATGTGTTCCCCCTTCATAGCTGGGCTCCAAAGCCAGGATACATTTCCTCCTGGCCTGCCATCGTGCTGATGGGATTTAAATATGAAAAGCATTGCTCTCTGTGCAAGTTAAGCCTTTGGTTAAAAGTGCAGGATGTTAAGAGGTGCAGGACTTTTATTTAGTCTCTTGTCAGGTCTTTTTCGGTGTTCCTTATGAGATGGTGTTGAAAGTCTCTGTAATATAATGATCCCACACGTGTATGTGCAATACCTCTCCTCCCTTTATGCAGAGTTTTCCCAGCTAATTTCACAGTTTACTCCATTAAATCCTTGCCATCCTTTGCCACCAACTCTGGAGGTTTTTGCTGCCACATGGTGCATGTGGCTGCTGCTTGTGTATCTGCCTGGAATTAACGTGGGCAGCCTTCATCTCCTGCAGCCTTTCTGTGAAGATCAATGGGCTTAATCCTCAGCCTCCAGGATCTGCTGAGCTCTCTGCCTCTTGCCCTGTGGTCCAGCTTTTCCTTGGCAGCTTTTGAGTAGAAGTTTCATAGAATTGCAGGCTGGTTTGGGTTGGGATGGGCATTAAAGATCATTTGTTCTACCCCCCAACACCATGTGCAGGGCCATCTCCCACTAGAACAGGTTGCCCAGAGCCCCATCCAGCCTGGCCTCGGGTATTTCCAGGGATGTGATATGTATGGGAAAATTCTAGTGATGGGAAATTTGACCCCCCCACTTCAGTTTTTGAGGTGCCAGCTCCCAGAGACTCAGAGGACTGGGCCAGGTGTCCCTTGGAGTGCCAGGACCCTCTCCTGAGCCACATCTCCCTCAGGCTGCCAAGGCTGGCCCTGCTCCTGGGCAGCTGCAATTGGGATTATCCCACACCTTCACCATTGCTCATCCCCACCCAGCTTTGGAGGACTGGTGTTGCAGACAGCTCCTTTTTACCCCCAGGATCTTCAGAATAAGAGTAAAACGATAGAAAAAGGGAGGAACCGTGGGTCCAGCTGCAATTTTACGACTCCTAATCATCTCCTCCAACCCTTTACTCAGATTTTCCTGCCTGGGTCAGCCCAAGGCGTCATGCACAGCCCAGTTCTGTCAGGGGTGTTCTTCCCATTGTCTTTAGTGGGCCATAAATCCTGAAGGTGCCCCTCAGCTGCCCCCTCCCTCAGCACCAGGCAGCCCCTGTTCCCTCTGGGATGGCAATTCCTTGGCTCAGGAGCCTTGGCACAGTGCAGGGACAAGAGGGGACACTGGGTCAGGCTGCAGACTCACACACACACACACACACACACACACACACACACACACACACACACACACACAGAGAGAGAGAGAGAGAGAACTTCCTCTGCCCAGCCCAAAAAAAAAAAAAAAAAAAAAGATAAAGCAGGGATGAGAAGACAAAGAAAGAAAAGCAAGGCAGGAAAACAAGAAGGTTGTGGCTATAAAACACATTTTGGCACGAGCTTCCCCCACAAACTGCAGGCACAGCACAGCGGGGTGAGCGGGGAGGCAAATTCCCTTTTCCTCCCGAAGCCAGGCACACCTCGCTGCTGGCACTGTCTCTGCTGCCACCTCGGTGTCCCCGGAGAGGGGCTGCCAGTCATTCGGGGGTGCTTTGAAGCGGGCACAAAGGAGCAAGTCATTTGAGACGCTTCCTGCCTGGTGGCCTCTATCAGCCTGTGAATCATCCCGGCGCTCCCGCTTAATCCGCTTGTGGATCTTTGAAGCCTTTTCTGTCTCGCAAACAAATGATCAACTGCAACTTATTTTTAATCCATTAAAAGGTTCCAGATATGCCCCCCTGTAAAAAAAAAAAAAAAACAAAAAAACAAAAAAACAAAAAACAAAAAACCCACAGGAAAACCAAAACAAAATACCCAGACTTGGAACCTCAGGGAGGAGCGAGTTTTGTAAGTATTGACTCGGTCTCCGCTGAGCACAGCCAAATATTAGCATCAATTTGTGAGTTGCTTGCGAGGAAGAAATGTCAAAGGTTCAGCTTTTGCTGTGAGCTAATCCTGGCTATTAAAATACCAGCATCTCAAGGAAAGTAGCTACAAGATGGTGTCAAAATGTCTTGGATACAGCATCGTGTATGGCACGCTCGATCCAAGGGACCACAGAGTCAGGTCTGGTGTTGGGAGAGAAATGCAGGGACTGGTGTCTTCCATTTGCAGCTGGATGTGCCTGGCAGGACAGTGCTCTGCTCCCAGACATTTATAGAACATTTATATATATATATGTGTATATATATATACATAAAAAACATACATATATATACACATACAAATATACACATATATACACATATAAAACTTATGTACACATAAATAAAAATTATTTATTTATATGTCCGGACATTTATATAACTACCCTCCCATTAAGTCTGATGTGAATCAATTGATGCTTTCCATTCCTTCTTTCATGATTTGCTCAGAACGAAAAACCCCCTAAAATTACAAAATCCAGCTGAAATTTAATTGAGAACAACAAGTTCCATCTGGCCTCACGTGAATTATGGCCAAAGTTACCATTTTAAAGAACAGTTGTTCTTCTTGTTGTTGTTTTTGTTGTTGTTGTTTTTTAATGCTGAACTATAAGTCAGCTCAAATGGAGTTCAAATCTGCTCAAAATTGTGACCAGGTTTGCTCAAGGAGGTTGAAAACTTGACCAGAAGGTTTTGGGACCAGCTCAGCTGAGCTCTGTACTTGCAAGGATCCAAGAGAGCTCAGGGTTTTGTACTGGACATTTCCCAACACCTGCAGGGGCTCTGAGAAGGATGGAGAGGGATTTTGGACAAGGGTCTGGAGTGACAGGACAAGGGGAAAGGCTTCAAACTGACAGAGGGTAGGATGGGATGGGATTTTGGGGAGAAATCCTTCACTGTGAGGGTGGGCAGGCCCTGGCACAGGGTGCCCAGAGAAGCTGTGGCTGCCCCTGGATCCCTGGAAGTGTCCCAGGCCAGTTTGGACAGGGCTTGGAGCACCCTGGGACAGTGGAAGGTGTCCCTGTCCCTGCTCTTTTGGACTAAATGACCTTTAAAGGTCCTTTCCAGCCCATGGTTCCATGGTTCTGTGCCCAGAGCAGGTGCTGTGTCCAGGCTCTGGCCTCCTCTGAGTCACCTGCTCTTTGATTGAACCTTAAATTATATTGCTCTGAGGGTGGTTTTAACCACACAGTCTGAAAAAAATCCCTCCCATGGCACAGAGTTCTGGTTGTGTAAGCAAAGCAAATCTGTATTTCACACCCTTCCCTGGCTGTCCTGGCTCTGGGGAGGTGCAGGAAAGCTTCTCCTCCCCACAGCCCCCATTCTGGGCTCTGCTGCCACTCTGGGTCCTGGGTCTGTGAGCTGCAGGTGCTTGTGCTGCTGAAATATGGGATAAATGGTGAGAATAGCATCCCCAGCCCCAACATGTGTCTCCCCAGCCCTGTCCTGCTGTCCAGCTGTACATAGAACAGGATTGATTCTGCAGGATGGGTTTGGAAGAGGAACTGGGAGTGAAATTGCTCTGACATGAGGAATGAAGACAACTCTGATGAGCAGTGGGGCTGAAAGTTGTGTAAAATCCGTAAATTATCTGAGCATAAGGTGCTGCTGCCCTTGGGAGGCTGACTGGGCTATTTTTTTGGTATTTATTTAATCACTGCACATCTTTAGGACACAAATACTCAGCTGATCCTCCTTCCTTTTTGGCTGACTGCACCTTGTGGAGCTGAGCATCCTCCTGTGATGTGTAAATGACGAGTGACTGCTGGTGATCAAAGAGCACTGGCTTGATAGACACATTTCAGCCTCCTGTTTGATACCCAGGTGGCATTTCCTATCAGCCCTCACATCCCAGTGTATCTTTTCCAGAACAAGAATTTACTGGATTAATTCTCTTCAGGCAGCCAGTTCAGTGGGAGCCATTCCTTCTTCCAGCCCTGCTTCTGCCAGCCTTGCCATGGCAGTCCCTTTGCTCCTGTGAGTAACTGCAGGCACCCCAGGATCCCCTGGGATGTGATTCAGATGTGCAAATTTTGCTCTGAGCAGGAGTGGGGGGGTTAGGATGGAGTTACTGGGAAAAGTGTTAGTCCTGTGTGGTGGCAGCACGAACAGAGCAAAATCCCAATCTCCTGCCGTGGGGGAAACACAAATTGTCCATCCCATCTCTGTGTGATGGGGCAGTGCAGCCACCTGCCCCAGAAAAAGAGCTGTCCAGGCCTGGTTGTCCATCACACCAGTGGGGTTGTGTTGGAACTCTGGAGGGTGAAAATTTCAGGCTTTCTGTTCTAAAAGGCACTGACCCTCGAGCAAGTACTACATCTGACTTGAGGCCTTGGAACAGCTGAGTGACAGCACTGGGGTTGTGGGTGTGTAGTTCAAATAGAAGTGTGTGATCTCACAGGGTGAAAAACTTGAATCTAAGATTTTAGTATATAGTAATATATATGGGGCAAGATGGAGGATTTGGGGTGTTGTCCAAGTCCTGTTTCTTCACCTTCTTCGTCTTGGTTTTTGGTGGATTTTTCTGATTGGGTTAAAAAGACCCACATTGTGGGCCTGGGTGGTCATTATTGGGTCAAAAATATAAATAATATAGGTGTCACCTTGTTATTGGATGATTAGCACTTCAATAACCTTGGGAGGAGTTAGAGGCATCCATTTTACCTCCATTTTCTGCCTTGCTAGTTAGAGCTCACAACTCGTGAGACAGAACTATAGATAAGAATTAATAAACACCAAGTCCAAACACAAAGCTGTGTCTCCCATGTATTAATCCCAGCTCTAACACAAAGAAAGGAAGATAAGAAAACCAACAGGGTTGGGACCCTCAAATCCTCCAGTGAGGTTGTCACGGCCTAAGGAAGTGCTTCGAGTCAAGGCATTGCCCTCCATGCAGATTTCAGGTGGGAGCTGGTGTGAAAAGGTCTTTTCAAGGATAATCTGTCCAATTATGAAATGCCACCTAAATTATTTTCACTTTATACCCAATAACTAACTACTTGAAGTCTGTAATGTGGACTCCAATCAACCGATTACAGAAAACCACCTAAACCCATGAAGAAGAAGGAAGAAGAAGGTGAAGGACTTGGACAACACCCCAAATCCTCCATCTTGACCCACATATATTACTATATACTAAAATCTACTGAAATCCCAAAATCCAAGTTCCCAGAATTCCAACAAACTGGAGCATTTCTGCTGCAGCTGATTGGAAAATCCACAGCAATTCAGAAAATCCACAGCAGCTCACACTAGAGGAAAACACTGTATTTTGTATTGTTTTTCATTTTTAAGAAGACAACTGGAATTACTGCTTTATTTCTATCAAAGGAAGGCACCAGTCCAGTGTGTGGGAAATGCTTTAGCCTTGTCTCTCTCTGATATTTCCTTTTGCCTTTGGTCGCAGAAGAAAAAGCAAATCAGCTCCTGCCCCTGCCACATCCTGGAGGAAGCTGCTCCCTGTGTGCAAACCTGTGGGAAAAGGGAATTAATTATAGGTGATTTGTATTGGGATCCAAAAGGCTCTTTCTGTTGAGGGAGAATTGATCTATAGGAGCATCTCCCACTTCACTTTGCATTTGTTCCTGTTTTTCTGAGGTGTGGGCACAGCCTCTCTCATCACTGGAGTGTGAAGGGGTCCAAACTGTGGTGGGCAAAATCCAAACTGGAGGGAACTGATGGTTTGAAATGGGGTCCTCACCCAGAGAGATCTGTGTCCTTCTCAAAATGACACTCTGGTGTGTGCTTTGTAAAACTGTGATTTTCATGTCCTCTGGGGACTGAAGGTTTTTCCTTCACCACCTCCAGGAGTGAGGGATGGGCAGTGAGACCCTGGCACTGTCAATGCTTGCTGCAAAAATGTTGTAGTTATCTGGCTGAAGTAGCTGTTTTCCCACTGTTTGACCTTCCAAAGTGATGAAAAAATACTTCAGACCCCTGAAAGCAGCAGTGAACGTCCAGCACTGGCTCCAAAACCTTACAGGAATCACAGGGACTTTGATCTCCCATCACTCCACCCCCTTCCACTTTCTTGTTGTTTAAGATTTACCAAACGTTGCATCTCCCCGCATCAAAATTCACCTTTGTTTTGCTACAGATAATCACCCAACGGTGATAACAACAATAAAATTCTGTGGAAATCTCCCTGTGGCAACAAGTAATTGACCCAAGAATTTTCACTACAAGGAATTTTTCCTTTTTTTTTTAATTTTTTATTTTTTTATTTTTTTAATAACCACACAGCACTGGAGATGCTCGTCCGTCGGGGGACGCACCGCTATTGTTCTCATCAGCCCTGATGCTTTGCCTTCACCCTTTGAGTTCTCTCAAAGGATTGAGATTATTTGGTTTCTTTGAAGAACAAAGGATGAGGAATTTTTTTTAGATGGCTGGCTATTTTGATCTGCAAGGTCTGCACGCAGTGTGAGGGAACAAACATCACTAAATCATTAAGGGAAAAAAAAAAAAAAAAAAAGGGAAGGGGTATGCATAATGGAAAGAGAAACACAAAAGCCACCGAGGCTGGTGGTTGCAGCCCAGCCTGGGCGTTGTTTTCAGCCCCACTGCTGATCCTGCAAGGGGTTTGTGGCTTTGCTTCTCTGGGCCTTGGTTGCTCTAATCGATTGTCTGGCACCAAGTCACTCTGTCAGGTTTGGTTATAACTCCCAATGCCTTTGGAGAAGTAAAGGACATCGAGTAGGATGTCTTGTTTAACCTGTTTTGAAATGTAGATTTCAAGTGTCCTGGAGGTGTCCATGAAAATCCTCTTTGGCTGCCTGGACTCTCTGTCAGTGCCTGGACTGCCAGCCTTGGGTGCCTCAGAGGGGACCTTGAGGGACAAACCAAGGTGCCTCTTTTCCCCAGGAGCTGTAAGGATTTGGAGCTTGCCCTCCTGTTTCCCAGCTCCACAGAAAATGGAGATCCCTTGGAATCTGTATGGCAGAGGATGGAACACAAGCAAACCTCCCATTCAAATGTGCCTTTTCCATTTGGGGAGATAAGAAAATATCACATGTTCTGAGGAAATAGGATTAGCCTGTAATTAAGCAAAAATCCTCCTATTTAGCATAACAATTTTTTTTTCTTAAATTAAAGAGTGAATATTACCTGCTAATTATGGGGGGTACACAATACACATAAAGCAGTGGCTAATTTGTATATGAGTGTCTATTTTTGTGTTCTGTTTGAAAAAAAAAAATTAAACTTTAATCCAGTCATTTACCCAGATGCATAAGTAGAAGATGTCTTCTGGACTTCCAGCTAAACAAACAGCATCCTGCTGAGCCCAGTCCACGCTGATCCTGCCAGCTGGAATACAGCAGGTGATGCTGTAGCTGACTTCAAAATGCTCAGCTTGAGGTGGTCACCTAAAAAGGGAGCACAGAACACACCTCAAGGCTGTCACAGGCTGTGCAGGTCAGTGCAAGGCTGTTGTGGAGCTGTGAACCACAGAGGAATCCTGAAATCTGGAGGAGTTTTCAGTCTGGATCCAAGCTCTGCAGAGTGATCCTTGGCCAGGGCCTGGAGCTGTGCTGGCCTTCTCCTGGTTTTGGCAAGGAAGGAAAAACCTGGTGTAGTTTTGACAAAGTTTGGGCTTGTTCAAGTGAGTTTGAGCTGTGTTGTGGCTGAACTTTGCCTTTTCTTGGTGGAGCTTGGGAGCTGGTTTACTTGAAGCTGTGCAGGGTGAGTGAACTTACTCCCCACAGGTTTTGATCCCCCTGTTACCCACCAGTTTCAGATTTAGTTCTGCATCCTGCAAACACTTAAGCACATGTTTTACTTCCCACACTTACCAGGAGTGCTCACTCACCCACAGCCAAACACATGTGCTGGTTTTAGCTGCATCCAAGAGGCTGCCACAAATATTTCAGGTTCAACTTCCATTTTCACATCCCTTGAACTGGAGCTGGTTCTCTTCCAGAAACTGCCCTAATTAGTCACTTTGATGCTCTAATCCTCTTCCTGCCCTTCGGACATAGGGATTTGTGAGTGTCCCTAATTTCCAGTGGGGATTTTTCCTGGTGATTCCAGGGTTCAGATGTCTCCTGGAGATGAGTGAGTGTTCCTGACACACAAGTAGCTGTGCTGGTGGTGGGGTTAACCAGAACAACTTCTGGAAGCACACCAAGGGGGAAAACATCACCATGGCTGGAGTGCCACTGCCATGAGGGAAAATATTCCCAGCTGTGGCTGGCTGTCCTTGAGAAGAGAAGAGTCCTGATGTGCTGCACCTCTGTGTAGGCTGCTGACTGTGCAGCAGGGTAACACCTAAGGGAGGGCACTGCCAGGTGGCACAAGGCCTCTTTCATTCAGGAATAGGAATTATTTTCCAAATTCCAGCAGCTCTGTTCTGCTCTCAACAGCCCAGCCTGCCACCTGAGCAGGTTGGGTTCAGGTGTGCTCTCTTTGGGTGCACAGGGCAGGGTGTTGTCCCTGATTTGGGGGGGCAGGACAGTCCCTGTCCCTGTCCCTGTCCCTGTCCCTGTCCCTGTCCCTGTCCCTGTCCCTATCCCTGTCCCAGGAGGCTGATGTCACCCTGGGGTGACTCTGCTGTGCCCTGCCTGGAGCACAGCCACCCCCGTGCCGCCACTTCCTGCTCGGAGCAAAGAAATATTAAAGTCTACCTTGCAGAAAAGTGAGCCTTCCTCAATTAATAAACGTGCTCACAGGCTTGCCAGATGAAAGAAATGTAAAACACCTTGATAGCTTCTTTTATGATCATTAATAATAGTATAACTCACCTGAAAGGCACCGAGCGTGTCCCCGGCGAGTTTTGATCTCTTGTCATGCCTGGCTGTGTGGGGTGGGTAAGACTCTGTCTCTTTGGGGAGTTGTTAGATGAGAAAAACAGGCAGCAGAGGTTTCTCCACCCCCTGCTCTGCTCTATTCCCAACGCTGCTTCGCTCCCAAGGATCAATATCTGAGCTGAGAAATTATATTATTAAGCTGCACATTGTAATCAGGCATCAAGTGGAGTCCAGTTCCCCCCTTGGCTCGCATTAGCATGCCCTGGTGGAGTGGTGGTGCTTTTGAAAAGATGAAGAGCATCATCCATGCAAAATATGTGGGGTGCAGGAGTGGGCCAGGCCTTGTGCAGAGCGTGCCTGACGACTCCCAGCCTCACAATTTGCATTACAGAAAAACAATCTTTTATTTATTTAAGTTGGAAATCCCTTTGCATCTGAACTTCAAGTGTGCAGCAAACACACTTTGATCATTTTAATGCAGAAGTCACTGATTTACAATAAATATTGTGTTTTCTTTTCATACTTCTTTTTGTTCTTTGAGGGGATTAGAGCAAAGGAAGGAAAATAATTCTTGACCTCGTTAGAATCCTGGTGGTGGAAGGAAACGTGCAGAATGAGGAAGATGCTGGCCTTCAAATGGTCCCAAGTTAAGGACAGGCATTGCAGCATCGATGGGTCATTAATTCCTGCAGCTGATTAGGGCTGGGAGAATGATTGTAGTCAACCCTCTGAACGGGATTTGGGGGGAATTGTTGTTTTCTGTAAAGGATCAGGAAGGAATGATGGATCCTGAGACACATCCTGGCGTGGGGAGCACCTGAAAATTTCCCCTTGAGGGGTTCCAGGTTTGTGGATCCCTGAAAATCACCAATTTTCTCTGTGTGTCCTGCTCTGAACTTGTGCTGCCGAGCCGAGATGGGGACCAGGGTTGAGCCCGAAAGGGGCAGTGAAATGTTAAAAAAGCAGCAGCTTTTCTGGAGCATCAGGCATGGTCTCACCCTCAGGTTAGAAATATTCTAGCCGGCAGGTTTGGTGATGTCTGTGAGAGATCAGTGAGCTCGGGGTTGGCTCAGGCAGCAGCTGACCGTGTGTTAAAGCTGATTTTGGGGATTTTTGGGTGGTTTGCTGGAGCACCGTGGTGTGTTGTGCTCCTGCTCAAGGGGGCTGAGCCCCTCCTCAGCACAGCTCCTCACAGCTTCCCAGGGAAGCTTTCCCGTGGATTTGCAGAATTCCTCCCCCTTTTGGGGACAGAAATAGATACAAAGTGGATACTTAAAAAAAAAAAAAAAAAAAAAAAAAAACCCGAACAAAACCCAAAACAAAAACAAACAAAAACCACAACAGAAACAAAATCCCCCCAAACATAAAAAAGCCACAAAAGAACCCAAAACCCCAAAACAAAGAAACCACTCCCCCCAAATCCCATCCAGCCTACCTCGAACAAACACAGCTTTCTTCTGGAGCAGCGCAGTGGAAAGGGAAGGGCTCAGGTCCCTTTATTCCCCCACTGCACTGACACTGATCCGAGCTGACTCGGGGCTTTGTGGCCTTCCCAAAGGCAGGAGCAGCAGGTCCAGCTTCCAGGTGTGAATTCCAGCCCGACCCCCTTTGAAAAGGGGCATTTCTTGCTGGGCAGGCTGGGACAGAAAACAATTGAACAAAAGGAGTGGTTTGCTTTGGGGTCACTCCTGCCTTTCCCCCTCTGTCCTTTGCTGCTCTTTTTATTTCCTTATTCCACGTGGGTTCCTTTTACTTTATTCATTGTGGTTTGGTTTTTTATTTTGTTTTGTTTTGGTTTTTTTTGTTTGTTTGTTAATTTTTTTTTCCATCCTGGAGGAAACCTATGACATCATATTCCTGGTCTAAATTTCTAAAGAAAAAGCCACAAGGAAACTCAGGTTGCTTGAACTTTATTCGGGGGTAAAACTGGAACCAGCAAGAGCCGTGGGGGTGTTGGTTGTACCAGGTAGGTTGGTTATTACTATCCATAAAGGATTATTTTGGCCAGAAGTCCCCAGCTGCATAAACTGTTGTGTATATTAAATTTGCAGTCCTGAGCATCAGGAACAGATGTGGGGAAGGAGAAGGATGGGTTTGCTTTTTACAGAGAGGGATATGTAAAACTGAGAGGCATCTCCCAAAATGGGATTTCTTCCAGTGTAGGAAGCTCGAAATCCAGGCCACCATGGTCCTTTTCACTCCACGCTGATTTATTGTCACCCAGGATTGCAGGCAGGACAGTTTAGCCCAGAAGTGATCCACTCAATTATCTGCTACTGTGTTACTTCAGCTACAAAGAGCCCAGAGACAAGTCCCCTTATCCCGAGCATCTTGGGCAAACAAAGCAGGGGGGTTAGTGGCAGTGTAAACACATTCAAATTACCCTCTTTGCAAAACCCTGATCACTCATTATGGTCAAATCCAGCTGGATGGAGCCAGAGTGGCACTTGAAGGTTTTTGTGTGCTGGGAAAATGTGCGCTGGAGAGCTGTGAGTAGCAAACCCGATGTCAGCGTGTCCTGAGGATGCTGCAGTCCTGGGCTGCTCAGCACTTGCCCTGCTCCATCCTGCCCTTCAGGGTTTCCTGGTGAGCTGTGACTCTGCCTGTTCCTCCCCGAGACGGAGCTTTGCACACGAGGATTGTCACTACTGCACTCACAGAGTGCTTTTTCTAGTGGAGACAGCTCTGGGAAGGAATAAAACCCCAGAGATGATTTATGAGCCCATTTTGCACCCAAATGCATCCCCTCCAACCTCAGCAGGTGGAGAAGACCAAGAGGGGAATCTTGGGGACACGTTCCCACCTTTTCCCCACAGTTTTCCATCTCCATGAAGGAATTAGCACTGCAGTGGGCACATGTCCATGAAATCCTGTCCAGGGCACACTGACCCTGCCAGCCTGGCTGATGGTGACCCTGCAGGTGTCCCAGGGCAGGTGGGCACCTCTCTGATCCACTAATCCCACTCTGGGCAGCTGAAACACCAGAGAGATGATGGGGAAAGTCAATCCCAGCAAAACTGGTGGGAAAGCAGGCACCCCTGGCTGCTGCTGCATCCCCTCCATCCCTGAGGTGTGTGTGGAAGGTGCTGGGCAGGGTTTCCCTGCAGTCACCCCTCCTCATCCATGCCTTGTCTCAGCTGGGAAGATGCTGGGAGCCACATCACCCCGAGCTAGGGACAGAAATCTCTGATTCCGTGGGAGAATCCTGCCTCTGCCAGTGCCAAACTGGGACTGTCCTGGAGCTGGAGTGGGGGGATTGGCAGGAAGAGGAGCAGAAGCTGGTGATTCCACCTGGATCCACCTCAGAGCCCCAGGTCCCCCCTTTCCCAAGGAAAAGGAGCAGTAGTTTTCACTTAAGCCTCATTTCCTGTCGATTGAATGGGATGTGATCATGCAGTGAGCAAGTTTTGCTGGGAAAACTCTCTGGATTTGGAGGGGTTACAGTGGGGCTGAGTTCCTCCTTCCCTGCCAGTGGGTTTAGGGGGACTGCTCCCAGGGATGGCACCAGCACATCCTGAGAAACCTCCAGCAAAGCTCAGACAGCATTTCCCAGTTAGTATCTAGTGGCTGACTGAGTTTAGGTTTTCTGCTGACAATAAAACAGTGGGTAAAAGGAAGTGATTAGCAGCTTACAACTGTATTTAGTTCCCCCTGAGCAAAGCTCTCTGCTTTATTTTGGGCCCTGGAAGATGAATTGTACAGTATAATGTTTGAAAAGGCGTCCTCTGTTTTGGAAAATCTCCATATATTTTGTTTCCATGTTATCTGCATGGTTGTAATTAGAAAATTATGTGCCTGCTACATGACCTCCTCATAAAGAACATATTTGAAGTGAGACAATAACATTCAATTCCCTTTCTAAACCATCAAAAAGAAAATGGTTTTCAAGGCATTTCTTCCTCCTTCCCAATTCCCTCCCTCTGGCCACTTGGGTGGTCTCATTTGACAAGTTTTACAATAGAGGACTTTTTTGTTTTCATGGACAAACATGTAAGTGCAGGAGAAAATCTGGAACTGGGAAACAAATGCTTTCCCCCTGCCTTCCCCAAGAAAAACTCAGGCTGAATCTCAGCAGATCCTGGCAAAGGTAGGGTGAGAGGGAGACCTTGCAAAGGGAAATCCACTTTTTAAATTTTTTTTTTCTGCTGTTTACCTTCATTCCTGCTGCAAAATTCCCAGGTCCATGCCCATGGGAGAGACAAGCATGGGGACCCACATGTGGCAGAACCTCAGCTGGCACTGGGAGCTTCTCTTTAAAGCTGGTAGAACTTTTTTGTGCATTTTTTTGGATTAAATCTACAGAGCAGAAAGAGCACCCAAAGGTGGGTGAATGCAGCAGAGCATTCCCCAGTCCACACAGAATCATGGAATGGTTTGGGGTGGAAAGGGCCTTAAAATCCTCTGATTCCAACACCCCTGCCATGTGCAGGGACACCTTCCACTGTCCCAGGCTGCTCCCAGCCCTGTCCAAACTGGCCTGGGACACTGCCAGGGATCCAGGGCCAGCCACAGCTTCTCTGTGCCAGGGTCTCCTCACTTTTCCAGGGATGAATTTTTCCCTAATATCAAATCCTGTAAGTGCGAAGCCATTCCCCCTGTCCTATCTATACCTGCTCCTATTTCTAAAGCAGCTTCTCTGTGCTCCTTTCTCCTGCAAATAACTCCTGTCCCAGCCCTGTCTGCAGGAGTGCCTCAGTAAATGGGTCATTTGGAGCAGGGGCTGCAGGACAGTCACATCCAGCTCTGGACACTGCAAACCAGGCACTGAGTCACTGGCTCAGTGGGACTGAGCTGCCCAGTCACATTTACCTACATATGACAAGAATTTCAGATACAACCCAGTTTTTGTCAGGCCTCTTCTGTAGTTAGTCATGTCTTAGGGGCTGGGGAAACACTGGTATAAAAATAATTCATGAATAATTGGGAAATTATGAACCAAATTGGAAATCATAAAAGACAAAAAATGTGCCAGGTTCTCTTACAGCTCTGTGTACTCCCTGTCTGTCTGTCTGTCTGTCTGGGTCTGCAGACTTTGACACTGAAGTGACAGCAGTGATATTGTGAATATTTAAAGCCCAAGCCATCATCAGCATTTCCATTTAGGCTATTGCTTCATGTTGTCTCTGGCATTTTATCTTCACTGCAAATGAGGTTTGAGATCTCCATCTGGTCCTGGTGGACAAAAGCTTTCTTAGAGAAAAAAAAAACAGCTTCAGCAGCAGCTTCAAAGCTGTTGGGAGTCTCATGTGAAGATGGGAAAGCAGCTCTGAACCTGTTGGATTTCACATCCCATAAAACACAAATTGGACCATATTTTTCATGTCACTAAGTCTTTCTACTGCATTAGACCACTCAAAGCATCATTTCTTCTTTCTCCACCTTTTTTTCCCTTGATTTTTTCTAAAGCAATGGGATGGAGTCTACCCAGTAGGGCATCAAATTGAAATTCTGAGTGAGGGGACACAGGACACCCCTGCACCTCCAGGAGGGAGCTGGATGAAGATTACTCTGAGTCTGTGGAGCAGGAATAGCCCAGAGTTTTGTCCCTTGGGGCAGAGGATGGAGCTTATCTCCTTCCCATAACAGCCCTTGCCCCAGTATGGATTCCATGAGCTATTTTGGTCTTCCCAGTACTTAGCTGGAATCAAAGAAATTAAGTTCTCAAAGGTTGGTAAATAGACATTGGGTAGGAAAAATGGGGAGGAAAAAAAATCTTCAAGATGACCTTATCCTGTGAGACCTGTGGGGTTCCTGTGCCTCTGAAGTTCATCCCATTTCTTGGCACCGTTGGGTTTACAGTTGGACTTGATGACCTTAAAGGTCTTTTCCAGCCTGAATGAGTCTGTGATTCCATGATATTGACAGCCAGATTTTGCTCCATGTAAATCCCTGACACAGCCTGTGCCCATGGATGTCTGGGTGGGGTTTTCCAGCTGCAGCTGCACTCAGTACCTGGGGGCAGAGGAAGAAACATCACCTGAGTGCCACAGGGGTTCCAAGGTGAAGGAAGTGAAGTCCCACCATTTTGCCCTCAGTTCACTTGAGACTTTAAATGACAATTATTTTATATATGGCATAAAGATATGATCTGTACTCTATATAAAATGGATTTATTTCTGTCATTTTTAGTATTTTTTCCTGCACAATCCAGCTCTTGGTGCCCCTCCTGGATGGAAGGTGGGGAGCACACCTCATACAGCCCAGTTTCTGGGGATGCTGTCACTCTCCTTATGGGCTGCTGTGGAATCAGAACTCCGGGGTGTTTTTATTTACTTGGAGGACAGGCTGTGAGTGACAGATCAAATGGCCAGATTTTAGTGTGTGTTAGGAAAATTAGTTAATTTGGCTAGAGAAATCAAGGTTCCCCATGGAGTTTGCAGGGTAGAACTTGCTTCAGATGGTTCATAAACAAAGGGATGTGTTGCTAGGATTGTGAAGTTCAATGGATTTTGCTTTTGCAACCCACTGTTGCAGTTTTACTCTTTCCCTTTCCGTCTGGGAGATATTTCACTGCCTCTTGCTTTATGTTTTCCTTCTGATTTTTCTTTATTGTTATTATTTTTAAATTTTGATTTCTTTGAATAATCCTAACAGCAGGATTCGTATTTGCAGACTGTTTCAGGGGACATAAAAAAAACCCCAACACCCAGATGATAAATAAATAGCAAAAATATCAAGTGAATTTTAGCAGAAGGGATGTTGGAGGAGCCTGGCTGAACCAAAAGCATCTCAGCTGGGTTGGGCATGAGCATCCTGGTGCAGGTGAAGGTGAGGATCAGGAAACAGGAGCACAAAGCTGTGGGAAGTGTGTGCAAGGCCACTCCATTCCACAGCTTCCTCTCTGTCACCATTACCCTTAAGCACAGATAAGCTGCTCCACCAGGATGTCCTGGCATGTCTCCCAGTGCAGTGGTGTTCCTCAGTGACTCCCTGGGTTTGTTCTCTGGCTGATGTTGCCCAACAGACCAGGATTCCTTGATCTTGCCTTGCTTGGATTTGTTCAGGAGTTGCAGCCATGTGTCCCTGAGCCCTTTCACATAATTGGGCAATATTTGCATTAAGCTGAGCTGTTCCTTCCCAAATGAGGCCGAGTGGTTGTTCCTTCCATTCCCAGGGGTGCTGGTGTGAGGTCCAGGGCTCTGCATCAGGACACAGGGCTGTGAGTCTGGGACAGAGGGCCACAGGAGAACATTTGTTCCTTGTGTTTTTCCCTGGAAGCAGCTGGTTTTCCCTTCAGGGCAGGGCACTGACTGTGCCTGCAGGCCATTTGGAAATGGAGGGCAGGATTCAGTGGCCTGCCCGTTGAGTGGGGCTTCTTGTCAAAGCTCTGGATTTAGCAGTGGATTTAGCTCCTCAATCCAGCCAGTTTGGAGCTGGGCACGTGAGCTCTAACATGGAGAAAAGAAGATAAAAATCTCACAAGGATCAGCTCCTGTTGTCCTGGAAGCTGTGGAGTCCATACACATGAGCACAGCCCCATCGTGCCAACAGAGCAGGAGCAATGGCTGAAGCTCCAGGGGAATGTCCTTCCCCCCTTTGACATGTGTGGGTGATTCACTTGCCAGCTTTGTCCAGCTGGAATTACCCCTGAACCCTCTTTCCAATAAAATACTGATTTCATGACTATTCCCATCTCAATGGGTCAGAAATTGAGGTGGCATCTCAGTGGGTCAGAAATTGAGGCTGGTTGTGGCTGGGATGTTAATTGTCATTTATGTGTTTGCTCTGCTCCCTGCACTCCAGTGCAAGACAAGAAGTTACAACTTGTACTTCTTTTACAAGTTTTTTAGAGGGTGATGCTTTTATTCTCATCCGCTGTCTCATCCTTTCCCCTGCTGCATGTCTGATTTATCAGAGTCCTTTAACATGGGCTTATTCCCCCCTTTCTCTTGCTGATATTTGTAAGTAAATCACCCCTGTTTTATATCAAGTGACAGATAAAAAATGAGGTAGTTTTGTGCAGTGGGCAATGGAGATGGTGACTGTAATGGCTATTAATGATTGTTCCTGGCATGCCCAGGCATGACTTTAGTTTCTTGCTAATTCCAGCTCTGGCAATGCACAGTCCACAACCTCACTTCTCCTGGAACCAGCCCAAAAACAGGTGGTGCTGTCCCTGAGCTGTTGCTCTAAAGGGGATCAAACCCTTGGTTGGTTTCTAGCCCATCAGTTTGGATTTCCAGATGTAGTTTGTGATTGCTTAGATTTGGTTTTCACAGAGGTTGCTCAAAGCTTAGTGAAAATATTCAGTGAGGACATTTGCATGACTGAAAATCGAGATATTTAAACCCAACAGTTGTGTCTTACAATGATAGTCATTAAGTAAGTGATTAGTTCATCTGTGACAGTGTTGAGGCATGAAAATGCAATATTTTTGGGTGCAGACTGGCTCTGTTGTTCAGGTCAGTCATACCCAAGAGAACCAAGGTTTTGCCTGTTTTCAGTAGCCTCCTTGAAATAACATTTTTTATATCCTTAACAACTGGCTGCTGTTTTTCCTCTACCAGAGATGCACTATCAGAGCACTAATTGGAGAGGGGGAGTGAGGGGAAAGGGCACAAAACCCAGGAGGAAAATGGGAGAGAGTAGATCCCAGAGGCTAAACTTAATGCCATCAGGCTTGGATGGAAATATTCCTCTTGCAGACCACAGAAACAGGACTTTTTGTGGGAGTAAAAAGAGGAGAGGCACGATAAGGCTGGTGAAGTCAGTGCAGTTGGTGCAATGAACCCGGGGCTGTTTCCTGGGATGCCTGACAGAAGTTTCCTTCTGTGGGAAAAATCAACGACTGGAATAGGTCTGTCTTTTTTGCCACAGCAAACCTATACTTAAGCGTGATTAAAATGCTTTTGGCAAAGGAAATACCCTGTAGTTTTAAGCCAAACATGGGGACATCCTCTGTGCCTCTGATTGATGTTATGGTGGTTTGTGTGGTGTACTATATCCTGAACCAGGCCCAAGTCAATTAGGCACCATTTCAAAGTATTTTCTCATGCAGCCCAAGGTTTTGCTCGTGCCAGTGAAACCCAAGACTGAGGGAAATGATAGCAGAGATGAATTCAGCCGGGCCATCGGGTTAGCAGGCAGCAGGCACTGCAGGATTCCCTGCTTCAAGGAGCAAGATGCCTTTTTCAAGTTGTGAGATTTAATGGCCTTTTTGCTGAGATCAAGTGTAGTATTGGTTTAATATCTGATACAAGCTCTATCAGGAAAGTATATCCTCCCTTTGCAGGGGGATGAGGCGATCTAACCGTGAAATAATCAGATCCTTACAGTTCTTTTCTACCTCTAGACCAGGTGGGATTTCTGCCCCAGAGACACCATCTAAAGCACATTTCCACTCAGCCTTTGGCTGTTTGAAGCTTTCAGACAATCACAGTGTGGGAAAGGACAGTCCTTACAAATCTTTCGCCCTTTCAGTCCCGAAATATCATTCCTTGTGATGGAAGGGAGTAATAACATGTGAGAGCACCATCACAAGCCAGCCAGCAAAGGAAATAACAGGGTGACCTTATAAAATCAGGGCCCAAAAAAACCACCCAATTATAGGGTTAAATGCCACTGAAGTAATGATTCTCCTGGTTTATCTCACTCATGGTGCACTGCATTTTAAACCCAGCCACTGGGGACATGTGAAATGGTGCTTAAACCATCAGTGGAAGGTTCCTTCGTGCTACAGAGATATTTCCATGTATTCCAAAACAGCCCTGGAGTCTGGGCAAGCAAGGAGTGAGCTTAATGCCTTCCTTTGTAGTGGGAGATCTTTGAAACTCTTATTTGATCGTTTCCCTAGATTAGGATGATTCTGGGCTGCTTTGGAGGAATGTGTTCCCCCTAACCACCAGCCCCCTCTCCCAAAGTGATAAGGCATCTGTAAATGAAAATACTCTCTGAAACTCTGCACAGAACCTCCTCTGTACATGGCTTTGAAGCAGAGCTGCATGAAGACCTCTGTACCGGCTGAAAATATCTTGCAAACTGATAAAGAAGTGCAGGTACAGCTAAAATCCACTGTGTAATGAGGATTAGCAAGCCTAAGGAGGTTTGTTTGGATTGAAGATTGAGTTGAAATGTGTGAGGCTTGGGTTTGACCAGAAATAAACTGAACTTGGATTTCATCAGATGCCTCCCGACCCCCTCCCGTCCTGCTCCTCCTCGCCCCACTCCACGTTCAGAGTAAATACTCAGAGCTCATCATTTTAAAAGGAGCTGTTTAATTTTCCCACTGGCCCGGGTTCTCGTTAAATGTGCTGTGCTTCAGTACAATCCTCCACTTTCCCAACCAGCCCTCAGCTCCCTGCATCTCCCTACCCGTGTGCTGGGCTGTATTGATCTCAGATATGTGGGCAATTGCTCCGTGGAATACAGCCTGAAAGGACCCTGTTTGATCCAATGATGATCCTATTGCAGATATTCTGACTAATTGTATCCATGGAAATCAAGTGCACTTTAACTAATGAAAAAAAAAAAAAAAAGATGGTGTGGTCAAAGCTTATTTGAAGAAATGACATGTTTTAAAACCTGACACGACTTAAAACAGAATCATATAAGTTCCTTTGCTAAAACACTTTCAGGATATATTAGGTATAACAATAGTTTTCTACATGAAAATGGCTTTGAAATCTTAAAAGAAAAGTATTTTAAAAGAAAAGAATTTTTGCGGTGCATTAAATTGGACGTGAATATGACAGATTTCAAAGACTGTCAAAATAACGAATTTACATCATAAATGCACAGGCTCCCTTTTTAAAGGCCTCTTCAACAACTCAGGAAGGCGTTTAATGGTGAGCAAGTTCAAAGTGTCATGGACTCCCACTGGTATAAAAAGGAGGCAATACCCACTATACTCTCTGTGTTTCAGATAATGTATCTGTCTCTTTTCAAGTTAATAAACTGCACTCCTGTCAAATTGCAGATAAATGAAAGCGACCAAGACATTGTTTTCCCCACATATTGCTAAGAAAGATATCTCCCAATATTTCTAAACGACCAGTATGCTAAAAAGAACTTGAAATGAATCCACCCTGCAGTTATTTTACAGCATCAAAGACAATGAAATTTCCACAGAGGCACTTTCTGAAGTTTTAAATGCTTTATTTCTGATAGCTGCTCATTAAGAAGCTTCGAAAGCTTTTTATTGTTTCAAAGGCAGTCATCTAAATTTTTAATCATTCACTAGTGCTATATGGTCATGATGTTACTCTCTAGCTTTAAAAACCCTTTTTTATTTTCTAAACAGTAATGTCAACATAATGTTTTCCTGAATAATTGTTAGGTATGGCCTTACTCAAAGAGCAACTGTGAGGAGGAGAGAAAGAAAGGGAGAAAGAGGAATTTTTTTCCAGCTCCCTTTGGCGAGGGGAAGAAATGAGACACTTCAGGAAATTAAAACCCAGGACCAGCAGTTGACAGAGCTGGCCACCAACTTAAAACTCTGCTCTTCTGGGATGGCTTCAGCTCATTCCTTTATAGCTAGGGAAGTTTGTGGTGGGTATTTTTTAAGTTAACAGTGATGCTTTGCAGGCTGATTCTCTCTCTGTGACACTCGAGTGTCCTTGTGGATAAAAGAGTGTTTAGGAAATTTCCTGTCCCTGCCCCTCAGAGCTGCCTCCTGCCCCAGCCACAGTAATCACCAGGGTCAAGTCCTACTGGCAGGGGACAGCGTGGGAAGAGTCTTCCCCATCCCATTGCCCCATCCCATTGCCTATCCCATTCCCCATCCCATTCCCCATCCCATTCCCTATCCCGTTGCCCATCCCATTGCCCGTCCCATTGCCCCATCCCATTGTCCATCACGTTCCCCATCCCATTGCCCCATCCCATTGCCTATCCCATTCCCCATCCCATTCCCCATCCCATTCCATATCCCATTGCCCCATCCCATTGTCCATCACGTTCCCCATCCCATTGCCCCTCCCATTCCCATTGCCCATCCCACTGCCTGTCCCATTGCCCCTCCCATTCCCCATCTCATTTCCCATTCCCCATCTCATTCCCCACCCCATTCCCCATCCCTCTGTCCTGTTGCCCATCTCTTTCCCCATCCCATTGCCCCATCCCATTCCCTACCCCTTTGCCCATCCCATTCCCCATCTCATTGACCCATCCCATTTCCCACTCCACTCCTCAATCCCCTTCCCCATTCCCTTCTCCACCCCATTGCCCATCCCATTCCCCATCCCACTGCCCATTCCCTTCCCCATCCCATTCCCTGTCCCAAGGTTAGCAGTGGACACCAGCCACCAGAGCACACGGGGTCCCTGTGCAGGAGCAGTGCCCTCCCATGCCCCGCAGCTCGGGCCCATCCCAGCCTTGCATCTGGTTCCACTTTGCTCCTCACTCCAGCACCATCAGGGACAGGATTTCTTTCCCTCTGCCTGGCCCGAAGGTTCTCACACACCAGACGTAGGGATGAGGTTGAAGTTTATTTACTCTACCAGCTTGTATTAAATTTCCCCCTCCAGAAACCACAACCCAGCCTCTCTCCTCTTGAGGGACTGTGAGTTTTCCATTCTCAGGATCTAAGCATTGGACTGAACCCATGTTCCAGCTCAAGACTCTTCACTTTCTTGTGCCTGTATTAAAGTGGGTAGAGCTCACTGATAAGGGAGCAGAGAGGAGATATGGGGAAGGTCAAGGCTGCCTCTGCTGAGCAGGGAAGTGGATCCCTCTGAATGCAGGCACTTGGCATTTCCAGCCTCCAGGTTTCAGTCAGGGTAAAATCAAAAGGAAACAAAATACTGAGCAGCAGGAGCAGCCCATCCATGGAGCAGCCACCACCTGCAGGAGACCACAAGAGAGGGGGAGAACACCTGGCTCTTGCTTATATAATGTTATGCCCTCCTCTAGTGGTACTCATGATTTGAGACTCACAAATGAATTACAAATATTAGTACAACAACCTTCTATCAGCTGTAGCCATTCCCCCTTGAGCCAAAGGGTTGGGAGAGCTCTCCTTGCAATTTGATGGGATGGGCCACTTGCTTTAACCAGCAGCTCATCAAAGAACCACATTTTCCATGCTGAATGTGCGGCTGTTGAAGGGATGTCATCAATTTTATGTGTTGTATGCAAACCTATTCCTGACACAAATGTACGTTGACACTTTTATCTCTCCCTCCCCAGCCTGGGTTTGGGTGGTTTCAAGCACACTGGGCTCAACTTTCTGGCTTCTCCTGGTGACCACACCAGGATTTCCTTCTCCTCTCTGCCCTGGACCCAGGGTGTCTGTCAGCTGAGCTCATTGCTAACAAACAGGCTGAGCACAGAAGTTTTGAAATGCAAATAGTTCCAAAGGCACGTTGGGAACGTGGAGCCAAGAGAGGCTGCAGCCCTTGGAGGCACTGGGAGAGGGAATGTGCTGCTTACAATTAACTCCTGCTATCATGGGAACTGTAAAGCAAAACCAAGCCATGGCTCTCCTCGTAGCAAAGGCCTGGGAAAAGGCAAGTTGTCAGTGTTCCTGTGAGGAGCAGAGCAGGAGCTGCTGGGCTGTCCAGCCCCTGGCTGTCAGTGCTGGCCGTGCTCTATGGCACAGCCCCTGCTCCCTGACAGCTGGGCTTCCCTTTAGTGTCTATATTTGGGCTGTGTCCTGGGATCTCTGGGTTTTTCAGAGCCTAGATTACTTTTCCTTGTCAGCTTTGGGTTGTGCTCTGACTGCTGTGGCCAGTGCTGTAATTCCATCACGCCCCTGAGCTGAGCATCTGGCCAGCTGTGGGCTCTTCTGGGTGCACCTGGGCAAGCAGCCACCAACATTCAATGTTAGTCCTCTCCCCTTCTCCAACAAGCCCTTGGAGCAGCCCAGCCTCTCTTTGGGAAGCTTTGAGGACATTCTTTGCTCTCAGGGGTCAAAGTTTGCTTGGTTCTGGTGCTGAAGAAAGCAAAGGATAACTGAGAAGTGATGTCTTGATCTGGTATTTGACAAGGCTTGTGCTTCCCAAACACCCTGGGAGACATCAGTCCATTGGGCAGATCCCTGCAGTGATCAAATCCATGGATAGGACCATAGAACCTCCTGAAAAGCAGAGTTAAGGCAGCAGTTCCTGTGAGAATCACATGTTAGAGAAGTAGACTGTTCTGTGTGGACTGTCCAGCATCCACCACTCTGCAGATGTGTTGTGCAGGTGGGAAGGACCTGATCCCAGAGCTGCCAGGCTCCAAAATCCTGTCTCACCTCAGAAATCCCTACACTCACTGCACTGGGCAGGTACTGAGCTTTGTCCCCTCACACTGAGGAGCTACTGCTCAGCCAGTGTCAAATGCACAACTGCCTTGGGAAGTCTTCATATCCTCTCTCCAAATCTCACTTTTGCAGAGCACTCTTTTCCCATAATGATAAAAGCCTAATTGCATCTACCCAGAATCCTGTCTGAAAAATAATTCCCATCCTGTGTCTAGGAAAACCAAGGAAAACAAATGAGATGAATAAATAATAAAATTTGCAGTACATGTATTTTGCCAGAGACAAAACAGATTCAGATCTGGATATGCTGTGTTTGGAGCTAAGTTTAGAACTTGGGATTTTGGATGGACTTCTAAATATTGACATACAGGGTCTCAGGCCTTTCTCACAGACTGCAAACATCCTGCCTTCTTGGCTGTTTTCATGTCGGGATCCATGCTCTGTTACCTTTCCAGAGAGAATTTAACTCTGGCCCTTAATGCAGGAAGAGCCAAGGGCTTGGGGAATAATTAGAAGCTTCATATGCTACCAGATCATTTGGCCTATCTTTTGAAGCATAAAAGGAAGGGATGGAGTAAGATACAGCTCTTGCATCTGTGAAATTCTTTCCCATTGGCAATCTCCCTGCAAAGTCATAATTAATGAGGATATTCCAGTCCAAGATCTCAGTTCTGTCCCAGGCATTGGCTTTCCCAGACTCTGAGGTCCCTGCACTTGGAGGGAGATCCCAGCACAGTGTCCTGGGGCCTGAGCTGGGTTTAAAGCCACTGCTCAGAGTGTGCTGGATGCAGACAAAGTGTGGCCAACACCAGAGCCAGCAGCAGAGCCAGCAGCAGAGCCTTTCCATTTGTTTTTCCTGGCCTGGTGCGTGCTCAGTGTTGCAGGGTGAGGGAGAGGTCCCTCAGCCCCCATCCCACAGGGGAGCCAGGTGTCCAGGAGCTGTGTCCATGTGACACAGCAGCCCACAGGGAGAGCCTTGGATGTGTTTGGTCCTCAGGTCCCTGATGCCTTGCAGGGAGAGGGGCTGTGCCCACTCCACTGAGTGACCCTCAGCAGCACCAGCCCCTGCTCCCCCCAAGGATGGAAATACAGATCCCAGCCCTCAGGCTGTGCCTCCCCAGGATGGAAATGCAGATCCCAGCCCTCAGGCTGTGCCTCCTGGTGCCATTTGCTTTGTGAATCCCCTGCATGCCACATTGCTGTGTTGTAATTACCAGCCTGGGCCCTGCTGGCTGTAAAGCTGTCCTCGGCAGGCCATGATGGATGAGGCTATGCTCTTGGACTGGCCTTTTTTAGGGAGTGTTGCTAACTCCCTGGCATGTTCCTTGAGGTGATCCTCTGCTGCTCCATTGCTTCAGAGTGAGCCACAATTCCCCACTGCTTTCACTTCCCAGTCAAGCTGGTTGCTCTCAGGCTGCAGCTGATGTTCTCAACGCTGATGTCTGAAGAAAAGATGATGAACTTTTTCCTTGAAGTGGGGAGGTTTTCAAAAACTACATTGCTGCAGATGGTCAGTTAAAGAGAATACCACGGCTATGAATTATTTTTAATTATTTCTCCATGCCTTTGTACCTTATTTCTTCTCTCTGGTTGTTCTGAATGAGTTAAACTTCAGCATTCCATCACTGCTGGCAAAACAGCTCTGTCGTAGGGTATTGCTTCTCTTTCCTCCCAACTAACTTGGGTGATTGACTAACAAAATACTTGAAATATTTGATCTGAAATTTGCTTTTGGGTAACATTCAAGGCTTTAAACTTCAAACTTCACTACTGGAGAGCTTTCCTGCTGGTAAACTCTGAGCATTCCTGCGAGGCACCAGCCCAAAGCACCTTGTGTGCTGCTGTCCTGTGGGCAGATTCAGAAAAGGCCTTGCAGAAGGTTTTCAGCATCACTGACTCATCTCACCAGTGTGCTTGGGAAGGGTGGGATCTGTCTCTTTTAACTTAGACAGAACTTTTAAGCAGATGAAATTAGACATCTTGGCTCCCTCTATGATGAACAGAGAGAGATGGTGCCCCAAAGGGAGAGGTCTCAGCCCTTAGAATGACATTCAGGGGGGGTTTGAGGAGTTGCCCCGTGGTGATGCCCACTCTTGACTGATGGCAGGAGCTGCCTGTGTGACTGGATAGATCAGACACTTGACTTGCATGTGGCAGGATGGATCCCAGCTGCAGGCCCATGATTTTAAAGGTATTTATGTGCCTAACTAATCAGAAGGTGATTTGCAGGATTTATAGAAGGGTTCTTCAGTTTCACTGAAATAAAAGTGATTTAGTTTAGATAAGGCAGACCTTTGGGAAATCTTGTGTCTCCTGTATTCATCTCAACCCTTCAGAAGAATGTTCTCACAGAGTAAGGTCAGATGTGGCTGATGGGTATTTGATACATCAGATCTTAATGTGAACCTCAGGAATCAGAAAACTTCTATTTTAAAAGAAATACTTTATTCAGAGGAATTGAAAAGAGAGCTTTTCCCACTGCTTTTGAGTCATGTGTTCCTTCCCACTGAGGTCTCAACTTCACCATCCCACCTTGCAGTGTCTTGGTGGGCAGAAGGCAGCAAGGGCTGAGTCCAGGTTCACCTTGGGATGTGCAGGGCTGGAATAACTCTCCCCTCCCCTGCATAGACACCAGATATTTCCTTCTATTCCTAGAGCTAGGAAAAGGCACTGTCAGCCTTGACTTCCCCTTCAACCACATCCCTCAACTGTTAAACCTGATTTCAGAGAGGACACATCTTCATGCTAGCTCATAAAAACTCCAAAACAACAAGAAGAAGGAAACCCTGAATAAAATCCCTTGTGTGCTCAGGTCCAGACATCCCTTCTTG
The DNA here is from genome assembly GCA_024734555.1 of Trochalopteron elliotii. Classification (NCBI taxonomy): domain Eukaryota; kingdom Metazoa; phylum Chordata; class Aves; order Passeriformes; family Leiothrichidae; genus Trochalopteron; species Trochalopteron elliotii. Next base: position 213,361 of record JANPWX010000398.1, read on the forward strand.
AGATGTAATTTGTGGCTGGCTGATCACTTTGGAGCTGTAGCACTGATTTCCTCACTCCTCCCTCCCCAAGGCCTGGAGAGGGGCTGCACCACTGGCTGCAGATCTGGGCTGCTCCTGGAAATGTTGATCCTTTCTGGAAAGCTGGAGGGGGAATAAATCACCAGCGACCTGAGAAACCTGCATGAAATTCAGCCACAGTAAAACCAAACAGAGTGGCTGAAGGCAGCTCCTGGCTGGCAGTTTTCGTGCCCATGTTGATGCTGTGGGAGCTGTGCCACATCTGCAGGTGTGTGTTTGGATCCAGCTGTGCTCTGCTGCAGGATGGCAACTCACCACATCTGGTTCCCCTTGACTGCAGTGCTGAGAAACCAACTTGTTCTCAATTTCAAGTAGCAAAGATGGCAGAAATTCCCTTTATTCACAGCAATCACTTCTGCTTGGGAGAGAGAACAGCAAGATCCAGTAAGATGGAGCTACCAAGGGTCAAGACAGAAATAAGATGAGAAGTTTTTCACAGAGCACAATTAATCATCACAACATCCTTTGCATTTCTGTAGGGAAGGCTACTTTAAGCTGACGTTTAAAGTTCCAGGATGCTGGTCCAGACCCGATCTTCTGTGTAGGCTGTCTTGAGTCCAGCTTAGCTCTTTGAAGGTCACCTAAGCCCCTGAGCTATCAGTTATCTGTTAAATAGACATCTCTGAGGGTCTCATGAAGGCTGATAGGAAACAGTAGACCACATGGCTTAGACAGAAAGGAAATCTCTAAATTCTTGCCTTGCTGCTCTCCAAGCAGAGCACTGTATGGCCCAGGGATTGAGGTGGAAGAAAAAAGGGGCAAAGTAGTGATGGAAATGGGGTGAAGAAACATCTTATTTTTCTGATTTAATACTCAGCCACTAACTGGATGTCTAACTTGGGCCAGCTGCCATGTAAAGCTCCCTCTGGACAACCATAGGTTTGGGCTTTTTCCTTTCCCTTGCTTCTTGGAAAAGAAAAAAAATGCTGGAACACCCTCACTGGAAAACCAGATGTGGCATCTAGAAGCTGAATTTTCCCTGGTAAATAAATTCCACGATGAAACTGAACTAAACAAAGCTGCTAACTAACCTTGCCCTGCTGCTGAAGAGTTTTGTAGAGTTTTCAAACATCCCTGTGATGATTCTGTTCTTTCACTGTTCTCTCAGTGCCACGTCGAAACATTACATGACTTGAAAGCCCCAAAGTCGTGGAAGGGGGTATGAGAGGAGGAAAATACAAAGCAACTTGTACAGACTGCTGTTGGGGAGGGAGGAGTGAGGATTTTTTTTTTCTTTTTTTTTTTTTTCTTCCACAAGCCCCAGTAACCACATGAAAGCTCTTTAAAAAGTAGCAGAACCGTCTTCTTTGTAGCAGCTCTAGTAGTGCAGGTAGTAAAGGCTGGTATTAATTACCTGATGCAGCTTATTGCTGCAGGTGGCAGGCAGTCAGGAGCTGCAGTGCTTGGGTGGCCAGTTGCACTGGTTTCCACAAAGCCAACAGGACACCCTTTCCACCTCAGCCCACGGAGGAGACACAGAGCATGTTTCTGGAAGACATTGCCCTCCCAAAGGAGCCTGGCCTGGCTTTCTGGAGCCACCTGGATCCAAATGTGTGCAGACATGCCTGTCTGCCTGCAAACCAAATCTGCTGGAGGAGGAATGGCTGGTGTGACACAAACAGGCAGCCAGCACCGTGGGTGCTCCAATTAACGGTGCCACGGCGATGGCGGCTGCTCGTGGGCTCATTACAAAAGACAGACAGACATCTGCAGGGGTCTCAGAATAATGACTCCTTTTATCTGGTGATTGGCAGAGGTGGGGTGACAAGGATCTGCTGCTTAGCATAATCTGAGACTTTTTCTTCTCTTTTTTGGATGCCAGCAGAAGATGTAAGGCGGGCACGTGGAGCAGTGGCTTGGAGAGGACAGCAGGGCTGCAGCAGGTCCTTGCCTCACTCACCCCACTGGAGTGAGGTCTGCCCAAAGTGTTCAGCCCTGAGCTTGAGGATGAGATCACTCCTGGCCTTTGCCTCACAAACCCCACTGGAGCAAGGTCTGCCCAACATGCTCAGCCCTGAGCTTGAGGATGAAGTCACTCCTGGTCTCCGTTGCTCCAATGAGCTGCTGGTGCTTTCTGAGGACCCATTTTCCCTGCAGCCCTGGCATGTCCTTGGCTGTGTACACTGACTGCCAGGTCACAGACCCCAGGCTGACCCCAGTGCCTCCAGCCTCGTTCTGCATCAGTGTCACCATCACTGCCAAGGCCTTGCTCAAAACAGCCAACAATGGCAGGAGCTCCCTTTGAAATTTCCTCTCTTCCCAAGGCTGCACAACTCTTCCATTGCTGGTCCTTTTCCTAAAGGCAAAAGAGACTTCACATCCCTTTCAGCCTCCTCCTTCTCCCTGCCTTGGGAGCCATTCTGAAACTCTCAAAGGAGGAAACAATTTCAGGGCTGTGCCCATCCAAATCAGTTGCTGGGACATCCATAGGGAAAGGACTTGTGCCAGTTCAGGCTTCTCATGAGTCTTCTGAGATCCCTGAGGTTCTAGTCTAAATTATTTTTCTTATGCCAGGCCCAGCAATAGAAAATAAGAAGAGGTTATTAGCTATTTTCTAATTATATTTTGACCTTTTAGAGTATTTTTCAGTTATGGGTTTCAAATCCATTTGCAAAGTCTGGTGAACTAAGTCCCAGCATGAAGAAGTGCCACCTTATTTTTCAGGTCAGAAAAGTAAAGTGTTTTCCCCAAATATATGAGGAGCTGAGCAGGGATTAGACCCCAGACCCCCAGCTCACAATCTCTTCCTTTAGCTGCCAGCTCAGCCTTTGCTCATTCTGGTATGGGAAAAGCAATTGGGAATAAGAAGCTATTACTGGGGCAGGCAGTCTGTGGGGGATAGAGTTACAGTTTTTACAATAATGTATTATTTAGGACTGGGTTGCCATTTGAGATGGACTCAGGCTGCAAATTCAGAGGCTCTGCTGGGATTGAATACTGAAAACCCCAGAGTGGAGAAGCATTTGAGCAGAGAAGCGTTTGAGTTTGAGGTTTGGGATCTATTACTGTGGATTCCCAGGGATGTCTGTTCCAGAGGTCTACAGCACATCTTCTGCAGCACTTATCTCTTGCCCTCAATATTTATTTCACCATTCAGGAGAAAAGACAGGAGGATTTTCTCTGTCATACCATTATGATTCCTCCCTCTTATTGACCAACTCAAGCAAAATTGTTTACAGATCTAATAGAAAGGGCAAAACTTTCTCATTAATTTTTTTTCCTGGCTCCTATTACGTTGCTGTGTGTTTGGAATGTGTGTCAAAATAAAAAAAAAAAAAGGGATGCTGATGTGTTTTATTTGGTCTTTCATTTGAGGCTTGCTAGCTCTTTTCAAACTGAACTTAAACAGAAGGCCACAAGAGTTTAAACCTGATTAAAAGGATGCAGGAGAACATGAAATGCTGCTCTCCAGAAGCTCTCAGGCTCCCTGTTAATCTGTGCTGATGCCTTTTGAGCATCGGGGTTAAGAGACAATAAAGAACATGGGGCAAAAGGGATCAAGACAAAAAAAGTGAATTAGTGAATTAATGAAGAAAGATCTTGAGAAAAATGTCTTTGATACCTAAAAATAACTAATAGTGTGTGTTAGTTTAAAAGCATATTTTCAATGCAGGGATAAGTGCACGCAGCAGGGAGGAAAATACAAGAGAGAGGCTGGAGTAGAGAGTGTAGAGGGTGAATTTAACTGACAATAGATCACTCGAGCCTGTGGTATCGCGTTTAGAGGGTTAAAAGGCTAAACATCTTCGTATTTAATGGAAGATGCTCCTAGAATTCTCAAAAGCAAAAGATGGAGAGAAAAAATCTGCTGCCTGGGAACTTGAAAGAGCTGCACTTTTGAGCCCAGAGCCTGGAAAGCTGCAAATCTGTTCAATGGGGAGACCCAACAGATCTGTTCCTTCTCTTCAGCTCTGCAGGGAACGGGCTCTGTCCTGGGGGATTTGGGATGCAGAGGCTGATCCTAGGTGTGCTGCTCACCCTGCCCCATGTCCAGGTCACTCCAGGATTAATTCACCAGCACTTTAGGTTTAAATCAGGAGTTTTCAGGGCCTTCCCACTTTTATTCATGGACAAACACTCTTGACCAACAGATGAGGAGGGACATCAACGAAGAAAGGTTTGCTTTGCTGACAGCACATCAGGCCAGCACTGAGTCTACAGTGAAATATTTTGGGTTTATGGCAAAATACGTTCTACTACTTCACTGAAAATTGCTCTTGGGTATTAATCAGGATGGAGTTTGCAGGGTCAGGACCAAACTGAATGATTATAATTCAGAAAACTACAGTAATGTGCTGATGGTTGTCTTTGCTAGAATTTTACCACTCAGTATTTGAATCAAAAAGTCACCTTTTTTTTGTAGGGAAAGCATGCTCTGTAGGTAACCTGCCCTCCCTAAAAACCAATAAATCATGTTCTTGGAGAACAAAGATCTGAGGATGCTCTATAGAAAGAAGTAACATGAACAAAGCTGTACCATACATTAGAACCAGCAAAACTGCTTAAGGCATTCCAAATGCATTTTTTTATTAGTATTGTGTTGTGATGCTAAACAGAAAATGACAACTGTGAATAAGATAAAGGTCTTCATTGTGCATGAAAAATTCAAATTGTTACTTTAAGGAGCGATTTATTTTTTTTTAAACATCATAAAACATTTATGATAACATTTTACAAAATTAGGAAGGGGAGAATTGGCTTGAAATCTTCTAAATCCATTAAATTTTCATGTTGTTGTTCAAAGCAATGGTTAAAAAAGCAAGAAAAGAAAAAGGTCTAGAAGGCATGAATATAGATATTTGAATATATATTTGACAGCTTTATCTGAGAATCAGAAGTCTGGAACTTGAACTAATTTAGGGCTGAACAAAACTTTTATCTGTGGGTTGGCTGAGAATTTCTAAATGATTAATGACTGCGGCAGAGCATGAACTTTAGAAGGCTACAGAGAGAAGAAGAGGGTCATTCCCAGAAGATTCTGGACACAGCTGAGCCAGAGACAAGGCAGTGAAACCACTTTGCTGAAAGTTCAGGGATAATCTTTGCATCTCATGAGAAACTGCAAATTTCTCAGGTCTAAGTGTCCTTAGGCACCCTTGCAGTAAGTTTTGCCTCTCTCTAAGCAGCTGGAGCAAGAATTATGCTCCAGGGACAGGAGAGGGAGGTGGTGACCCTGCCAAGGCCAGCAGGTCTCTGCTGCCTCATGGAGAGGCACAAAAACGAGGACCTGAAATCTGCTTTAAGGCAGCTGCTTTTGTGGGCTTTGAGTGGGTGTGAACATCCCTCCCAGGGCAGGATCAGGGATTAAACCCCCAAAACACAGCAGGATGGGGGACTGCCCCAGCTGAGAGGTGCTGGAGATGGTTTTAGGGGAAATTAGTGTTGTTTTATATGAAAACTTGAAATAATGGGCGGTGGGAGCACAGGGAGTGGAGTAAGGAGGGGCTGGCGTGCTGGGAACACCATGTGTCTGCTGAGCACAGTGGGAATCACATCTCCCACCGTGCCAGGGGAGCAGGGCCCTGAGACCCCCACATGCCCAGGGCCCCCAGGCACACCATCCCTGTCCCCTCCCTGGCAGCTGAGAGAAGCCCTCCCCACACACCCCCGACAAGAGCCGCAATTTGTTCCCTTTTAAAGCGAAATTAATTGTGGCAACAGGAATAAACGCCAGCACTTCAAACGAGCCAGTGACTCCTGACTGGAGGAGTTGGCACTTGGAAAACAAACAAGAGCAGCAGCAACATCCTTGTGTGTGTCATGCTGCACCAGCAGAGAGATTTTTGAAATCCCGGCTCCGCGCTCTCCGGTCGGCGGAGCCGCGGGAAACCCGCGCGCTGTGTTTTGCCGGTTGGTAATTACGTTTTTCATATTTTATTTATTTCCTCAAAAGGAACGAGTAATTATTACACAATGCTTTCCCCCCCACACACCAATTTGGAAGATTTATCAATTGTAATCTAGGAGAACGGCCCCATGTTAGACTTCAAATGCGTCTCATTAAAGATATTTTTTAGGGAGAGTGGTGGAAAAACAAAGAACTGCTGTGCTGTTGTCTTTTACTTTGCTTTAATGTCGGGTTCAGAAGTAATGATGTTGGGAACAATCATTCTTCAAGCCTCTGTTTCCTTGTGTTTACTCATTAAACACGAGAACCAGGTGCTCTCACGGGGAAATGCTCATTCTAACATTGGCTTTAGAAATCAAAAGTCTCTTCACTTTCACTAACAAGCACAGCTTCACAGGGAAGAGACTGGGAAAAAAGCAGCCAGGACCTGCTTTAAAAATGGAATATTAGTGCCCAGCCCATAGAAGCTGTCCTGGTTTTGGAGAGCTCTTGGTGGGAGGCATATGATTACAGGGTGTTCACAGTGCCTGATATTTGGTCTTGGTGTTCACAGCTCCTTTAGGAGCAGTGGAGGTCAGATCCTGCTCTCATTCTCCTCCAGAGGAACCTGTCCATCCCCACTGATCAGCCAGGGTAACCAGCTCCCCTGATTGTTCAGAGTGAATATCCCTGTGGAGGGTGGTTCAAGCTCTGTGACATCTCCTGGGCTGTTCAGTGGCCTCAGTGTAGACTTTTCATGCCATTCTGGACTCCTCAGGTCACTCAGGAGATCTGCCCAGACTGGTGGGACATGGAGTGTGCAGAGGTCAGGGAGGTGTCCCAGGGCAGGTAAGGGCTCCATCTGCTCATCCCTGTGCAAGCACAGCTCCACCCCAGCTGGAATATAACTGACAGGGTGTGATGGGGTCACATCAGGGCTTGGAAGATTGAAAATCTCTGGTTTCTGGGGGAAGGTCACTCAGTTTTCTTGAAGTTTCTGTAGGCAGCATTCAGTAGCCCAGGGTACAGGTCCAAGGTGAGAAACTGATCTGGCTCTGAAAGTTCCTCTGCTATCTGTGCCCACAATATTCACAATTTGGTGTACCCATATTGGCCATGAATCTCTTTTGATCCCTTCAGCAATGAGGGAACAGGAAAATTCAGGACTGAAATCCCAAGCTGAATTTTTTCCACTGGTTTTCATGTGGGGCATACCTGGGAATGTCCCCTAGGGAACCAGAGGTTCTCTGTGGTATGGATAAGGTTTGGAGGGAGAGGAATGTTCTCCCATTGGATGGATGCACAGAAGGTGGCATGAGTGCATCTGGACAGGAGGCAAAGAGAGCAGCTGTGCAAGGGCCTTTCTGTGTAGAAAAGCCCCTGGGGTATTCTCCTTGAATCCTGAAAACTTTCATATTGCCAGAGACTGAAATTTAAAGAAGAAATTAAATTATTTTGCTGTGGAGTAGAAAAACTTCCATTTCTGCAGGAAGTGGGTTTTTTGCAAGATTTCAACCCATCCTAATTTTAGTTCCAGTTTAGTGGAGCTCAGGGCTGAACCTTTGTTTGCACTGATTTACAGCAGTGTCCCCCCCAGGCTGAGAGTGGGGTGGCAGCACCAGCCAGTCCATTTAGGTTGACATTCAGGTGTCAACCTCCATTAATCATTATTCAAATTGTCCAACTGCCCTAAATGTGCTTTGCTGGAGGGCTTCTCTCGTTCCTGGCTGCTGCACAGCTCCCCTTGCCAAGCCCCCGAGCCTCTGAGCCATCCCATTGATGGAGAACCTGAATCTGTGTTAAAAGCTGTGAATCTGCTTTCCTGCTTCCAGCCCACCTTTACAGAGCCGGCCGCTTAAACTTTTTACTTGTCCTGCAGGAAAGCCTGTTAGTGGGAAGATATCAAGGGGAATCTGTGTAGATCTGATTGGCAAGCTGTGTTCTTAGTTCTTGGTGCTTTTTTGAGTCGTCGTCTTTTCCCCAGCAGTGCCTTTTAATTCTGGTTTTATAGCTGACCTTGTTACTGTTGTTAGTACAGTTTTTCCCTTTCCCTTTTTTTCAGCGTAGCACTTCTGTAAATGTTTTTGTTCTTTGTTCTAGTTCACTGTCCCTTTGAGGTTCCCTCTGATGTCTAGTCAGTGGCGTGTTTTTGATAAATTCTTCCCTAGCTGGTGCATCTTCTCTCCAGGTATCAAAAATCAGGGCAATGGTTATTGAAGGGACGCTCATTAGAGCGAGCCACGATTTCAGTGCTGCTGCCTCTGCTAAGGAGTGGGTGCCTCCGAGTCAACAAATGGGCCAGCATTTAAACAAAGAAGCAGGAGAGCTGCCCTTGCAGACCCTGCGGGCAGCACCTCAGCCGAGCGCGGGGCTTTGAGCGCGGGGCTTTGATTGCCACATGTGCAATGGGGAGAGCAGCAGCCCTGCAAAGGCCCTGCCAGACACATCCCACACCCACCAGAGCAGGGACAGAGCTGGCTCCCTGTGCTCCCACACAGCCAAGCTGTGTCAAGGAGAAGGATTGAAAGATGGGAAATGACAAAACGAGCTCTGGTTTGTACCCCTGTGCTTACAAGTGCTGTGCATGAAAAGGGTGCTGAGATGGGCACTAGGCTGGAAAGTTGCTGAAGTCCTACTGGCACAGCAGCCATGTTCTGGCTTTGGCTTCTCTGTGGGAAGCTGAGCTGGCTCTGACCCCCTCCATGGGTGTGTTGACCTGAACCAAGTCCTCAGCTTCAACCTCAGCCCAACCAAACAATCTGTGCTGCAGCAGAACCCAAATCACACACAGTTCAAAGTGGTTTCTCTGTGTCTTAAGGGTTCAGTGTAAAGCTCTGCCTCCCTGGGAACCCTCTTTTTTGTCAACCTGCCCCCAGGCACCAAGAGATCACCCACTACACAAAGAATTTTTGAGCATGACGTAAGATTTGCTGCATCCTCTTGAAGTCCTCTGTGGACAGCGAGCAGAGCAGGGAGGACCAGCAGCCCCAGGTTCTTTGTGCCAGCCCAGCAGGGAGCTGAGGAATACGGGGATCCTCATAAAAGGGAAACCAGCAGTCCCACCTCTGTACTTTCCCAGCGCAGATGTTTTGTCTTGGATTATTTGGGAACCTTTCTTGTGTTCTGCATGGTAAATAGGCTTTCCTTGAGTCTCTCATGTTGGAGGTTTAACGATGCAAAGGGCTTTGTTCTGGTTACATGGCAGAGAACAGCTCCAAGGTTTGTTTACACCAAAGGGCAAGGGCATAATAATCCTCTCTGTGCATCATGCAAGGGCTTGCAGCAGGAAAGGTAATGTCTAATGACCTTCATTTCTTAAACGCCTTCCAAACTCCTCCTCAGACACTAGAGGGTGAAGCTCTGCAATTCCACTGAAAAGTAAGTGACAGAGGGAAAATGAACCACGGAAAGGTCAAAGATGGTGTCTGAGCCAGGAGACTTGGCTGCTTTGATTATGTCAGCGCTGGCCTATATTCTAAGAACCTTTAGGAAATTAAAGAAACTCTGAGTTGGATAAAGTTGTAAAGTTGAAGTTAAAAACAAGTTTGAGTGGCCTTTGGCAATGCCTTTTGTGCTTCTGAAATACTGCAAGATGCTGCTCCCTGACCAGGCAGGCCCCACTGGCTGTGCTGAGGATCCAGCAGAAATTCTGCTGGAGTCCAATGTGACACAGATTCCCAGGACCATCAGCAAAGCCACTCAAACAAGACAGCCTTAAAATAAGCTCAACTTAAAGTTCTCTTCATGGCTTCACTTCAGAAATCAAACCAGCTGCCAAGTGCAAATGCTGGAAGTACATCCCTTAATTTAACATTAACTTTGGCTTGTTGCAACTTGATGGGCATACTCCAAATGCACCACTGCTTTGTTCTAACTCTAATTCGCTCATCCACACCTGCCCAGACTGCTGGTGACTTTCTCAGTTGTATGCACATGTACAAGTCCTGGTGTTGAGCTGTGTCAGCAAACACCTCTCCTTGTTGCTTTAAAAAGGTTGCAAAATGCTTGTTTGGTGCCAACGAGCTCCACGCAGCCAAAAATGAAATGCAAATAAGAGGTTTGGCCCATTGCTGGTGAGACTCTTCAAAGCCGGGCTCCCCTTCCTGTGATGTGAAGGCTTTGAGATGGAATCCCCCCAAGCAAGAACAGCTCTCAGAAGGGGTGCCAGCACCTGGTAAAATCAAAGCTTTGAAGATGGGCCTCCCCATTGATAGAAGTCTTTGCATAAGTATCCTCCTATCTCCTCTGATGCCTTTCCAGTGTCAGCAAACTGAGAGCTCCAAGATCAGGGATGGGATCTCTGTGCTGCTTCCTCACTGGAGCTGCAGGTCCTGGCTTTGCTGGAGGCAACCCCCCAACCACAGAGGTGGGTCCCACTGACCTCCTGCCTGACTCAGGGGCTGGCAGGTGAATTCCAGCTGATCTGCTGGGGTGGTTGGAGATGTTATCACACCCCCACTTCCCCTTCTCTCTGTCCTCCCCCTGCCCACCCCTACCCTGCAGAGCTGGAAGAGCAAAGTTGTGACAGCACCATGAGCTCTCCGGGGGAAACCCAGCAGCTTCCTTGAGAGGGAGACTCTGCAGGGCTGAACCTCTGATTCCCAGTGCCACAGGAACAGGAACATCCCACAGGAGCAGGGCAAGGTGAGAATGGGGCAGTAGCAGCATTGAAAGCTCTTGCAGATCCCACCTGCTGAGCCCTAACAAGGAAAGTTCTGCTTTTTGGATCTCCCTGAAGAAGATGATGGTGTGGCAAATGAGGGAAATGCCATGATTTGTCCTCAGTGTGTAACTGGGGCATCTTCCAGTGGAAATGCAGTGCTTTCAACCACCCTCCCCTGACTTTCTCCAAAAGAGAATCAATCAGTCCATCTTCTTCCCAGCACCAGTCTCTGCTCCTCTGCCTCAGGCTGTTCTTCACCAAAGCAATGCTTCTCCTACACCAGGCAAGGCATTAGGTGGCTCACAAATTATTTTTTATTATTTGATTGGGCACTCTTTTACTTCAGCGTATAACCTACTGAATAACAGGGGAAAATTCTTTTCTGCTCTAAATTCTCTCTTACAGAGAAGCCTTAAAGCTCTCAGTTTTCCTCATCCCCAAAAGATTTCCTCTAACAAGGCATAAGAAACAGGAAGGAGTTGAGGTTTCATCTCACTTTTCATCCTTTCCTCTAATCAAGCAACACTCCCTGGCACCTTGCACTACCTGTCTTGGAGCCTGTTCCAGGGTGAAGGTTGTCCTCTGGCCAGGAAGGATGGGGGTGGAAATGAAAAGAAAAACCTGCAGGCTCTCCCTGGGAAGAGGAACTGGGAGTGCAGTGGTTTGGGCACACGGGCCAGGAGAAAGCTGTTGGCTGATGAAGTGGCCATGCAAGTCTCTTGGTGTGTGGATAAAGAGCAGGAGGAGTCTGTGTATCTCCTTTTGGTTGTGTTTCTGAGGCACCAAAGTGCTCTGGTCTCCTGTGAGCACGGCTGGTGAGACATGGGCTGCTCCTCTGCTTGTCCGTTCTCCAAATCCTTGAAGATCCATCTTTGGGATGCTTTGGGAGGGAAGAGGTTGCTTTCACTGAAACACCCAGGAGAGGATCCTGTGGGAAAAAGTGTCTCATGAGCACTGTGGCTGCTCTTTGCTCTTCACAGAGGGAAGCTCAGCTGGGTTATTGTCATCATTTCAAAATGTTTCATTTCTGAGCAAGAAATCCAGTGCTTTTGTCCACCAGACCCCAAACTGAAACACCCCGTTAAACATTAAACTGGAAATATGTTAGAACTGCCTATTATGGTCTTAATGAATTATCTGTTTTAGAAGGGGGAAACAGTGAAGAATTGCTGGCGTAAGTGTGGAATAAGATTTTTCAAAGGAATTACCCCAGCCAAGGCCCAGGATAAAAGTATTTTCAATAATAGCATTAGACCAAGAAGCAGCACAGCAAGAAATGCCAACTGTAGTCTCTAAATGCTTAAGCAACTTGAAATCTAAAGATGAAAAGGCACTGTACACTATTTACTCTTCTTAATGCTGAATTGTACAGAAGTACATTTATATTTTATATCTCTTTGAACTGGGAAATATGTATAATTCCCACAAGAGGATAAAGTATTTTTGCACTGAAGGATTAGAGAGGTGCTGTTTAAAAGACAATTTCAGGTACAGCTCTGAAAGGGTCTTTGACAGTAGGTCTGGCCAGTGCTCTTGTTCTTTCATTAGAGCCCAGAACTGGTGCATCACGTCTGCATTTCGCCAACGAAGGCGCTGGAGGGGAACATCAGCAGTCCAAGCAGATCTTAAGCAAATTGCTGCTATTTGAAGGCAGAGTTCTGCTTCAAAATCAAGAGGCTGATAAATGTCTTTGACTGCTCCCCAGCCTTTGTGATGGTTTCCACCAGGGTGACCCACTGGACCTCATCCACGCGCAGCCACAGCCTTTGTGAGGCGCTCCCACCGCAGCCCAGCTCCTCAAACTGAGGAGTGGGAAGTGCTGGCTCTTGTGGAGTGCTCCCGTTTGAACCCAACCCCGCCGTCTCCTCAGATGCATTTCTCTGTTGGGAGGTTATTAGGAGTGACAAGCCTCTGGTAATGTAATCTAGCATTTGAATAAAGCAACTGCTGCGTCCTTGCAGGTGACTCCTTTGTGGCCACGCTCGGAGGAGCGGCGCGAGGAAGGGTCACTCCTGCCTTTAAACTTCCTCGGCCTACACGGAGGGGAGAAAAGACAAATAAAAGACAAAAAAAGACAAAAAAAACCACAAATAAAAGCCGGGCAGTTTATCTTGCACCATCATTTAACAAGTTCTATCAGCTCAGCTGGAGTGGCTGGAGACGGATACTGCCCCTTCTGAAACAAGGCAGCGCCTGAGTCGGTTTCATTTGATTTGAATGTGTCATCAGATCAGACCACGAGCCAAATAAGGCCAGAAATATTTCCCTGGGATGACGGAATCCCATTTATCTGGAGGTTTTCTCTCCCCTGACGTCGTTTGCTCTCGGGCAGGGTGGCCGAGGGGATACCAGGCGGGCTCAGCCCCTCCTGCCCCTCTCCACTCCTGCTCCCGTGGGTCTGTGCTTGGCTGATTGTAGGGAATTCTTATTTACTGTGGATCCAGCACTGGCAGCGGGCTCTGGCCGTGGGGTCAGTGCTGGTGGGAGGCAGCAGGGCTTTGCCTGCTCCAGCCAGGGATGGGGCAGTGAGTTCTAACCAGCAAATATGGGATTGAAGCCTCCATTGTGCCAGCCCACCGTGGGGAGGGGGAGAGCAGCAGATAATGAGCTGCTGCATGATCAACCGCGAGAAGAAGGTATAAAAGATATAGACCATTAGAAAAGAACAAGGCTTTAAATGCCATCTGAGATTTTAGCTGAAAAGCCCTTTATTAGGTTTAAAAAAAATCTACATTTAACAATATAGAGTACCCAGTCCTGTAGATTTCTACCGCAAACTCCTCTGAAGTAAACTACAAAGGATTGTGATGTTTCTTCTTTCAGACTTTTTTTTTTATATGAACTTTTTTTAAGGCACCGTATCCCAGTGAACTATCCTCCATTTCTTTTTCTTGCTGAAGCTGCAGATGTACATTATGCTAGTGTGAAAAAAAGCTAATTAAACTGCATAGACTCTGCAGGAGGCAGAGAAGGCCTGCAGTGCACGGGGGATGATTGATTTGGACTGTCACACAGCTCTGCTGGGTGTCATAACTTAGTGACAAATAAAGGATTACAGTGTCCCAGAGTAACTCTCTCCCTTTTATTGTTCACCAGACATCAAAGCACAAAAGCATATTAGCATTTTTAATAAGTAGTTAGGTCAGTTGTGGCTTACAGTTTGGAATTACTTTCCATAAAACTGAAAAAAAAAAAAAAAAAAGAAAGACAAACCAAACTTATTGGTAGATTAAAAAATATAATACCCACAAGGCAGGAGCAATTCTTCCATCGCTTTCGATTGGGAGTGCATTATTTGTCTAAAACATGTGGGGAATGCCAGGTCCTAGCCTATTGTCTGAAAGCAAGATTTCTAGCTATAAAAATAATATTAAGAAGTTGAAAACATTTTATCAGAAAAGCAATTACTGAACTTCTAACATTCGAGGCCTGTGTGTTGGTTTATTTGTGCATTTTCATGGGGAGCTTATTGTTTTCTGCTTACAATTAACAGTATAAAATTACTTTTATTTTTAAATCACCTTATCTCTAATGAACATGTATCCCTGGAAATAAAGTTGAGGGTATCTTGCATTTTTAAGAAAGTATAATAATAATAATTTGAGGGTGTTTACTTTGAATAAACAGAAGTTAGATATGAAAATATGAACCGAGATGGAATAATGAGGCTGGTGTTTTTATCGGGATATAATTAGCTGGGCATAATTGTTAACCTTTCCCTTTGGAATGGGAAGAGCTTTTTTTTTGGATGTCTCTTCTCTGTGGATGGGGACAAAATGGCACGGGCAGGATAGATCTGTGGGAATGCTGGGCTGCTCCTTGGGCACTCGCTGTGTGCTCACACTCAGCCTGTGCAAACCCACAGCAGCAGCTGGAAAACGTCCCCTCCTCAGTGGAGATGCCCCAAGTGACTTTGGGATGTTTATCAGCATCACACAGGGTTTGAGCTAAACCTTTATACAGGAGGACTGGGCTGGAATCAGCGTTCTCTGCAGTGGGATTGTTCAGAACCAGAGACTGAGGAAGAGTTGAGGTTTGGTGGGTCCAGAGCTGCTGCTCCATCCATCCCCTTGGCAGAGTGAGATTCCCACCCTCCCCGGGAAAAGAAAGGCTGCACTGAAGCTGCAAACTCCACTCTCCTCTGCTCCCCTCTCTGTGGCATAAAAGTCACCAAAACATTATCCACGTGTGAGGTGCAGCGCTAAAATCAGTTAATTTACCCCAAGGCACACATTTGACACATTTTTGGGTGGCCCATGTCACTGTTATCAGTTGCCATCCCAGCACTGTCATTAGCAGGGTGCTGTTATCTCTTGTTCTAGTCTTCGGGGAATTAACCCTTTGCTGAACAGCGTCCCTTATCTTGGCATTAATTTATCCTGTTGCTGCTACTTCACACCTCCTTGGAGTGGGATCGAGCACTAAGAGCATCAGGGATGGCTTTGATGGCTGCAGCCCCGTTTTCTGCACCTATCCTGCAAGATAGGGGAGGGACTCAAGAGTTTCTTCTGCATTTTGTGGGGAAATGCCACTTTTCAATGGGACACTTGGCTGACCTCATCTTGGATGTGTCCTCTTCTCTCCTCACTGGCAAGAGGTGATGGTACCACCAGACCCCAACAATGGGACAGACTAATTTTTCTGTATGGACAGCAACCTGTCCTGGGGGAAACCTCCATTACTCCCAGTTATCTCTTAAATTTTAAATTTCCCTGCCCCTCCCTCCCTCCCTCCCTTCCTTCCTTCCTTCCTTCCTTCCTTCCTTCCTTCCTTCCTGACCTAATGCGATTCA